>CM031242.1:64204011-64804011 GCA_018340775.1 Taxus wallichiana var. yunnanensis | reverse complement strand
GATGGAAAGAGTTAAATGTGAATGGACAAGGGTCAGTAAATAAGTGATGAGGTGTCTTTTATCCCCATTTGTTTGGTTTTATACTTTTTAGTTCCTTTTGTGGGACTATATGTTTTTTTTATTTTTTATAATGTTTTTTGGTAATTTTTTAATAGGATACCTTATGCACAAGGTGCGTTTTCAAGTGTCTAAAACAAGAAGTTACTTGGAAAGGTTATGCATAGTCTTTGTGTGTAGGAATTTAACGTGTGTGTGATCTTTATAAAACAAGTATTTGATTTCATATTTTTCATGAATTCAAAGAGCCTACAAATATTATCCTAATCAATAATTATGTTTTTCAAGAATATTCAATTTTCTTTTATTTGTGTATTACTTGTATGCGTTAAGGAAGATTTTGACCTTATCTTATAAAGTGGACTATGCCACTCAATATTATAGGATGATTCTATAAATTTTGTTTAAGTTGAACGTTGTTGAGAGTTAGTATTGTAAGTAGGTAGTTCTTGGATCTATTAAAATCCACCTTACATTTTAGGAAAATAATTATTCATTTCAAAAATTCAAAGACAATTTACATTTATTTTGGGTTGTAGATTTTTGGTCATTAGTAGCAATGTTGTACATTGATGTATTCATATTAAATAATATTATTTTCATATCTCCTAAAATATTAAAATACTATGTCTCTTTTCAATTGATCATACATTGTTAATGTCGTTAATGTTTCATATTTGAAATAAAAAAAAGTTTTCCCCATAATAATTTCTTTCATGTGTGTTAGGCTACAAATCAAACAAGAGTTATGTTGTTATGAAATGTTGCATGGTCTAAGGTTGTTCTTGTTTGGAATTCCTAGCTAAAGTTGGATCAATTCCCTTTTTGGTTGAGGATAGATTTGTTAAGTACAAATTTCATGCAAGGGATTTTCAGAAGGCTAACTACCATTCTATTTATAAAGTGACGGGTTATGGTTAGAGAGAACAAAATCATAGTGGATGGTGATGGATTTCAATATAAAGGCAAATAAAAACACATTTTTCTTAGTAAACATAACACAATAAGTCCATTTGAGAACATGCTTGAATGGACCAAAACATAAATATAACTACATAAAGAAATGAAATGATTTAATATTTTCCACTTAAAGATATTTTCTAAAACCCCCAATAATTTTTAAAATACAACCATGCTTCATATTATCTTAAGTACCACCACTTAGGAGCACAAACTTTTTATCATTAGGTGATTCAATAATATTAAAATTGATATAAGTATATAAAAAAACATAATAAATATATCATCTAACCATCACACAATCGTCAATCTTAGTAGGCCATCATTAAATGAATAGAAAAAAGCCAATAAACCACTCATAGATGTCAAAGGTAAACCAAATAACTCGCAGTGTGATGGATATCATGTAATGTAACAATTAATGGATTTTTTTAGGAAATAAAAATATTATCACTTCCAAGTCCATCTTCATGCAAGATAAATAATTAAGTGTTATATAACCATATATACTTCAATTAATTCTATAGTAAAATATTTGAAACCTAAAATTCCTAAAGACACAAAAAGTATATAAATCCAAGCCCTTGAAAATTATATCATACATATAATTTTTGTTAGGTCTATGTAGTACGTCATACAATCCAAGAGAGAGTATTCATGAAGTTTCCTTCATGTATATTTCTCCCTTCCCATCCTTTAAATCTTCCTCAAAACCAAATAGTTTCAATTACTTAATTAAGATAGGTTGTTGATTTATTAAAATGAAATTTTATAGTGAAATTAAGAGACCCTTTTCCCCTTTTCACCTTGTGGTTACTCATTACCAACATGAGTTTGGTAACATGTGTTCTTGGGAGTCATGGGCTAATGTTGAGGAGGCCCCAAAGTATTTTAGAAAACTAGTGTTATTAAGTTATTATGGATTAATTTTATCACTTTGAGGGATAACTAAAGGGTCTTGAATATAGAGGAAGAGATCATGAAGAGAGATAATATTCTCATAAGTTCACATTCAATCAAGGTTTTCTATAAAAAAATGTTGGTCACTGTAGGGTTCTTACTCTCAGAGATAGTGTTTTTTATTATCAATAATACTCCACCCATAATTATTTCTAACACCACTTGTTCATTGGTGTGTTGTTTCTCAACACATGGTTTTGATTGGGCCATAATGGGATAGTCACAAATATTATGATTATGATTTTGGCACTCAAAATGATGTAATAAACCCTTAAATTATTAATAACTTCCACTTCTCAATCAATTTTAATTGTTTAGTTATTTTAGGAGTGTAATTAATAATAATAGTAGTTTTCACTAGCAACTCTATGATTTTTTGAGTTATGGGAACAATTTTAATTTATTAACTATGTTTAGAAGTGGAAATTCAAAATATAATTCTTTCTTGTTCATGAATTTTAGGTGGTTTATATAAATACATGTTAGTTATTATTAGTGTAGGTTTTTATTTATTTATCAGGATCATTCTTACACTTGTTGGATTAGCTTGCTTAGGTGTACTAGTTGTGTGGAGTTAGCTTACTAGTCTTTTGAAGTTAACTTAACTACCAGTATTAGTTAATGGGAGTTCTTCACCACTGATTTAGGTAGTAGTTGCACTTCCCTCCTCCTATATGTACATATTTCTTATTGAGTAATTGAAGTCATTATATTGTAATGTATTGAGCATTATGGATTATGATGGATTTCCATATATGGTATTTTAGCTCTTTTATTTTGTAAATATAATGTGGTGTGATATTATCATCTGAGATCGCAGCTTGGAATAATATTCTTATTGTTCCTTTCATGGTATCAAAGCTATAGATGATGTAGACATCCATATGTAAGTTTTCTTTGCAAGCAAGGGTTTATTTTTTCATGTATTTGGAATTTGTTAGCAATTTTCTGCAGCATGCATTTTATTCAAAATGGAGTGCGGTATTAGATTTGGAAGGTGCTAAAATCCTAGAATCGATTGTAAACTCGACCATGTTTTGAGATAGTCAAATTTAGATGCAGATATGTACCCTCTGGGTGCATTCTTTTATCCATTGGATATAAGCATGTACCTTCCGGATGCATTCTTTTACCCTTTGGATATTTCAGTTTTGGATGCAGTCTTTTATCCACTAGATGTAGATATGTACCCTCTAGGTGCATTCTTTTATCCATTGGATATAAGCGTGTACCTTTCGGATGCATTCTTTTACCCTCTGGATATTTCAGTTTTGGATGCAATCTTTTATCCACTAGACACAGATTTGTACCCTCTGGGTGCATTCTTTTATCCATTGGATATAAGCATGTACCTTCTAAATGCATTCTTTTACCCTATAGACATTTTAGTTTTGGATGCGATCTTTTATCCACTGGGACGCAGATCCGAACCCTCCAGTGCATTCTTTTATCCATTTGATATTAACGCATACCCTCTAGATGCAATGATTTACCCTCTAGACATTTTAGGTTTTGCTTGCAAGATTTTATCCTTTGGTCGCAAGTCTATATCATGTTGTTACACTCTTTTACCCTTTGGACATTTTGGTTTCACGTGTACCTTTAAAAAAATACCAACATCAAAATATTATTTTAATAGCAAAACCTTCTAGAGCTCATAACTTTTGATCTGTAGCTCAGATTAGGGTGATCTTTGTTTTAAAATTGTGTATTTTTTCAAAATCTACGCATTGGTGAAATATTTATATACATATTTAAAATGTAAAAGGTATTGTTACTCATTCTAATATTTACATGCACTCAATTATAAAGTGCCAAATTTGGGAGGGTGTTGTGATCACTTGTGGACATAATTTTGGTTGAACCCAACATCCTAAAATTTTTGGTGTTGCATTATTATATATATGGGTGTATGCATTTTTATATATTTTTGTTGAGATAATCTAGATCTCGTATTTTTGACACTTTATTTTTGGCACGTTGATGGTCTCTCTTATGGGGAGCTATTCTCGTGAAGCTTGGCGTTAGATTGTCGGTGTTTAAGTAGTTGATTTTGGAAACTCATACAGATCTCTAGTGTCACTCTCCCCATTCAACAAGTATGGGAGGGTGTGGTATTGACATAAATTATTTGGGTTTCATGTTATTTCCTTGTTACATGTTGATATTTGCTTATTTAGGTTTTGTGTCCTTGTCTTATTATCTTGGATTTTCTTGGATCATGAAACTCCTTTACTTTGATCTTGTGTCCCTACCTTGTTTCCTTGGTTTTCTTGGATCGTGGTACACCTATTTGTAATAGTTGATCGAATTATGTTTGGTGTTTTTTTTGCACTTTCGACATCACTCCATTGACAGTCTCCTTGCATGGACCTATTCTGGTGAAGCCCAATGTCAATTTTTTTAGTTCTATGATCGAGCAGTGGATTCATACCACAATGTGCACCACACTTCTTCAACATTGTATGAGTTTTTGGAGCCAAGATTCTTGGGATATCTTGCAATAGGATTTTTCTCTCTACTTTGTTATTACTGGTTTTGGGTACCTTGTGGTGTCTATTTTTCCCAATTATTGTACGTGGGTACCTCATCAGCCTTGTTTTTGGGACCCACCTTATTTTCCACCCACCTAAGATATGCTTACGAGAGGGTGTTAGTGTAGGTTATTATTTATCCTTTTATTTATTTATTAAGATAATTCTTACACTTGTGTTAGCCCTACACTTGTTGGGTTAGCTTGCTTAGGTGTACTAGTTGTGTGGAGTTAACTTAACTAGCTAGTATTAGTTAGTGGGAGTTCTTCACCACTGATTTAGGTAGTAGTTGCACTTCCCTCCTCCTATATGTACATATTTCTTATTGAGTAATTCAAGTCATTGTATTGTAGTGTATTGAGCATTATGGATTATGATGGATTCCCATAAATGGTATTTTAGCTCTTCTGTTTTATAAATATAATGTGGTGTGTTATTATCATCTCGATATCATGGATTGGAACAATCTTCTTATTGTTCCTTTCAGTTATTTTTAGGAGACTTTGTAAAAATATTTTTTTAATTAAATAAAGGAGAGATTTTGGCTAGTATTTTGTTGCACATATTTGTGGCCTTCATTTCCTCTAAAATTTATAGTTTTTCCTTTTTTATTTATAAAAATTTAATGATCTCAAGATGCTATAAATCATTCCTACCACCATTTACTATTATTTTATTATAAATTTTACATTTTTTCTTTGAGGAAGATTCAATAGGTTGTAGGCTTATTTTATAGGATTCTTTACATCAATGTGGTATTAGAGGATAAAAATATGTTAGGGGTAGAGAAAGAGCTAGAAATTATTGATAAAATTGTAAAACTCGTAATCAAGTACCTTCAAAGAAAAAAATTCAGCGATTAATTTTATACACATTGGAAACAAAAATATAAAACAATCTAGAATGAAGAAACTAAAGAAAAATATGGAGGCCATCAATTTTTTTATGGAAATAGTTGTGAAATTGGAGTTTTCTCAATATCATATAGAAGAAAAAAAGAGGAGAAAGATTCCATTGATTACACCATGTGCTTTTAGAATGAAGAGGAAAAAGGTTTCTTGCAGAAAGAAGATCCTAAAAAGATGAAAATCTCTTGAATAAGGAGAGTATGTTGGTGTTAATAAGTCACCAAAAAGGAAATCATTTATAATGGATTTCATGCATGTAGATGGTGTATCCGAAGGTTTTTAGCATGTTGTATACTTTTTCTCAAGATGCATGAGGATGAAAATGAAGAGAAGAATGAATGGAATATAGTCTTAACATGTAATCAAGATGAGGAGGAGAAAGAGATAGGAAATATCTTGAAGATGATAGGCATGTAAATAATTTTTTTCATGAAGCTAAATCAGGAGACGAGGTTAAATTACAATTTTCAACAAACATTTATCTCGAAGATCGGGTTTTAATTTAACTTAAAAATAAATAAGAGTGTTGGGGTATTACTTATTTAAATTAAAGATTAGGGTTAGAAATATGATTGATATTCAAATTATTATATAAAGATTACCTTTTATATTTGAATATATAGATAAAATAGTGAAATATAGATCAATTAAAAAATGTTTCAAATATAGATAAATAATAATGTACTTAGATTTTTGGTCGAATCTAGTGTTGATTTAGATGTGAAGGTGCTTGGAACATGATCAATATATTCTATAAATGATTCATATTATATTATAAAATTTTACTATGCTCAAGGAAAAAACCATTAAGTATAAGACAATACCATCGAACAATTTCATCCTCATCAAAAATTTAACTTGGGTTGTAGCTAAACATGTGTAATGTCCAAGACCATCATGAATGGATGATATATTGATATCTATGAAATATTATCTGCCAAGCATGTGCAAAACCATTTGAAATTATTTACCTTGATCCAAAACCTCATATATGGTAAAACCCTACAAAAATAGTATTGGTTGGTTTAAAACACAAACCGTATGTTTTCTTGTGTTGGCACTACAATGAAGAAACATCAAAACACATATTATTCTCCACTTAGATATGTGACATAATAATACATGAATGCACTTATATTTAATAAATTGCACACTTGATAATTACTTCGTATTGACTTATCTTGCTTGTTCTTGATTTGGCTTTGTAGGCTTTCAATTTAGAAAGCTTGAATCTTGAACTTGGTTTACAAAGTGCTTCATACTAATGTAGAGCTTTCTCCTATTATGTAATTTTGAATTAGAAAATTTCTCACCTTTTAGAGATTCATTCTTAAGGATCTCTATAAAATGAAATGTGAGTAAATGATTTAAATTTAAAATGAAATAATTATGGTCATGTTTCTTAGTAAAATTTGAATTAAGGTTTAGAAACATGAGCTATATTCATATGAATTTATTCAAGATTAATGTGCATATTAGAAGATACATATATTATAAATGTTTAAGACAAAATTAAAAAAGGTATTAAATGGAATAAGAAATAAGAAAGGAGATCTAATTAGTTAATTGTATGCTTAAAAATTTGATTTATAGAAGGGTGAAAACACTAAAAGTAACATGAACATGATTCATTTTTAGTTCTAGAAGTGTAGGATGCGAAAGTATGGAACATTCAAATTTGTATAAAACCATTTTATAGGTATGTACCTATTTTTTGGTTTTGTATGATCAGTTTCTAGCATTTTGTAACTTTATGTTTCTATCCAAACCTCTAAAATATGTTTCACTATGAAAACTCTAGGTTTTGTACATGTGTGAAACCCTATGTATGACTTTAAATAAATTCAAAACATAACCACGTGTAGATTACCCTATAAAATGGTTATTGGTTGGGTTGAACTGCAATCTGTACACCACCTACATTGGAAATACTCTCAAGAGGCCTCAAACCTCATATAACTATCCACCTAGCATGTGATATCTATATGGATGTAACTAGCTATGGATATTTGATCTTTGGATACTATATGAAAAGGTTAAGTATATTTCTTCTTGAATTAGTTTGGATGTTATTTGGCTTAAAATATTGAATTTAGAATGTAGTTTAGAGTACCTCGACTTGCATAGGATTGTTCCTAATGTGCTTTATTTATTTATGAAAATTTAGGAGTGTTTTGAGTGATTTTTGGAAGAATTTTACTTGAGGAGTGCTTGTAAGTGTCAAAGGATTAAATGAGTGCATTTAAATTTGTTATATAGGTATTATTTGGGATTAAGAATTACCCATGAGGAAACTAATGACCCATAAAAATACATCAATTTAATAAAGCGATTGGTGAATGGCTTGGAATAAAACCATCAATTTCAAACCAAACCATTGGATGACTTGGTCCCTTTTTGGTGGACCCATATGGGTAGTGATTGAAGTTTTGTAAACTTCTTGGCATGACACATGGAGGTGATATACTCATGTGGAATAATGCAAGTAATTATGTGAGTGATGGGGTAGTTTAAATGAGAAGATAAAGTCATCCAATAAGGTTAAGGATATTGAATTAAGCTGAAAATGTGTGCACAAGTAGTGATTTAAGGATTAAGAGAATATCATCATTATCAAGTGATAAATTACCAAATTCAGATTTTCACAGTCACCCCCCTTTAAGCTAGGAAAAAAATTTCTTAGTTAAAGGATAATACACCCTAAGTGTGTAGGCACACTTTGTCTTTGCTCAGGGTGCTTAATTTTCTTGATTACTGGCACGGTCTCTTGTGAATCTGTGACATAAAGTGTAGCCAATGTCCATACAAATAATTGAAATTTATGTTAGGTATAAAAATATATTTGAAACTTGAAATATAAATTATAACTTGAAAATTTTAAAAGTGATAAAAGAAAGTAATGACCACACCTATTTACCTTATTAAAGGAGAATATCCGTGATGAAGTGCTTAGATAGATTGATTAGAAATGAGTCATTGGGGAATTAGGGGTCATCAATCCTTACGTTTCTAATTGATATGTTGGATCTAAAAGGAATTTGGTTTCATTTGACCCAATACCAAAGAAGGAGGTCATAAGGATTTTTATTCACCCTAGAGAACCTTCTAAATAGAGGAACATTGTCTATATGATGTCTAACCATCCTAAAATCCTCCAAAAAAACTTATAAGTATAATTTTATAGGGATTTATAGTCACCCCAATAATATTATACATATGGAATGGTGGTGCAAATAAAATTTCAAGAATTATTATGTTTTTCTTTGAATCACAATTATTTAATTATCAAACTAGGGGACATAAAATTGAAATAGTTCCAGTGTTGTATACATAGTTACAGTAGATCTAGGAGGTTAGAAATAAATAACTATCACAAAAACACTTAAAAGGTAAACAAAACTGATAACTAGAAATGAATGGTTTCTAAATGCTAGTACTAAGACAAAGCTATAAATTTAGAATGTATATACAAAAATTAAATGGTTCCTAGGTAAGCATACATGCAATGAAACAAGACAACAATGGAGGGGTTTAACAGGACTACAAGTGGTCTCGACTTAGTTGCTAATCCCTCCTAATTTTTTTAACTAGAGACTAATAAACAAAACTCAGATATTTATTGAATTTTCATGAATATTACATCAAGGAACAAAGAAATATCCTCTATGAATTTTTAGGATAATGAATCTTCAAACGATCCCCTGTTACACACAATAACACTTTCTTTTATACTTCTCATTTTACAAAGAAGTTGCTAGAAGAACAGTTAAACAAGGATTCTTAACAATTTAAGTGAAATATATTCAATAGGATAAGTGGAAGATCGTTAATATAACAAAAATAGATTCAACAATGTAACTTTAATAGGTCTTTAGTTAATCGACCAGTTCCTTCAATCATGTGTTAACTCAATTGATTAGTTCTTCAATAGTTTGCAATAAATGATCAGATCAAAGATTGATTTATCTCCCAATTCTACATGTTATAGTTGTAATGGATCCTTTAGTAGCACGTAAATACTTGAGTGTCATTCTTCATGCCTTCTGAAATATCTTCATAATGTGGCTCTTTTCTGTAGATGATCTCCTTTGGGGTCGAGATGGGTTCTTTATGGATGGTTCCTTTGATGCATATGAGTTTCTTCACATGGTAAATTGTTTACAAAAAAATTTACATCACACATATCATCATTCAAACAACTTATTTGAATAATAAGAATAAATACACACAAAATACCAAAAAATAAATATAACTAGTTAGAACTATATTAATTAGTAATTATGCCATAAGATCAAGGTTGTAATGATAATGTTCAAGTAGTTTCATTGGAAAATACATGATCATAACTATAATGGATTAATAAAAATACAGAAGATGAGTTGTTTATAAAGTAAATTAACACAAATCATCACACCCCGGGATTAATATCTTGAATGTACTCATTCAAGCAATTCATATCTCTACTACTAAAAAATTACATTAGTGCCTCGAAATGAATTGGGGTATCTATTCCTTCTTCTTCAGAAAATAAAAGCCACCATTCCTGATGAATCTTCTCCAAAATCTATTCTATATCCTCTCACTGAGTAGTAAGTCACCTATCCATGGTGGTATCAGAAAATGAAAGATTGGTGGGTGGTAGCCTATAGGAAACCAGTTCTCTACACATTCATTCATAATATCAGTGTATGTGTTCACTCTTTTTAAAGTTGGCATCATGTTGGGTTAGTATTACATGTATTTCCTCTATAGTTCAAGAGATATCTCATTCCATCTCATTTTACATGCTTATACTACCTGAATCCCTTGTTCCTTGATCATTGTTGTAGCTTATGCGTGGCATGCAGTCCTCATTTGAAATAATCTCTTCCTGATCACATTCTTCTTGATATACTTATCATATTATTTTGTAACCTCTTCAAATTTTGTGGCCTCATCCCTAACAAACAATGGTGATACCTTTTCCAAATGTCTATACTTTTCCATTTGCATTTATCCATCCAAGTCATTTGAAAAATAAGATCATAGGGCCTTAACTTGAACATCTCCAATGTACACAGTTAGAATCCAATCCCTGTCATATTGAAGGGTATAATATTGCTAATAAAGCTCACATAATAAGAGCTAGAGTTCATGTGTATTGTTTTAAGTAAATAATCTCTTACCCGAGATGATATCATATAACATGTCAGAATTAATGAAGGTAAGTTTATTTTGCAGCATTATTTCTTTTAATAAGATAGCATAGACATTTGATGGGGGCCTGCAATTAAATATTTCATGTGCTACTTGAATTGTTTCTTCTTGTTTCTGCTTCAGCCTTGTAATCCCTCTATCATTTTCCTTCATTTCTTCCTCATTCTGAGAGATGAGGGATTATTTCTCTTTTCCCATTTTCCTTTGAACTTGTTAACATAGGTTTCCAACTACAACATCAAATAGTCAATATCTAGTCCCATAGTTTGTGTTGCCATCTCCTTACAAGGTGGTTTTACAGGTCCCTTATAATTTCTTGAATAATAATTTGGGGCTTAACTGGTGTTACATTTACATGTTGCACATTAACACGTAGTGTTTGCTCAACCACTTGCTCAATTACTTGCTCAACATCTGTAGGAATTTGTTCTTGTTGTTGTTCTTGTGGCTCAATGAATTGTTCAACTACCACATGCATCTATCTTTGTTCAATTTCTTGTTCTTGTTGCTCAATGAATTTCTCAAAAACTACATGAATTTTTATTGTTCAATTTCTCCTCCAACTTCCTCTTCCTTTCTCTCCTCATGACCTTCCACTACATGAACCACCTCCTCCTTACGAGATGTATCTTATTGGTTCTCCATGGGCTACTCAAGGTATTCTTGCTCATGAATTGTTGCATCAATATCTTCCTGCTCTGTTTTAATTGGTTGAGACTCAAATTTCCCTTATCTAGCTTCCAAATCACTATATAGTGAGATGGGTTGTGACTATGTTGGTTTGGAGGTTTTTGTCCTCTTTGTTTTAAACCCTATGAGTGCCAAGGTGGTGTAGGATTAGAATGAGAAGACTTATGTCTACCATTAGAAGTGGAGGTTTCAGGAGTGAAGAACTCCAATAGGGTTTTATATATGACAATTATTTCAGGAGAGATGGGTATAGGTTATCTTGAGTGAAGAGGAAAACCTTCAAAATTTTGGGGTTTTTAAGGCTAGGAGGTGGATGTTGGAAGATCAGTTACATGTGCTGAAGTTATCTCAATGTTTCTCCTATTTCCCATCAATGTCTCAAGAATTTTTCAATCACAAAGTCTTCCCATTGTATTTATGGATGATCTCTTTATAGGGTTTGTTTAACAACTATGGTTATAAGAAAATTATGTGAAAATTATTCCCTACCTCTTTGTACTTCTTGGTTCATTTTCTTCAACATTTCATGCAAGAATTTTGGTAGATTCACTTGATAGTTATTCTTCAGATGATTCAACAACTTAAAATGCATTGTATTCAATCTAGAATACCTCCCTTCACAAGTAAAGTACTGAATAAAAATGTGGTAGCTTGTGCCCACAAGGGTTTAAGAGAGGTTATAAATGTACCTTATCTATCTAAAATGAGCTCATCATTATTATCTTTGAAATATCTCCTTGCTCCTTCTAGATTATCCTTTTCTAGGAATAATTATCCTTGTGTTAGTAGACTAGTAACTTCAGCAATAATTTCATCACTTAGCCTGACTACTAAGCCTTTCACCCTTGCCTCTCCATTGCTGAGTGTGTTGGAAAATTTTGTGAAAATTTTCTCATCAAAACCCTAAAACTTATTAATATAATTCATATAACCATGGTTCGAATATATGTCACAATATGAGGGTGCCTTGAAAGTGACAAATGCACAGTGGGCTCTCATCTTATCAAATCACCTCCCATGGAAGATACACAACTTGCTTTGGGTTCAATACATAACAACACAATTTTGTTTTGAAATAACTTTGCACAATTGAGTTGTATTGGTTGTTTTTCATATTTTTAAAACTTTTTGTCATCAAGAGGACAAATGACATGATTACTGATTAACCAAGCATTAATATATGTGACAATGTGGAGCATATGAAGCAAGGTGATGTGACAACATTGGTTTATGTGGAGGGGGTAAAGTAGACACATCATTTCTTGAAAGGTGACATTTTATAAATGTTGCATGTGTATAATGACTTAGCACAAATGATAATTAAATATAATTAAACTAAGTATATTTTATTGAAGTTAAATAATGAGTACACTTATCTCGTTGTTTGTGTGTAATTATGACTTTGTATGCTTTTGAACTTGAGTGGTGGCTACATGCAAATTGTTCTAGATGTGTGTTAACTTTTTTGGTGCTCCTTACTGCAAATGGATAATTCCCAGAGAGGGAAATCCAATCGGTTGGGGTGTCAATAATTTCTTTTTCATCACCAACACATGCTTACATCCTTGATTTATGTCATATAACTAATCATGAGTTCTCTCAAATGTAAAAGATAAAACAAGCGCTTGTGTTATGTGGCTACAAGTATAACATCAATCATTGTAATCTCTCCTTATAATGGAGATCATATCGTCATGGATCATTGACACCAATCCCTATAAAAGAAAAAAATAATAAAATAAATGTGTTAGCAGAGTGTTTTTTATCACCCAAAATGGATGATCACAACACTTTTATTTGACCTTGGAATATCTTCAATCATCTAAAATCTCGAAGGTGAGCCAATGGGATCAACCCCTAAGGCTAACTATTATGTCCTTATTTCCATTCTCCTTTGACCTCCTCTAAATAGTTTCATGAATGTATCTCTGTCAACTAGCTTCTTATACAATCTCATCCCATGGCCATTCACCAATAACTTAAACCTCACAAGATCTATGGTAGTGAGCTTTATAGTACCATTAGAGAAGATATTGTCAATTTCACGGGGCCTAGCCACCTTGTTATGAGCTTTCCTATATGATCCTTCTATTTTGAATCAATCAAGAGTTCCCAATCTCCTAGAAATGTCTTATCTTGATGTTCCTGTCATTCCATTTGACTTTATTCTACCGCACCTATTTCTTTATTTTATTTACCTTTTAAATGATGAAACAAATAAGGGTAAGGGACAAGGAGGAATACCAGTTTATTCTATTCATTTGATGGTTGTTGCGCACGTTCTAAATTCTTGATCCAACACCGATTGTGAGAGATTCCTTTTAGCTAGGAGGAACTACCTGTAATATAAAGCAAGACCACAAAAGAGAAATTAAATGATATATGAAAGTGGACTTCCTAGCTTGTGCTAGATCTGGGAAGTGTGATTGTCCGTAGATGGTTTTCAATCCACTATTTAAAACAACTTAATGTGAGAAATAATTAAATTCCTACTATAATTGATATGATTTATGTTTCTCATTCAATCACAATAAATGAATATAATTTGACAAGTGCTAGGCTATAATTGGATCTAAAGGGTTAGTAGGTTTGGAGTATGGAACTATTCAGGTCAAGTTCGGGTTTTTGGGTCACTTGATAGACGATAGGTTGACTCTGTTATTGGAAAAGGTGTAAAACACAGAGATCAATCGTCAATGTATAAGCGACGATGGTTTAGAAGGGACCAATGAAGGTCATGGATAACCGGTGACGGTAAGGTCGGGGTGAAAGGAATTTGATAGGATATAATTGTGGGGATTTGAATGGGATCTGATAAGGAGGGTAGGGTGGATAAAGAGGTTGAAAGGGGTATCAGGTATACTCAGGAATGAATAGTAGGTGAGAATGGGTGGTTTGAAGATGTGGGTAAAGGAAATATTTGAGTTATAAACTAGAAAGAGATGGAGGAATGAGCATGCAAAGTATAAATTGATGACAGAAATAACAGAAGCTAACTACACTAGAATGGAAAATGTTGGTAGAAATGTACTTACTGTGATGTAGACTTGATGGCTGAATGGTAATGGTAGTTGATAAGAAGAATGGTGTTTGGTATTATAGCAGTGGCTCCTGAATGATTCCATGAGTGTAATGCTTCAATATATGTCCTAGTGATGGCTATGGATGTATGGATACGTGAAAGGATACTGGTTTCGATTACATGCAACTCTGATCTCTCTCCTCTTGCTCTTAGAATGTGCCAACCCAAAAATAAGGTTGTTTGGGTGAATAAATGGTAACCGATGATGGTTCCTGGTTGATCGGCGTTAGTTTAGGTGTGACCGGTGTCGTTTAAGGTGGGATTCCCTAGGTTTACTAAAATAGTTAAATCTTTCTAATTTCTTGGGCCCAATTAGTTTGTTTTTCATAGATTAGAACAAAAATTCCCTTCTAATGAGTGGGAATGTGGTTAGAGATATTTTAGGGATTGATTTTAGGGTTAGAACAAATCTTAGCTCATTAAGGAAAGTAAGACTTAGTTATTGTTGGTTATGGAAACATGCCAAGAATAAGTCTAGGGTGAGGTGGCTGGATGAGGTGTCTAGGTGAGGTGGTGGGGTAGAAATTAAGGTAATTAGATATTAAATATTGTGAGGATATATATTAATTTAATTTAATTAATTAAATTAATGGTGATGTGGGGTGGAAGGGGTCATGATTAGATGAGTATGTTTGAGTTGGTTATTTGACAAAGGACCAAGGGGAGTGTAACCCAATTTTGGGTTCTATATTTTCCACCTTTTTGTTACGTCACTTGTATTAGTAAGCGAAACTAAAAAAAAAAAAAAGATGTGGTTGCCCCATGTGTGGGTGAAGATGATCCCCATCAAACTAGGAACTAATGAGGTAGAAGACAAAATTGGTGAGTGGTTTGATAAAAGGTGGATTTGATGAAGAGGAAGGTGGATAATGGGGGTAATTGGGTGAAGTTTCAATTGGGTAAATCAAGGTAATGGGCTAGGGTCAAAGGTAATGGCAATCAAACATACACACACGTATAAACTGTAACATAGTACTAGGTTTAAGAGCATGCAAACTCTACATCGTCTAAGGTCGATAGGTTTATCCAAACAAGGTTAAGGTGATTGCGGTATCTAAGGTATAGGATATGGTGCAGAAGAAATTGCGAAAGTTAGGTGCGGGAACATTAAGGTATGTTCAGTACACCCAAGGTAAGATCGGGATAAATGGCACAAAAAATGCAAAGTAAGGTCATTAGGTAAAACAACACTAGTAATAAAGTGTCATAAGGTATAACGAGCACATGAGGTCATAGGTCGAAAAAATGTTCCCAATCCAGGTAGCTAGGTCATGACACGGGTAAGGCTGAGGTATGGGTAACATAACAATTTATAAAATGTAATTAAGGACGGTATAGGTAATGTAGGCATAGAGGTTGGTTGCAATAAGGGTGGGTAAGGTCAAACAATGGCTAGTTTGGTTAAGTTTTGGTTGGAAATGAGGAAAGGTATGTGCAAGAATATGACAGTAGCTGATGGGAAGGTTGAGAGATGCCTTAAGAAATGTACGGTATTATCAGGATATTTTGATGGCCGTAAGGATATATTTTCTATCCTATGGGAGTATAGAGCACAACAAGTCTCAAGTGAGAGGACCAGGTCATGTACCCATATTGTTGAGAGCACAAGGGGACATCAAGCCCCGAGGAAGGATCAGGGCGAGGCCACTAGTTCATGGAGGCCAGCCCCAGGTGAGGTACCAATAGAGATCGGCCAAGACCGATGATGGATGGTGAGAAGCTAAATGGATGTTTTATTGGGGCGAGAGGAGGAGTAGAAAGGTGAGACAGATATGGAGGATATCCAACAGGGTGACATCTAATAGCCGTATGTACCTCCTATTTTGTATAGTTGTTTATTTTTTATATATACCGGCCTATGTGCCAAAGAGAGTGAGGATGTACATGAGAGATTTGAAATGGTTGTGATTGTTATTGGGATATATATTCACATGTACTTTTATACAAACTATCTGATTTATAGATGATGGTGTTTATGGTATGGATGGTGTACATGTTTTAATTTGCATTGCTATATATAGATAGGTGGAAATCAAGTGGATTAGGCTTGATAGAGTCAAGGTCATGTAGGCATGGTGAAGTCAGGTCTGTTTAGGCATGGATGGAGTCAGGTATATTTAGGCATGGATGGAGTTAGGTCATAGGCATGGATTGAGTCAGGTCATAGGCATGGATTGAGTCAGGTCTATTTAGGTATGGTTAAGTTTCTAATTCATTAATTTGTGTAATCAATGATGGTGTGGATCGTGTTAAGATGATTTGTAGGAAAGTGTATGATTATGGTAAAGAAATTATAGACAAGATGAAATGAATGCATGAGTGATGATGGTAAAGATGTTAACCAATTATTGTTTGCTTGGTTTAATTTCTAATTACTAATATAAAAAGGAAACTAATTAGGGTAGAATGTGAATAGGAAAGGGGAAGAGGGAATTGGTTAGGTTAGAGAGTGAATAGGAAAGGGAAAGAGGGAATTGGTTAGGGTAGAGAGTGGCTAAGCTAACCTCCAAGGGCCCCATGCCCTCGAAGTGCTGCCTACATAGTCCCGGTGAAAAGGGACCTCAGGACGATGTAGTTCTCCCATAAGGTAGGGAATATTACGATGAAGTAGTGGAATGAATTGATGGGTGTTAGGAATGGGTGAATATAGGTCATAGGCATGATTGAGTTGTTTTAAATATAAGCGTCAATGAGATGGTCCTATTATAGGAGAATCATATGTGATATAGGAGGTAGAAAGGTAAGAGGTGGAAAAAGAACCACCTAATTGATAAGAACCCTAATGAGTCTACCATACCCCAGATGGGATTATGAACATAAGACCCTACAAGATGCTATGTACCTTGGGATATGATAATATAATATATATGGGTTGATGGAGATGCCGACATGTGGCACACATCCCCTTAGTTATATGTATGGGTTCACATGGGATATGATAATATAATGTATATGGGTTGATGGAGATGCCGACATGTGGCACACATCCCCTTAGTTAGTTACATGGGCTCACATAGGAATTAATTATATTGGGTAATGGGTCAGCCTACATTGGGATTAGGTGTTACCCATCCTATTTAAAGGATGTGAGTATCATTATGAGGAGGTAATGTATGTATGAGTTGATTATTCTACTTGGTAGAGGTATATTAGAGGTGTCCCCCTTGAAGTGGATTCCCATCTTGGGAGATTGTGGAGTTACTCCTTCCTTAAGGAGCATTGTATGGTGTTACCCTACCTTAAGGGTAATATTATGCATATATTGATTATTTGGGCATCTTGGCCCCCATATATCTGGTGTTGTGTTATCTTCTGTAATTTATTGATTTATTATATGCAAGGTTCTTATCGTAGGCCTTGTATAATGGGTTATTCTAAGGGTGAAGGAAAGTCACATGATCATGAAATGTTGCATTTATGGCAAGTCCCTTGAGTAAAGAGGAATTTAGGTGAAAAATGGAAGGCAATGAAAATGGGAGGTTTAGCATAACTTAGTGTACGATGACGTGTTTTTGGCACAAGAAACCTAGAATCCAAAATAGGCAAGTCCATGAGAAAAATTTCATCTTTTTCTTTATTTGTTTGTTTTTAATAAATTGATCAATGCGGGAAGTCTATATGGGATGGGTATATTATCTCCTTGAGGTATTCATGAAGCTGATTGATGTGGAAAGCCTCGAATATTTATTATATGTTTGTAATGACCATATATAGTTTTCCTTCAAGGGAGCAGTCTATTGATAGTGGTAGAATATAAAGAAGAGATGTCCCTTTTGAGGGAGTCATCTTTTGCTAGAAGTTTGACTCAAGGAGTGGTATCCCTTTTTGTTTTTAGATGTTTAAGTCATGGACAAGACTATAGAGGATGATTAGGTTCTTGTTTAGAAGACAAGACCGTAGCACACAAAGATTAACTATGAAGAGGTGGTTTCAAGTGATGAACGACCATGGGATTCCATCTTGAAGAAGATGAAAAGTATCCATGAGAATCATGTTATGAGTAGAGTCACGGTTCTCATATTGAAGACACTGCTAAAAGGTGATAGGTAATCACATGATTCTTATTTAGTTGTAGATCCTCAAAATGGGTAATATGAAAGGGGAACAATGCTCAAAGGATGAGTGATCAAATGATAGAAAGGGATATGGGACTTGATATCAATAATAAAATGGTCAAAGATGTAAGGCGTTAAGGGGCTCAGGTTTGGGTTTACCTTTGAGTGAAGATAAATGATAAGCACCTGATCCATAGGCATGGGTGATACTATAGGGTCAAGCCAATTAGGAGAAAATTTTCCCGTTTACTTTTCTCCTCTTTATTTATATGTCTATTTTCCTTTAGGATGAGATCAACGACCTGAAAGGTTCATTTATGAACACGTTTTTCATAGGCACGTTTGATACATTTTTGGTAGGTTTGGAGATGGTCAAGGGCATTGAGATGACATTCATCTAATAACTCAAGCTGAGCCAAACGATCCTGGTTAAAGTCATCATCATTGAGCATGTCTTGTAGTGAGATGCAGAGGGATGGAATCTAGACTTCAAGAGGTAAGACAACCTCAGTACCATAGACTAGAGAAAATGGGGTGGCAGTAGTCAAAGTGCAAATACTAGTGCGATAAGCCCATAAAGTGAAAGGAATGTGCGTATGCCAATCTTTCCCAATATCGTTGACTACCTTCATAAGAATTTTGTTCAAGGTCTTGTTGGTTGATTTTTCTTAAGTGTTGGTTTGCGAGTTAATAAGGTGATGAGAAATTGAGTTGGATGCCAAAAGCATCACATAGTTTTTGTAGGATTTTGTTTTTGAATTGTTTTCCGTTATCAGTGATAATGTGGTGAGGGACACCAAAATGAAAAATGATGTGATGGTTGATGAATTCATATATTTTCTTGGATTTGGTGGAAATGAGAGGAATGAATTCTACCCATTTAGTGTAATGTTTAGTAGCGTTTATGATCCATCGCTGGCATTGTGAAGAAGAATGGGGTTGATCTCGGTGACAATTTCCAAACCCCATTGAGAGAAAGGCCAAATGTCTCGTGTGACCTATAAGGCATGAATAGGTGTGTGTTGAAGATTAGCATGTTGTTGGAATTTTACAAAATATTTGACATAATCACAATAGTCATGGTTCGTGGTTGGCCAATAATAGCCTAGGTGAAGAATGAGTTTTCATGATGACGAGAATACTAAAGTGACCCCCAAAAATTCCATCATGGACTTCCTTAATGGTGTAAGGAATTTTGGAACTTGAGTGTAAGAGAATTCCATCTAAACCACTCTTGTAAAGAAGACCACCCATGAGGGCATAACGGGAGACACTTTTAAAAAAGGAACATTGTCCATTACAAGTGGGATCAGTGGGTAGAATGGAAAGGGATAGATATTATACATATTGCTTATACCAAAGGTCATGTGGGTCAAGGGAAATAGTTCCGACGGAGTAAACTTCACGAGGTAAATAAGAGGGTGATTGTAGCCTTTGTATAGTGACAAATATTTTAGAGTCAGTGGGTGAAGTGGGTATCTGAGAAGCCAAATAGGCCATGGTATCCACAAATTTATTGGTAGAATGTGGGGTGTTTTGAAGTGCACAATGGTTAAAGGTGGTCAAATGTATGTCCACATGATGTTTATACTTTTGAAGTATCTCATTACGACATTGGTATATACCATTGACTTGGTTTATGACCAACTGAGAATCACCAAAGATGTTTATTGACTTAACATCTAAGACATAAGCATCCTAGAGACCCAATACAAGTACTTCATATTTAACAATATTGTTTGTACAATCAAAATCAAGTTTGAAAGACAAAGGAATATGTTTACCATCAAGTGGAATGAGGATAACAACAGCCCCACCCACACGCTGACACTTGGAGCCATCAAAGAAGAGTGTCATTTGGTAAGCGGGTTCATCCTTGGAAAGGGTAGCTATAGACTCGTCAAGGAAGTTGAAGTTAGAGGGTTAATTCCCAGAAATAGGCGTGTCAGCCAATTGGTCGATGATAGTCTTTCCCTTGATGGAATTTTGATGGATGTATTCAAGGTTGAGGTCGAGAAAGAAGCATAAGCCAACATGTGGCATGTTGATTTTGATAAGGTTTGGAATACATATAGTGTAATGGGTTAGTATTAGTAATGACAAAGGTTTTTTGGTTGAGTAGCTAATGGCGGAGTTTGGTGGTGATGAAAACAAAGGCTAGG
This sequence comes from Taxus wallichiana var. yunnanensis, assembly GCA_018340775.1. NCBI lineage: Eukaryota > Viridiplantae > Streptophyta > Pinopsida > Cupressales > Taxaceae > Taxus > Taxus wallichiana. Next base: position 64,783,407 of record CM031242.1, on the reverse strand, counting down.
AATTTTTTTTCAGAATGGGTATATCTAGTTTCATAGTCAATAAGGGTACAGCTTATGTAATAAATTTATTTCTCTCAATGTTGATCATCACGATGAGTGAGCATGGCACCTAGAGAATGGTCGGTTCAAGAAATATATAGGTATAAGGGTTGGTCATCCTTAGGAGGAATGAGCAAAGTGGTGTTGGAGGAGGTATTATTTCAAGGCTACAAAGGCTTTATGGTATTCGTCATCCCATTTGAAGGACACATCTTTCTTGAGAAGATGATGAAATGGTTGATGATGAGTCGAGAAAGCTGCAAGATAAAACAATGAATTAATTACAACTTTCCTTGTAGGTTGCAAAGTTGAGAGATTAGTGGCTAGTGGAATTTCAATAATAGCCAACTTTAGCCCGATCAAATTATATGCCACGCAAAGAAATGATGAAACCTAGAAGTTTTCTAGAATGTACCATAAAGACACACTTCTTTGGTTGAAGAAAACACAATACTTGATGAGGTGGTCAAAGATGACTTTAAGAAGCGGGAAGGTGCTAGGTTCGATGCTTGGATTGGCAAGAAGATCATCTATGTAATCTTCCAATGTGTGATGCATAATGTCATTGAAGATGTAAGTCATGGCTCGTTGATATGTAGCACTAATATTTTTAGGCCAAAAGGCATGAATCGATAAAGCGAAAGTACCTCAAGGGGTGATGATGGCAGTCTTGTGTTGATACTCGGGAGATAGTAATATTTGATTGCAGCCCAAAAAAATCCATGAGTGATAATATTTCATGGCGTGAGTGAGGTCGACTAGTTGGTTAATTCTGGTAGTGGGAAATCATCTTTGGGATAGGCAAGGTTGAGGTCATGGAAATCTATGCAAGCGGAGTCCTCCTGTCACTTTTGTGGCAGGACAGAACGATGTTAGAAATCCATTGGGGATAATTAATGGGTAGAATGAAGGAAACTAAGAGGAGTAGTTGAAGCTCTTCTTTGACCTGAGAATAGAAATGTGAGGATGTATTTTTCACTGACTTTTGTTTGATGGGTTTCGCATCGGGAATGGTTATGATATTATGAACCATGATTTTTGGGTCAATACCAGGCATATTGGCATAGGACCAGGAAAATGCGTTGCTATGATCCTGTAGGAAATATGTGAAGGCTTCTTGTTCAAAGTAGTGCCTAAGGATTGGATGATCTTTAGAATGTGGTCGTGATCTTGAGTATTAATGTTGATTTCAATGGTCGATTCATTTAACATGGTTTACGTATCAAATGGTAATGACTAATGAATATAAGAGTCTTTTGCACCAAGGTAGGTGAGGATGGACTCATCATCCTGACATTGAATGACATTAATTTGAGGTGTATTTTCATCGATCATGTAAAGATATATGAATGGGAGAGAAGAGGAAGCCTCGCTATCGCTTTGATAGGTCAGCGGTCCCAAGGAAATGGTGTTTATGAAAAAAAAAGTTAGGAGGAATAGATTCAGTGTCTATGGACTCAATGGGTGAAGATGGCAATGTGGGTGAATGAGAGGGAGAAGATTTCTTGTCCTGGGTAAGGTCTACGTGAACTTTACGTGAGGGTGGAGTGTCAAAAGCAATGCCACTATGATCATTGTGTTTACAAGAGGTACATGAAATGACAATATGGCGGCCTTGTTCATAAAAACCGAAGCCAAATCCTTTCCATGCACACCGGTGGAGGAAAGTGTGAGTGAAGTAGTGATTAGTGAGGGAGTGTATGTTGGATGAAAATGGTTGGGTTTGGGATGGAGGTTTGGGTTTATAGGTTGCCATATCAATTCCCCTATACATTATGTTGGTGCAAAGGTGGGGAGGTCCATAAGGGAAAATGTCACCGATGTGGATGTCATAAATTTGGGGTGTTGATGTAGACTCCCATAATCTTGCAAGGTGAGGAAGGTATCGATATTGTATAGGTGGTATTCCCTAGAGTGAGGCATTGAAAAACACCTTCTAAGGGATCATTAGTTGGTATGTGGGTAGTGGGTATAGATGGCTCGCTAGATGAAGGGGAAATAGGGGTGCAGGGTAGAGGCTATAGCTGCAGTGGGGATAGAAAGGTTAGATGCAGCAGAAGTAGTGGAAATTTTGGTGGATGGGCTTGTGGGTGAAGGTGAAATGGTGACAGTGGTAGATGCCTTGACTAGCATAAGCACATCATTGGGCCAATATATCATGTTACAGGTCTTGAAAGGTGAGGGGTTGGCAAGGATGGTGTAATTATATCCCTTGTGTTCAAATTTGAGGCATTGATGTAAAGTCGAAGGGACACAACCCATGACATGGATCCAAGGTAGTCCAAGTAGCAAGTTATACTGGAACTCCCCTTCTAGGACATAGAAATGTTTTGGGATGATGTGGGGACCTACGCGGACATGGAGAACAACGGTACCTAGGGTAGAGGTCATGGCATCATTGAAGGAATGCAAAGATAACAAGATTACCATGCATGTAATTGGCATGTATTTTCATTTGGCTGTATGCATGGGAGGAGATGATGTTAATACTAGCACCACTAATGATCATAACATGTCGTATACATATATTATCAATAAATACGAGAGATAAAAAGAGTGAGGTCGGGATCATCGACTAGAAGGGAGTGATCTCTTCATCTAAAAATATGAGGGTGGCCACTTGGCGAGTGGGTGGAGGTGTAGAGGAAGGAAAAGACCTAGTGAGAGAGGCTATGTGGTGAGGGGTAATGATGGAGACTACAGATGTGGGGTCATTTGGTAAGACTTCGATAGATTAAAGGACCTCCATGAGGGCTTGACAATGTGACTCTGAGGCTTGGATGAGGTCATATAAAGACATTTTGAGGGGGGATTGGTGTAGTTGTTTTAGCATTGTGCGATGTGTGACCCCATTAGAAATATGATATGCAAGACCTTGAATGATGACTTTGGGTATGGGTGTGGATGGTATGTGGGGTACGGGGTTGGTTTATGGGCTAGTTACTTTTTCCTTTCCCTTATCTTTCTAAGCTAGTGTGGCAATGTCGATCATGTTAATATTAGGGGAGGTGGATGAAGAGGTTGTGTCATGTAAGGTATAGCGGTATGAGGGAAAAAACCCTATTGGGGGATACGATCCTTGTGAAATGAGTAGGGTGATTTGGAATTTTGGTGGTGGTTTGGCCAACTCTCTTATACGAACCATGTTAATCTCGAATATCGGGATGGATCAAAGAGTTTTGGGGGTAGAGATATTGGTCTTTGAGTACGTAACGAGAGAATATTTGTGGCGATTGGTGAAGGAAAAATGGGATCCTCATCAAGAAGATCATCATCATCAAAAAAAAATCTGGAGGACATAATTAGACTAGTAAAGTTTTTAAGCCCTTAAAGTTTTCGCATCGTGTCCAGGGCACACGATGGTAGGCATAAATTTTGGTTTCATCAAACCCCTTTCGTTTGGGTTTGAGTGGGTCGTAAGGTCTACGAGGTGGTAATGTGATGACAAAAGTTTTGAGGAGATTGGTTAGGATTTTTCCATAGGACCCTACTAGTGGATCAAAATTGGAGGTGAATGTGGGTTTGGGTACAAGTACATCGATTGTGGAGGGAGAGTCTTTACAAGAGGGGGAGTAGGTTGGGCCACTATTTTGGTGTGTGGTGTGGTATTAGGTATTGGTCGTACTGTTTGGGTAGGGGCAAGGTAGAATAACCAACGATGGAAGGTTTGGTTGGTTTAACTACCTTATTAGAGGGTAGAGGATTTTTAGATTTAGGTTACATCTTTTGGGTACATGTGATATGGGTGTATGAGATGTCGACGGAAAAGCCAATAGTTGAAGAGGGTGGATTACCCACGGGGGTAACCAAGGTGTCTTTGTGGAGGTAGGTGGTGTGGGTTGGGTAGGAGGCGTGAGTGAAAGGGAAGAAAGTGTCATGGGTAGTGAAGAAGTTCGATAGTAGTGGAGGCATGGCTGGTAAGAAGGTCACAATTGAGGCAAGAAGTTGTGTGGGTCATTTGGGTATAGTAGATGTATGTGACAGGGAAATGGGTTGTTGCATTCTTAGTTTACCAATGGACGGGGTTTCTTGGTCGGGGTCGAGGGTGAGGTCCTAGCATGGACGGAAGGGGTGAAGGTGATAAGCGCATGGTAGGAGAGGTTTTTGTATGAGGTCTAGGAGATTATTTCTTATTTTTAGGAGTTTTTGTAAGTTTATTGTTAGGTTTGGAAGATGTGGCTAAATTTAATGTGATGGGTGGGTGAGTAAGGCTAGTTTGGTCGGTATAACCCCTAAGTAATGATAGGTTTAGGTAAGGGAGATTATATAGGAATGGGTTTGGGTGTAGATTCATGTTGGGCTATGGGAAGAGGTGTGATTTGGGCGATGAGTGGTGTCATGGAAGGTATTGTAATAGTTATGGTTTTGTTTGGTTTGGGTTCACAAAACACCTTTGGATAGATAGTGGAGGTATCAGCAAGTGACAATTACATTTGTGTTGAGACAAGAAGTAGAAGGTGTCCCAAAAGTAAGGATCTATCAACATAGTCCAGACAATTGGCCAAGTGTGAAAATGGTGCTGTTGTAAGTGGGGCTGACATGGATCGAGTGGCAATCCCGTAAAATGTGTTTGAGATTCAGGAAATGGCTAGCCTTGGACTTTGTGGGTAAGAGATCCGAAAGAAGATCGGTGGATATTGAAGGTCTGATGGTGAATGAACATCTATAGGTAGTGGTACTTCTACAAAATACTCCATGGGTAGAGGAGAGGACAGGCTAGATGAATTGGACTCTCCTTGTGTTGGTGTGTGGTGGTGGACTGGATCTTCTATGAGTAGGAGAGGTGCTACCGACAATTGCTTTGGGATTTTGAGGGCTCAAAGGTGGCGTGCTAATTATAGGCTCTCCCACCTTTGGTGAAGGAGAAATTGAAGGGGGTTCCTCTATGGGTAGAGGAGTAGATAAAATAAGTTAAGGTGTAGGTAGGGGATCTCGGGCTAGGATTTCATCTATGGAAGGAACATGATGTAATTGGGAAGCAGCCTGACATGTCATAAAAATAGCGTGGACCTTGCGCAGACATTACTATAATTATTTGAGGTATCACCAACTTGGTTGGAAGATGGGGCATGATTAGGGAATGGCTTCTTGAAGATATGCAAGTTTTGGTTAGTGGGTGCATTCGAGCTATCCAAGACTAGATCTCCATTGTCTAACATTTCTTGGATGATATTATTGAAGGTGATGTAGTTATTGTCACTATGACCTTTGACATGATGATAGTTGAAAAATTCATGTTCCTTATACCATGTGGGCATGGGTCGCTCATGATCAAAACTAGTATGTGGTTTTATAGGTGGAAGGGTAATGACACCAGCCTTAACAAGCTTTTCCAAAATGGAAGAATAAGATTCTCTTATGGAAGTGTACTTTTGTTGTTCTCGTCTGAACTAGAAATCTTGGATGGGGGAGAGATTAGAAGGAGGTTTGGCTATGTTTGATTGATGAGGGGGACCAGCTTTGAGAACTATGGCATTAGAAAACCCTTTGGGCTTTGAATAGTTGTTTTGGGGTTTTAAAGATGAACAAACATTGTTTTATTTGAACGTAATGTTCTTATTACGAAGTTGAATCTTCATTTCTTCAATAACATGAATTTCTAATTTCCGTGCCATGGTGAATGCCTCGTCGAAAGTGTAAAAGGTTTTCACCTACAGGGTTGGTGAGATGTGTCTAGCACAAGCTCAAGTAAATAGTTCTATAAGCTCAATTTGAGGTAATTGGAATGTGAGCTAGTTAATGAGGCTGCACTAGTGAGTGAAAAAGTCAGCGATAGAATCATCATCATACTATCGTGTGGAATAAAGATCAGTCATGGTAACCTTCTTAACAATGTTGATGGAGAAGTAATATAGGAAGGCTTGGGATAATTGATTAAACGAGTAAATGGAGTGTCTTGGTAGCCCACCTGTACTCGAGTCTAATGCAAAGTCTGTCTGGGGACATTAGGAAAGTCCTCAAAAGTAAAGCGTCATCACAGAAAATTAGGTAACACCCATGTTTAAAGGACCACAAATGTTGTTGTAGATATTCTTTGCTATTAAAGTGGTTGAATTTTAGCATTTCCCAATGTATGGGGTATGGTCGAATAGGAATGGATGGGTGAATAGGCTCATTACAAATTTCATCATAGGTGAGGGAATTGCATGAGCTGGAAACCGATGCTTCTAATGTCTGCATCTTTTCCATCATCAACTTGATGAGGTCATTGGTAGGTTGTGATGGAGGGACACCTCTTATGGCATAAGGGGTGGATATTGAACTTGATAAGGAGGTTGAGAATAAAGAATCAACATAGAAGGAACATATCTAGAATGGGTGACATACGAGATAGGGGGTTATTTATAGTATGTGTATGTGGGTGGGATGGTCATCATGAATCTGGTAGTGATTGGGGAAAGTGTTTGTGGGATGTAGAGGAAAATATTTTGGAATGGAGCAGGGGTCACCGACACCATGGGCGGTTATGTTGTAATGGCTATTTGTGAGACAATGGGTGCGAGAATAGGCTATGGCACGGGTGGTCGGCGAGGAAAATAGATACGACATGTGCGAGTGATATCTGCAGATGCAATAGTCATGGTAGGTATGGGGCATAGCTTTGAAACTATAGTGGGTGAAGCAAGTGAGGGTAACGCCGCATTATTAGGGGCTGATACAAAAGTAGGAATAAGGGAAGGAGAGATGGATACAGGCATGCCGTATATCAACTGACCTGAGGAGTCTCGAGTGGAAGAGTGGGAAAGGTAGAACTATAAGGCCATGGGATTCTAATCAAGGATTCGTGTAAATTATTCATCACTTGCAGCAATGGTGGTAGGTAAGGTTGGATCCATGGGTGATAGGATGAAAGGCGGTGAGGGACTAGGTGGGAGTGGTTGACGACTAGCGTGGAATATGAGGGTGTTAGTTTAGCTATGAGTCAGCACCATGTGAAATTTTTTTGACCTGGTGAGACTTTATTTTGTAGATGACACAGAAAACAGTAGAAACAAAGAATAATGGGGTTCGGGAAGTGAATATGGTCAATGTCTAGATTTTGAAAATCAAACATAGGAAACCGATGATGGTTAGGTTGACTGGTGATGGTTGAGGGCCAATCGATGACAAGATTACTAAAATCGATACCAATCATTCGAAGAAAAACCATCTCAAAGAATGTTACAGAATGTTGGGTGGGTATTAGGAAACTTTGTATGAAAGTAGGTATCCACATGAGAGAAATATGATGATGCTTTGAGGGCTAGATATATAAATGTAAAGAGTGATGAAGGCTATTCGATGTAAAGTAATGGCTGGAAATCCGAAGCCAAAACCGGTTAGGTTTTGACCGATGACGATCGGATGTGAACCGGAGATGGTCGCTAGACCAACGCGAAGTGACTGTGAAATTAGAAAGAAATGAAGAAATTGGGTTTTGTGAATTAAATTAAGTGAAGAATCAAACTCAGAAACTTGAGAATGAGGAGATGGGGACTGGTACACTCAAAAAAAGTTAGAATACTCCAACTACAATGGTGGAGTGTGCAAGGAAGAAGAAAAATGGAGAGTCATAGTCTCACACCTCAAAACACAAGTAAAGAAGAACACTAAGAAAAAGCACAATCCTAATAGTGATTTTCTTATGTTTGTTTAGCTTAGGCTATTTATAGCGACTATATGTATTTAGAATAGAATTTTTTGGTTAGGAAGGCATCCTACAAAGAAGGATATCTAAAAGGAGAGGTTTCATGTATGTTATGGCGGGGCGGGCCATCCTCTGAGATGATGACTTGACAGAGGCAATGAGCTTGGGAGTACCTACCAATTTGATCATGTGATCGTGGACAGATGTTCCCAGGTAAGATGTTGTTTAAGAAAGATGTGTATATTTCAAATTTTGTGCAAGTTTGGTAAGACACAAAAAGAGAGAAAATGTTCTTTCTACGATTCTTTGTGTCAACCATCATTTGGGCATGACTTCTAGCATATAGGTTTCCATCATTTTAATGTGATCTAAATGCAACAAATCAGAATGTAATGCAACCAATTTTAAGCCCAAATTGAAAGATTATGTTTATGACAAAAATGGTGAATAAGAGAGGGTATGCTCTTTCACTAAATGCAAAAAGAAAGAAGAATGGTTCTTTTTAAATGCACCAAAAGAAAATGTATCCTTTAGAGAAATTAGAAAGAAAAGAAGATTCCCAAAGAAAAGATTAATGTGTGATATTTTGAAGGGAAACAAACACACAAATTTTTCCTAGGAATGAAGAGAATGAAATAGAACCCCTGATGAATCCCCCTAGGCATGCAAAAATGTTTCACCATTTTCTTTACCTTTTAAATGACGAAACAAATAAGGGTAAGGGCTAAGGAGGAATACCTATTTATGTTGGTTAGTTGATGGTTGTTGCGTGTGTTCTGACTTCTTGATCTAGTGTTGATTGTGAGAGATTCCTTTTGGAAAGGAGGAACTACCTGTAATGTAAAGCAAGACCACAAAAGAGAAGTTAAATTATATTTGATAGTGGAATACCTAGCGTGTGCTAGATCCAAGAAGTACGATACTCCCTAGATGGTTGTCAATCTACTGTTTAAAACAACTCAATACGAGAAATAAGTAAAGTCCTATTGTAGTTGATATGATTTAGGTTTCTCATTCAATCACAATAAAAGAATCTAATATAATAGGCTAGGCTATAATCAAATCTAAAGGGTTGGTAGGTGTTGGGGTATTGGAACTATTCAGGGTCAAGTTTTGGGTTGTTTGGGTCACTTGATAGAAGATAGTTTGGATTTTTATTGGAAAAGGTGTAAAATAAAGAGAACGGCGTTAGTTGGGTATAACCGATGACGGTTTAGAAGGGACCAATGACGGTCATGGATAACTAGTGACGGTAAGGTCGGTGTTAAATGAATTTGATAGGATCTAATTGTGGGGATTGGAATGGGATCTGATAAGGAGGGTAGGGTGGATAAAGAGGTTGATAGGGGTATCAGGTATACTTAGGAATGAACAACAGGTGAGAATGGGTGGTTTTGCGATGTGGGTAAAGGAAATATTTGAGTTATAAACTAGAAAGAGATGGAGGAATGAGCATGCAAAGTATAAATTGATGACAGAAATAATAGAAGCTAACTACACTAAAATGGACAATGTTGGTAGAAATGTACTTACTATGATGTAGACTTGATGGCTGAATGGTAATGGTAGTTGATCAGAAGAATGGTGTTTGGTATCATAGCAATGGCTCCCAGAATGATTCTGTGAGTGCAATGCTTCAATATCTATCCTGGTGATGGATTTGGATATCTGGATATGTGAAAGGATGTTGGTTTTGCTTGCATGTAGCTCTGATCTCCCTCCTCTTGCTCTTAGAATGTGCTAACCAAAAACAAGGTTGTTTGGGTGAATAAATGGTAACCGATGAAGGTTCCTAGTTGATTGGCATCGGTTTAGGTGCGACCAACATCGATTAAGGTGGGATTCCCTAAGTTTACTAAAATGGGAATATTTTTCTAATTTTTTGGGCCTAGTTAGTTTGTTTTTTGTAGATTAGAATGGAAACTTCCATTCTAATGAGTGGGAATGTTGTTAGAGAGATTTTAGGGATTGATTTTATAGTTAGACCAAATCTTAGCTCATTAAGGCAAGTAAGACTTAGTTATTATTGGTTATGGAAACATGCCAAGAATAAGTCTAGGGTGAGGTAGCTAGATGAGGTGTCTAGGTGAGGTGGTGGGGTAGAAATTATGGTAATTAAATATTAAATATTGTGAGGATATATATTAATTTAATTAAATTAATGGTGATGTGGGGTGGAAGGGGCCATGGTTAGATGACTATGTTTGAGTTGGTTATTTGAAAAAGGACCAAAGGGAATGTGACCCAATTTTGGTGTCTACAACACCACCTCTATATTATGTGCTTCTTATCTTATTGATTCATCCAACACATTAAGTTGGAGAATTTTTTTTCTTTGAGCTTCTGATAAATCTATACCTAGCTCAAGTGCAGCCCTCAATGTTTTGTACTAAAATTCAATTGGAAATACAATAGTCTTGCCATATAAGAGATTAAATGGTGTAAATCCAGTTGTTGTCTTCCATGTTGTGTTAAATTCCCATAATTATTCTAGAATCATGTCTACCTAGTCTTCCTTATGGAGTGCAATGGTCTTTTTCAATATGTCATCTAGCTCTCTTTTTGTAACCTCTACTTGGCCATTAGACTAGGGATGATATGGCGTGGAATTCCTATGCCTGATTTCATATTCTTTAACTAGATCAAAAATTACATCAACAATAAAATGTGTACCTTGATATGTAACAATATTCCTTAGAAATCCATATCTAGTGAAGATGTGATCATATAGGAACTTGGCTACTTTATCACTTTTCTGATTTGGCAATGCTTTCACCTCTGTCCACTTGGTTAGGTAATCTATGCATACCAAGATGTATTATTTTTACTGAGATGGAGGGTTTATTGGACCAATAAAATATAATCCCCACTTTTCAAAAGGTTACAAGACCAATTGAGGCCGTAATGTCATCTCATCATATCTAGTGGGCTTACCCATTCTTTGACATTTATCACACCTCTTGGTGTATAGTGTTTCATCCTTATGTAATGTTGGCCAATAATAACTAGTAGTCAACACCTTTTGTGATGTTATTTTTGTAGAAAAATTCCCTCCATAAGTTTTACTATGGAAGGATATGATGACATCAAATATATCCTCTTTATCTATAAACCTTCTAATTATTTGATCTTGTCACTTATGAAATAGAAATCCAGCTATCCAAGAAAAATATAAACTCTTTTCAACATTATATTTTTTCTCAGAGTATAATTAATGTGGATGTGTTTTATCTGAGACCAAATAGTTGGCTATGTATGCATATCAAGGTGTTTTTGTAGATATAGAAAATAAGTGCTCATATGGAAAGGAATCATGTTGGGCCTTAGAATATTGGCTAAGTACAAGAAGGTAGGTGGGTAAGCGGGGCCTATATGAAGAAGGGCATGTAGGGTAAAGGTGCCCAAGAAAGGGTTTTAGAAGAGTTTAATAGAACCCAAGGCACATGCAAGGTAAAGGAAAGGGTTTTAGGGCTTATCCATATTCCGCGTTTAAGGAAGGAAACGAGAAAAGCGTAACCCAACTTAGCATGCAAAGTGGATAAGGTGTCAGCCTAGCAACTCAATGGTCAAGGAAGGAATATTCCATGCAATGGAAGGATCCAGAAAGACATCATTGCAGAAATTAGAGAGTTCGTATGAGAAGAAGCATGCTCCATTGGAGGACCACATGGACACTAGGAAACCAATCTATTACTTTAGGAAGGCATGGTGGTGGATGTTAAAGATATATATAGAGATGCTTAGGTAGAAGAAAAGGGTGTCAAAATAATTACCAAGGGATACGAAAAAAAAAAAAGAGGAGAGGTGTTTTCTCTGAGAATTAGTGATGGGTTCTAGGAAATCTCATTAGGAAGGCTATAGGAGAGATGACATATATAGAGGGATGGGTCTATGAACATCTTTATAATCTAGAGAGCATAGTTTAGGATTACGATGTATAAGTATTATTTTCATTACAACATTTGGTCTATAATGACCTTGAGGAATGTAATGTGGTTACTGAACGGAGAGTAATATGAATATATGGCTTTCTTTTAAAATATATACATTGTTCATGGGTATAAACCATAGTTCCTTTTATTTATATTATCAGATATGTTATTTGTTTGATATTTTCCTTGTTATCTAAATGGATGCATTTATAGAGTAACTCATTTTGAGACCCTCAAAATGAATGCATGGTTCTTTCCCTTCTTGCATCTAAGCTTCTATCAATAGGGGATGTATTCTCACAAAACTAACATAAAGGAGGGGCTCGACACTCGCGTCTACCTTGGGTGAGCACCCGAGAACCCGCTGGGTGATAGGCCAATGTGCATGGGATTAGAATGTTGTTTCTAAGGACATAAAAATGAATACGTCTTGGTTCCATTTCAGGACCTCTTTTCAAAGTTGTTAGAAATGGCATACATCTTGGTCCATGTGATGCATGATGACACAATGTCTAGCCTTGGAGAGTGTTAAAGCATGGTTCAAGAGCATGAAGGACATGTTTTATCAAAGATTCATCACTGGACCTAAGTTTGATGCATGTTGATGGGTAGAAGAGAACATGTACCATAAGTTGTATGAGATATACTGTTATTTTCAAAGAGAACTATATGAATAGATTTTAGCATATGCGTCTAGATCGAGCTGGTACTATCGATCACGCATATGGACCCAAGATGATTAATAGAGGCTAAAGGATGCAGATATGACTTGGACGTGTGTCTTTGTTAATCACCGTAGAAAGGAATCCCGACCATTTATACTATAGGATACGTTATTTCTATGTATTCTTTCCTAGAGGTTGTTGATTTTGAGTTTATGAGGGAGCCCGGAGGATCATTTTGACATGTTATCCTTTTTCTATGAAGATATTGATCATTACCCTAAGTTTAGAGGCATTCCCTATGTCCGGCTAAGCTTCTCTAAGTGTTAGGTGAGGAAGCTAGAGTGGTGGAAGATGGCGAGATTGCGGCTAAAAAATAAAGAGAAGAGAGATGACTCAAATATAGTGAAGCTCATGAAAGGGAGATGGGTAGAAAATGTGAGGTTGTAGGTGTGATGGATCTATGGAGGTAGACATTGTGGGAAGGAGTTGAGGTTCACACGAGAAGATGTAAAACCCGAAGGCAGATTGTGCTACCCCATCTTGGCAAGTGCGGGAGAGAAACCCCTTCATCTTCTAATGAGAGTTCATCACATGGAGAAAGGAGAGCCATCGGTGCACATCTAAACCCACCTAGTGACCAACCCCTAGTGCTTGGTTTTCTAGATCAATAAAGAAGTACTTGGTAATCTGGTTGGTATTAGTGGAAGTAACCGATCTACACCTAGGAGATATAATTTCTCGTTTGGGACATCCATGGTTGTGCAAACCATTCCTGTATTTGGAGGAATTTTTAGAAAAGGTGCAAATACATAAGGTTTGGGTATCAAGTCTACAAGTGGTGTGGCACACACAACCGACAAAGTGGGATACTATCACAAACCATTGGCACATAGTTTAGTGGGACGTTGGGGACACTAGGAATGACAACTTCAGCCTTTTTCAGCTACAAAAGGTAGATCGGCAGGTAGGGTTTGGAGGACTTGGTGGACCTAGCATATATGGAGACTATGGTGGCTCAATAGGGACATGACCTAGTGGGTCTAGTGGATCTAGTGGTGGAGGAAACACAAGAGGAAACAAAGGTTCTGGTTCAGGTGCACAAGGGCCTCATCCACCCCCGCAAGTATTTTTTGAGATGTCTTTACACAAACAAGACTAAAGAGGCATAGATGATGATGAAAATCATGTGCACAAGTGTGAATAACTATGGCGTGTGAAGGGGATCACTACCCCGGAGTGAAAGGAAAGTTAGTTTGCAACAACATTGTAGGGGCACAAGCATAGCTGGTACTGTAAGTATGACCCACACCAAATGTTTTTGGATTACAATGCATTAAAGAAAACATTCCTATAAGAGTTTCATATCCTTGAGTTTGAGAAAAAAAACATCAGTTCCCTGAAGGAGATCAGGAAATGAATGGCAGAGAGTGTGTGAGAGTATGACACATGGTTATAAACTCTCTTATCAAAACTATCCTATTCCATTAACCTCTCTCAACATGCTCAATGGTTTGTTGGGGGATTGATATTGCCTTTTAGAAGGGAACTATCACACAAGACTTTTATAAACTGCGTGAGGCCTTAGAAGCTTCCTTATGCATTGAGGCTATTGATAGCATTGATACTAGTGTGAGCCCTTTTCTAGAGGCTCAAATTGCTACAATGGCCAAGCAATTGGAGAATTTGTCTTCAAATCAGCGGTGCATGAGGTTCGTAGTGGGTTTGGTGCACAAATTGAGAAGTGGAAGGGAATGCAAAGGATAGTTTCCTTAGAATTTGGTACACACCATGGTAGTAGACTGTGAGATTTTCTATGGGACTCATGGTGAAAATAGACGTCCAACGTGTAATCCACAAGAATGTTTCTTGTTATTATAATATATATACCTCTACGACCCATGATACCAAGGATTAAAGGCTAATTGACTAGATTCATGATTCTCGTTGAAACCGGTGTGTACCAAACTAGCCTTGCAAATAGTTCCAAGGATGATGATCGCTTCTATGAAGGTGCATAGAAGGGGAGTGCACAAAAGAGGATTTCGTGGAGGATTTTGTGATCACAAGAACCACGGTAGAGGAAGAAGTGAGTTCCGATAAGGAACTGTTATAATTGTGGGTCTACAAAGCATTATAATCATGAGTGTCCCTGATCTATTACGGTGCTCATGGTGTGGAAAAAAACAAAAGTATGAGGAATGTCCTAAATTGTTTGAGCACATGACCCAACAACATCGAAAAGACAAAGGTGTTGGGATGGTGAGCATAAAGAACACCAACCCTCAATGGATGATGAGAGTGGTGCGTGAGTAAGGATTAGAACTTATACAGGTGATGATGTAGGTAGAGGCCGTGCATGCCAATGAGATGCTAAGGTAGAAGCTGGTTGTTAGGGAAGAAGTGATACATGGGAAGTATCTAAACCATACTCATCATAATGTAGTGTATCAAGATACTATGGATGTGATTGAGTTTTCAAGCAGAGATCTAATGTCTTAAGGAGTAGTCAAGGTAGTCACGGGAAAGGAAGAATGTCGAGGCTCTGAAGGACCTAGATGAATTCATGGAAGTATGTAGGATTTTAAGGCAAGAGAATATAATTCCCTTGCTAGGAGAATTGTTATGGTAGAAGGTACCACACACGGGATCGAGCGTGAAAGGAAGGTTTTGCATGTAAACCTTCCTCCTCATACCCTCGACTATGAAGAGATCAAATTGAATGCGTTATTGATGGATGGATTTTGAGTAATATCCTCATCGACACAAAAGTGGAGGTAAATGTTCTTACATTGGATGCATGACATCAAATGGGAAGGTCCACATTACAGCCATCTTTGAATGTGCTATATATGGAAAACAAGACAAAGGTAATGCCCATTGGAGTCTTGAAAGATGCGGTTATCACTATTCAAGGGGCCAAGTTCATTTGGGAATTTAAAGTCTTGAAACTCTTTGAGGTGGATAATTTCCCAGCATTACTTAGGTTCCTTGGTGTTATAACAACAATGTTAACTTATTGTTTTATAAGGGTTATATCAACATCGAGAGCAAGGAAGAAAGGGTGATTATCAATTTAATAGATGGGAAGTCAATGCCCTATACTAAGCCCTTAAGAGAGGAACTCCTTGACAAAATCTATGTGCACTTTATCAAATATCCTGAGGTATTTCATCCTACAGAAGGAGTCATCCAATTTGAAAATGCTCAGTTGATGAGTGATACAACTAGCATACCGCATGACAATTGGGTGCACAAGACTTATGATTTGATTGGGGTAAAATTGAGAGGATCTATAAAAAGGGTGACAAAGGCATGCTTAATCAAGTGCTTGGGAAGAAAGAAGCAACCAAAGCTACTCCGGAGGAGAAATCCCTGATGATTTCTTACGAGAAATGGAGGATTAGTGGAAAAATGAGGACAAAAGATGAAGTACACTTAGTTATAACTTTCTCGAGACTACAACACATTAGTGGGAAACACATCACAAGAGTCTCTTGGGATGGCGGGGTAGGAGTGACATTTTATGTAAGGTTATCTAGAAGCAATGCACCCACTATCATAATTGAATACCATGGAAAGGAACCCACCTCATTTCATATCCAATCTTGTGAGAAGGCCAGGATGGGAAGTGCAGAAGCTTTACCACCTTCATTATAGGTGCATAAGTTGTATTTCACTTTACAAGGTTGTGTACACACATGATATATCCACTCGAGACATGCCGCTGCGGACAAGGAATTGACAAGAGTTAATGACTGATCTCATTCAAGATTTTGAGTATCGAAGTACCAAACCATCTGTTGATAAGGCATTACAAGTTTTCAAGTGGCTTCCAATGGGAGATAGTGCTATGGAAGAAGATATATTACTAGAGTTGTTAGGTGAACCTAATTTGGAGATGCTCTTTGATGAAGAGGAATCAAAAGAGATACAACTTGAGCGTGTGCATGTATGGAAAAGGATAAATGAAAATGGTTTATGTAATAGATGGTGAAGAGATGGAAAGTTTGGATGCTAACCATTCTAAAGGTGCGCATGAAGTCATAGATAGCGCTAATGAGCAAGCTCACACCTTCCATGAGCCCTTGAAAATGAATAAGGTTAACATTGGATCAGAGGAAAATGTAAGGAAGTGCATGGTGGGATTATAGGAGGGTACTATGTAGGAAATGCAACTGTGTGAAAGATTCTACTTACAGGGCTCTAGTAGGAAACCATCTACCAGTATTGTATTGAATTTTTCAAGGCTCGCAACCATTTATAGTTCCTAGGAAAACCTCATAAGAGGGATTAGATGCCATTGTGGCGATAGCCAACACATAACGATTTGAAAAGTGGGTAATCAAATTTATAAGACCCATTTTTCCATCCGCACGAAGGATTGGTTCGCAGTATATCATTACTTACACTGATTACTTGACAAGATGGGTAGAGGAAATGCCTACAAAGGATTACACTACAACAACAGCTACTAGGTTCTTATGGGAAAACATAATCAGTAGGTATAGATGTCCTTTGATCTTGACTAGTGATAGGGGTACACATTTTCTCAATGAAATGGTTAGGATTATGCTAGCAGAGTTTATGGTGGCCCATCACAAGACTACCCCCTATCATCCACAAAAAAATGGAATTCTGAGGCATTTAACAAGATACTAAGTCACATGTTGACCAAGATTTGTGATGCCAAAAGAAATAATTGGGATGAAAAAGTATCGGTCATTCTATGGGCATACGGGATAACCTATAGAAGATTTAACAAGGCCACACCATTTTTGTTGGTGTTTTACGTAGAGGCTATTTTTCCCATTGATTTCATGTTACCGTTGATGTGTATAATGAGCACAGGAGGATTGGTTGATGAAAAAGTGCTCGAAGAGAGGATTGATAAGTTGATGCAGTTAGACAAGAGATGATCACTTGCTAGATGGAGTCAAAAGACTAAAAAATCCAAGCAAAATGTATGGCATGATCTTCATATCAAGAACAAGTAGTTTGAGGTTGGGAAGATGGTTCTGTTGTATGATTTCAAGTATTCATGCCATCCTGAGAAGTTGAAAGTCCATTGGTTGGGCCCTTACATCACCTCAAACATCCTTGATTCAAGCGCATGTCAGTTACAAGTGTTAGATGGGATGAAGTTACCTAGCCATTTCAATGGGAGTAGGCTGAAGCCCTACTATAAATAAGCCTTCCTCACATTTGTAAATAAGGTAGTATTTCCAGTTAGCTTAGGATTTCCCTTTATGCATTTTCTTTTCTTGTGTTTCCCTTTCTCGTTGCTTGTTCCTTTCCTTTGTTCTATTTTATGCCTTGTGCACTGGTAACCACATTATTTTCAAAAGGTTGTGTATGCGTAGAGGACCGTGCATTTGTTTTAGTGTGGGGTGGAGTAGTGTGAAGTGAAGTATAAGTGGCGAGTAAAAGTTAAAATTTTTTTGGTTAAAGGATATAAAGTGTATGGGAAAATGGTGGATGAGAATGGTTGGTGTCATGATAAGGATTTAAAAATACTGTGTATAGAAAAGGAAAAGCACAAAAACAACATGAGGTAGGAGAGGGGAAAAATTGGGTAAAGGACATAAGAAGTGCCTTTGGCGCTATGGGAAGCATGCGTAAGAGTCTTCGGTCAGTAAGGATTTTTTCACACCAGAAGGTTGTAAAGAGTTTTTTGTGTAGGATTGGGTGTGTGGGTAAGGGCGCTTAAGCTCGAGTTTAGTAGAAAAATCTGCATTTAATTCTAAATACATTGGTAGGTGGCATAGCATTTATTACTAGAAGGGAGGAAAAAGCTATAAGTATGAGGTCGAGACGAATAATTACTTTACCTTACAATTTTAAAGTGGAAGAGCTCTTGCAAACTAGGGAATCTAGAGAGATTTGTGCAAAGGAAGAAGAATCATAGATATCTAAGTGCACAACTAGGTTGATCTACGAACCAGAGTGGAAGGAGTACATAGGCATGGGGATAGTTATTTTGGATTATGCCGTCTTATGGAAGGGTTTTCATGGTAAGGATTTGGTAGCTAGGGCACGAGAGGTAGGAGGATTATTTGCGGAGTTGAGCCTTAGAGTTGAGCAGAGTAGTAGAGCAGAGCAAGGAGGAATTTAAGTTTTAACCCAACAAGTAGAATGACACCAAAGAAGGAAACCATCTCACCAATGAAATTCAAGGGCAAGGGAAAGGAAAAAAAACCATTATTGTTGTTAGTTCCAATGAAGAGTGGTATGCAAATATTTAGTACCCAGATGGAGTGTTGCTAGAAAAAGAGTGGTAATCACACTTGAGGAAGATGCCATAAGCGACTACAATCATCACACGAGCACTACAAAAAAAATATGACATTGGAATTGGTTTGTCCAACTAATAAAAGGACACCAAAAGGAATGCTGATGTACAATGATGAAGTGAAGGTGAAGTTGGAGAAAGTTGGGTTTCGCATGGCTATATGAGTTGCCCTATTTTGGCAAGCTTTGAGATTATACAGTGGTTGATGTCACATGTACACAAAGATGACTTCTATTTTGTAGGCCGCAAAATGTGCATAACTCCTCAAATCATATAAAAATTCACTAGCCTGAATTGTGAAGGAGAATCCATAGATGATGACTTAGATGATAAGGAGGTCATCAAGGAAACTATGGAGGCCTATGACTATAAGAAGGGTTTGTGCTACTTCGATATCACAGATATCCCTGAACCTATTATGAGAATGACCTCACACTTTGTTACCAAGATGAATGATCAAGAAAGGTGGACATAAGTGAACAAGGCATGGATGAATGTATTTTGGAAGATTTTTGAAGGCACCATTTACAACTTATCCTCCTACATTACAGATGAGATCATTAGCAGCGCGCAGGAAGGAGAGGACATATTGTTCATCAAAATTCTCCTCACCATCATCTTCTTGGATATTGGGGTGCCCAATGGGATAGAGAAGTTCATATGGGAGTATCCAGAAGAAAATTTCTAGCCCATGATTTTTTTTGAGAAATATACTCATGAGACCATGACGCCTGCTCACAAGGCTCACGTGGAAAAATTGTACAAGTAGATATGTGACACATTTGAGGTAGAGTGGAGGATACCTGAGTAGTTTCCCACACTCGTAGATGGGGAAGTTTAGTTTTTTGTATATCAACACTTTTGCATTGGCCAGTTCACCTTAACATATGGGACTAAGATTCCATGGTGAAAGCTACCATTTTATTTCACTACACAATACTTCTAAGTGGGGATTAACCATTTTAATGAGGCCAAGAGAATAATGTTTGACCTTAGTGAGGTATACCATGAACACGGTGAGCTACACACAAAGATCTTTATACCCAAAGACGCACACATATGTGGAGAAATATGTCTCCCACAAAGTGTAGATTATGAAACCAATAACATTGCCAATCATTGGAAGGGCTACAACAAGGGTATATATGCACATAAGGCCAAAGTTTGAGAAGGGTGCCTACCTTAAGAATGATGTATCCATTCCAGAAGACCCCACAGGAAGAAAGAAGACCATGGCAAATAAGAGGCAGAGAGAAGAGGTACATGATAAGAAGGCATCAAGTGTGCGAGACAACATAACTTGTGGGCACGCTGAAAACAATTTTTAAGCCAAATAGTTACGTGCATAGGAAGAAGTCCCTAGTCAAGGAGAAGACCCAAGAAAAAGAGGTGCTCCAGAGCAAGAGGAGCCCCTCACAAGAGAAGAGTCACCAAGGAAGGAGTAGCTGCTGAAGAGAAAGAGAGGGAAGAGTCTCTATACTAGAATCACTAGTTAGGAAGAAACAGAAGGTGACGGAGAAGGAAGACTCAGAGGAAACAAAGGGCTTGGAGGCCTACAGGGGTGAGAGGGATGATGATGAGGATGAAGAAGTTAAAAATCATCCCGTGTATGATATACACGATTCAAAAGAAGAAGGAAGTGAAGGGAAAAATGGAGATGAAGAGGCAGATGCTCAAGGAAAAGTGGTGAGTGAAGAAGTAAACACAAGAGATCGAAGAGCCCAAGCTACACCAAGGAAAAAATAGAATAATCCGTAGAGAGAGAAGTGGAAGGCATCATCAAAAATCTAGTGGAGTAGGAAGCATAGTGTAGTACGGATGAAGTGATGAAGGAGATTAAGGAAGAAAGTTATGGAAAGGAGTATGACATCATGGGTGGAGATCCTAATCGGGTTTGATCTTTCCAAAGGCTGCATGAAGTGGAGGGAAGAAGGTGGTGGAAACACAAGGGTAAGGAATGGGTTACATCAATGAACCAACAAAGGTGCTACGCACACTCTTCCAGAGCACCATGCCAACATAACAACTCTTGACCATGCCCTCATTTGAAGTAGAAGGCGCATACCCATGGACAAAGAAAATGCTATCTTGGACGTTTGAATCCCATGTCGATGAACCTGAGTTCAAGGTAAGCCAAGGGGCACTAATGAAGATGTCAGAAATAAAAGGGATAAACCCCTTGGTTAATGCTCAATGGTTATCAGATGATTAATTATTTATTGCACTCAACAAGGTTTCAGTTGAGGTTGAGGCGAGAATTGAATCAAGGAGGAAATTCTAGAGAAAAGTAAGGACCTGAAGTAAGAAGAGCTAATCACTGCATAAATAAGGTGCAAAATGAAAGAGGAGAAGACAAGGGTGCATGAATTACACAAGAAAATGAAGATGATTATGGATGTTATTGTCCTAAAGAATCCCAACCTAGCACCACCCGAGAAAAAATATGAATCAACCTTACAACACTTGTGCACCAAGAGAGAAAATACATGTTGAAGGTCATATGGATTGTTTTCAAGTATACCAAACTACTTGTCGATGTGAAGGCCATCACATAAGTTGCTGAAGCTACCTATGATAATTGTGTTGATAGAGATATTGTAGCAAGCATCTTGGTTGCTACACATGAGACGAAACTCAAGGAGTTCTAGGAGAAGAATAAGGGAATAGATCAGAGAGGATAGGATCTTGGCCAAGGTGGAGAATAAGTTAGAGGCTATTAAGACCTTGTGGGGCTCGATCAAAAACCGGTGAAGGAGTTATACCCCGGATCACCCGCAGGATGGACACCCTCGAGGATTTGGGAAAACAAATGAAAGGTATCATTAATATGATGAACGCCAAGGGGAAGGGATAATATTTGAGGAGGTAAGTTCTTAGTAGGTGACCTCTGTCAGCAAGTGCAGAGTGAGGTTAATGCCTAGGAGAAGCTAGAGGAAGATATAGGGAAGAAATTCCCTCTCCTCCTTCAACAATGAACATGTTCTCCTTAATTTCACCATTATTTCATTCTTTATCCCAATTCTTCATTCCTTAATTATTTTTCCAACTATTCAGAGCCCACCATTCTTTATTCATTGAAGAGAAGTGTTTCGAGGATGGAGAACAAGCGTAGTGTGGGGTGATGTTGGGCCTCAAAATATTGGCTAAGTACAAGAAGGTGCATGGGCACGTGGGGCCTATATGAAAAAGGAAATGCAAGGTAAAGACATGTAGGATAGAGGTTTATAAGGGTTTATGAGAACCCGAGGTGCATGTGAGATAAAGGAAAGGGTTTCAAGACTTAGCCATATTCAACGTTTAAGGAAGAACATGAGAAAAGCGTGACCCAAATGAGCATGCAGAGTGGATAAGGTGTCATCTTGGTAACTTGACGGTTAAGGAAGGAATATTCCATGTGATGGAAGGATCCAAAAAGACATCATTGTAGAAAGTGGAGAGATCGAATGAGAATAATAATTCTCCATTGAAGGAACACATGGAAAATTGGTAACTAATCTATTACTTCAAGAAGGCATGGCGGTGGATGCTAAAGCTATATATAGAGATGCTTTGAAGTAGAAGAAAAGGGAATCAAGAGAGATACCAAGGGAGGTAGAAAATAAGAAGAGGAGAGGTGAAGCTCTACAAAAATAGAGATGGGTTCTAGGGATTCTCATTAGGAAGGCTATAAGAGAGATGACATATCTAGAGGGATGGGTCTATGAACATATTTGTAATCTAGAGAGCATAGTTTAGGATTCTGATGTATAAGTCATATCTGTATTAAGACATTTTGTCTATAATGACCTTGAGGAATGTAATGTGGTTACTGAATAAAGAGTAATATGAATATATGTCTTTCTTTTAAAATATATACATTGTTCGTGGGTATAAACCCTAGTTCCTTTTCTTTGTATTATTAGATCTGTTATTTGTTTGATATTTTCCTTGTTATCTAAATGGATGCATTTATATAGTAACTCATTCTAAGATCCTCAAAATGAATTCGTGGTTCTCTCCTTATTGCATCTAAGCTTTTGATCGTAGGGGACATATTCTAAAAAAACTCACATAAAGAAGGGACTTGACACTGCGCGCATGCCTCGGGTGAGCACCTAGTGCCCACTAGGTGATAGGTCAGCGCACATGGGATTAGATTTTTTTCTAAGGACATAAAAATGAATACAAATCATCAACTAATTTCTCTTGATATTGGTCTCCATCCTTTCAAGGAAATAAGCTACCACGTTATCCTTGTTAGAATTTTTCACTACGGTGACATCAAATTATTGTAAGAGGAGAAACCACCTTATGATTCTACTACTCACTACTGGTTTTTTTATCATATATTTGATTGCAAAATGATCGGTGTGAATAAATAGTGGATATCGTGTGATGTAGTGTATGAATTTTTTTATAGCATATACAATTTCGAGAACTCCTCGAGTACTATGTAATTTAATTATGTATGTTGCAATTCTTGCTAACATAATAAATTTCATAATTCAAAACTCCATATTTATCCTAAGAAAACTCCAATAGCATGGTCTCGATTCATCTGTGTGGATGCAAAAAGGAAAGTTATAGTGAATTCCTCTCAATACGGGAGCAAGAGTTAATATTTTTGTTAAGGTTTGAAAATAACCTTCATAGCGTTTAATTCATACAAACTCACCATCCTTTCCTTGTAATGAACAAATTTACATTGTAATCTTGTTAAAATATTGTGTGAACCTTCGTAATATCCAACATGGCCTAGAAAGCTTCTTACATCCTTTTTCATTCTTTGTTAGAAGGTAGATTATATTATATACCTTTCTTTGGATCAACATGAATTCCCTCTTATGAAAGGTAGTTTCTAAAAACTATACTTTAAATATCATCATGTATTGAAAGGAACGAAAAGAAGATTGTTCCAAGCTACGATTTGAGATGATAATAGCACACCACATTAGATTTGCAAGACAAAAGAGCTAAAATACCATATATGGAAATCTATCATAATCCATAATGCTCAATACATTACAATAGAATGACTCTAATTATTCAATAAGAAAGATGTACATATATGAGGAGGGAAGTGCAACCACTACCTAAATCAGTGGTGAAGAACTCTCACTAACTAATACTGGTAGTTAAGTTAACTCCAAAAGACTAGTAAGCTAACTCCACATAACTGAGAAGCTAACTCAACACAACTAGTAAGATAACTCCACACAACTAGTACACCTAAGCAAGCTAACCCAACAAGTGTAGGGCTAACACAAGTGTAAAAATTATCCTGATAAATAAATAAAAGGATAAATAATAACCTACACTAACACCCTCCCGTAAGCATAGCTTAGGTGGGTGGAAAAGAAGGTGGGTCCAGCAACAAGGTTTGATGAGGTACCCACGTACAACAACTGGGAAAAATGGACACCACAAGGTACCCAAAACCAATAATAACAAAGTAGAGAGCAAAATCCTGCTACAAGATATCCTCAGAAGCTCGACTCCAAAACTTGTACAATGTTGAAGAAGTGTGGTGCACACTATGGTCTGAATCCATTGCTTGATCATAGAACTCAAAAACAAATGACACTGGGCTTCACCAGAATAGCTCCATGCAAGGAGACTATCAATGGAGTGATGTCAAAAGTGAAAAACAAACACCAAACATAATTTGATCAACTACTACAAATAGGTGTGCCACGATCCAAGAATAACCAAGGCAACAAAGCGAGACACGAGATCCAAATAAATAGGAGTGCCATGATCCAAGAAAAGCCAAGGTAACAAGGCAAGGACATGAAACCCGAAGAAGCAGTATCAACACCACACCCTCCCATACTGCAGAATGGGTAGAGTGACACCACAGATCTATATGAGTTGTCAAAATCAACTACTTGAACATTGACAAACTAACACTGGGCTCCACTAGAATAGCTCCCCCACAAGAGAGACTGTCAACATGCCAAAAAAGTGTCGAAAATATAGATCCAAAATATCTCAATAAATAAGAGAGATATAAATGTATACACCCATAGATACAAGAATGCAATACCCAAAATTTTAGGACATCGGGCTCAACCAAAATGCATCCACAAGTGATCACAACACCCTCCCAAATTTGGCACTTTATAATTGAGTGCATGTAAATATTACAATGAGTAAAAATACCTTTTACATTTGAAATATGTGTATAAAAATTTCACCAATGCGTAGATCTCGAAAAAATACACAATTTCAAAACAAAGATCACCTTAATCCGAGCTACGGATCAAAAGTTATGAGCTCTACAAGGTTTTGCTATTAAAATAATATTTTAATACTGATCTTTTAAAAGTACACGTGACACCCAAATGCCCAAAGGGTAAAAGAGTGCATCCACACGATACATGCTTGTGACCAAAGGATAGAAGCCTACACCCAAAACCTAAAATGCCCAGAGGGTAAATCATTGTGTCCTAAGGGTACACACTTATATCTAATGGATAAAAGAATGCACCCAAGAGGGTATAGATCTACGTCCAGTGGATAAAAGACTGCATCCAAAACCAAAATACCTAGAGGGTAAAAGAATGCATCGGAAGGTACACGCTTATATCCAATGGATAAAAGAATGCACCCATAGGGTATAGATCTACGTCAAGTGGATAAAATACTGCATCCAAAACTGAAATACCCAGAGGGTAAAAGAATGCATTTGGAAGGTACATGCTTATATCCAATGGATAAAATAATGCACCCATAGGGTACAGATCTACGTCCAGTGGATAAAAGACTACATTCAAAACCAAAATACCCTGAGGGTAAAAGAATGTATCCGAAAGGTACACGCTTATATCAATGGATAAAAGAATACATCTAGAGGGTACAGATCTCGTGTCCAGTGGATAAAATACTACATCCAAAACTGAAATACCCGGAGGGTAAAAGAAAGCATCCAAAATGTACACGCTTATATGTAATGGATAAAAGAATGCACCTAGATTTGTTGTCTAAAAACATGGTTGATTTTACTGATCGATTATAGGATTTTGGCACCTTCTAAATCCAATGCCACACTCTGTTTTTCATAAAAATGCATGCTGTAAAAAAATTCTAACAAATTCCAAATTCATGAAAATAATAAACCCTTGGTTGTAAAAAAACTTACAGATGGATGTCTACATCATCTATTGCTCTGATACCATGAAAGGAACAAAAAGAAGATTGTTCCAAGCTACGATCTTAGATGATAATAGCACACCACATTAGATTTGCAAGAAAAAGAGATAAAATACCATATATGGAAATCCATCATAATCCATAATGCTCAATACATTACAATAGAATGACTTTAATTATTCAATAAGAAATATGTACATATATGAGGAGGGAAGTGCAACTACTACCTAAATCAGTGGTGAAGAACTCCCACTAACTAATACTGGTAGTTAAGTTAACTCCAAAAGACTAGTAAGCTAACTCCACATAACTGAGAAGCTAACTCAACACAACTAGTAAGCTAACTCCACACAACTAGTACACCTAAGCAAGATAACCCAACAAGTGTAAGGCTAACACAAGTGTAAGAATTATCCTAATAAATAAATAAAAGGATAAATAATAACCTACACTAACATTTATCACTCTTCATTACTCAAGGAAATGTTGTGCTCTTTGCATCTTTTCAAGACATTATCCATATTTTTCATATCTTCTTCGAAAGTGCTGCCATATATTATGAATTCGTCCATATAGACTTACATGCAATCATTTGTCAAATCTAAAAAGATACTCAATAATTCCCTTTGGAATGTAGCAGGTGCATTACACAAGCCAAATAGAAGAAATAAATAGGTAAATGTTTCCCATGGACATGTGAAGGTAGTTTTGTCTTGGTCCTTTGGTTCAATCTGGATCTGATTATAACCAATATATCCATCAATAAAAGAGAAGTATTTCTTACCATCTAGAGTATCAAGAACTTGATCAATGAAGGGACATGAGAAGTGATGTTTCTTTGTTGCTGCATTCAACTCCCTATAATCTAAACTAATCCTCCATTTCCCATTTTTCTTTGGCACAATAACAAGAAGTGATACCCAATGATTTGTATGATATGGGGTTTATGAATCCAAAATCTAACAACCTCTATAGTTCATCCTTTACAATATCTCTTACTATTAGGTTCATATGCATTTGAGGTTTTCGACTAGTTTACAATCTTATTTGATGTATATTTTGTGATTGCAAAGCCTAGGAAGAATCCCACGCATATCACCATAATCCTAGGAAAATTTTGTTTTTTGTTTTAGAAGAAGAGAAATAATCACTTTCTATTATTGTCCATCCAACATCATTCTTACATTGAGTGTCCTCCCTGGTGTTATTTCTAGTTTCTTAGAGAGGTTTATCATTGAACATACGTTGATGTTAACAGAACTTAGTATGTAATCATGGGGAAGACGTTGAGGAAGAATACAATTCTTACCTATAATATCCATAGTGATTTGATGTAGTAAAAATCAGTTCAAGGGAAAACTTAAGCACCTTAATCTATCATCCACTTCTTCATTTCTTTCATAGTTGTTCTAGAAGAAATTGGATAGAACACCATCTTCGTTCTATTCATCATTTGTATAAGACTTTTATAACATCATGAAATGTTGTATAGAGCTTTGATAAGCTTCTGGTTCTTCAACCCAAATTTTTTGATCTTCATCATTCAATGGTTAAGAAGGAGGATGGAGCATAAGATTCTTGGTACCATTTCAATTTGATATAATCATGCTTCTATATTTACAACCTATAAATTCATCAACAATGGAAAATCATGGTCCTCTTTCTATAATAGGATAACCTCCTAATTTTTCTTTTGGTTGAAGGAAAATTAATTCAGCAGGGTATTCCCATGAGTCTACCACCACAAAAATGTCCTCAAGGACTCCTTTAGGTCTCATTTTTATCTATACGTGAGTTATAAGATTGTAGTTGTCTACCTTAGTCCTTCCAAATTCAAGTCATCCCATGATTTAATTGATCATGATGTAGAAACCTAAATTTGGTTATAGTCCCCTTAGCCCCTAATCGGATAACCAACTTAAACATGGGCACCTAACCATGTCCCCCTTTCACCCAACATTAATAATTAATTTAATTATTTTAATTAAATTAAATACCCATCCTCACAATATCCATTATTTTATTACCTTAATTGACCTAATTTCCACCTCACCTAGACACCTCATCCAACCACCTCACCCTAGACCTATTATTAGGATGTTTCCATAACTAAAACTAACTAAGTCTTACTTTCCTTAATGAGCTAAGATTTGGTCTAACCCTAAAATCAATGCCTAAAATCTCTCTAACCACATTCCCACTCATTAGAAGGAAGATTTCATTCTAATCCATGACAATAAACCAACTTAGCCCAAGAAATTAGAAAGATCTACCCATTTTAGTAAACCTAGGGAATCCCACCTTTACTAACACCGGTCAAACCTAAAATAATGCTGGTTAGAAAGGAACCATTGTTTATTACCATTTATTCACCTTAGAAACCTTGTTTGAGAGGTTGGCACATTTGAGACCAGATGATAACGAGATTAGAGCTGCATGCAAGTAGAACCAACATCTTTCTGTGCATCCAGGCATCCATAACCATCATCTAGACAGATCTAGGAGCATTGTACCCACAGGTAGCATTCTAGGAAGCACTACCACGACACCAAAACCATTCCTCCAATCAACTGTCACCTCCATTGAGCTGTCAAAACTACATCACAATAAGTATCTTGTTAACCAGGATTCTTCTATCTTCATTATCGTAGGCTTTGTTACTTCTGTTATTAGTTTTTACTTGAACTCTCACTTCCTTGCCATTTATCTCCATACAAGTTTGATCATTCCTTCACCCACACCATAAAATTTCCTATGCCTGACTAATAGACATCTCTGAGTATTTCCAACACCTCCCTAGACTTACACCCACTCCTCACCATCCCCAAGTCAGTCTCATACAAATCCCTAAACCATGAAATATTGAGTTATTGAAAATCCACAGTAACCATTGTTGTTTATTAATAAATCATCATCGATCATACAAGACCAATGCTGGTCTCTGTGTTTTATACCTTGCCTAAAAACAGAGCCAAACAACCTCCTACCAATTGACCTAAACAACCTAGAATCAGACCACGACGGACCAGTACCTTGACAGTTACCCTCTCTTTAGATCCAACTATAACCTATCCTATTGTGATTGGATTTTCTTATTGTACTTGAATGAGATACCTAAATCATATCAACTACAGTAGGAATTTATTTATTTCTCGCATTAATTTTTTTTAAACAGTGGATTGACAACCATCTAGGAAGTATCACACTTCTTGGAACTAGCATACACTAGGCAGTCCACTATCATATATCATTTAAATTCTCTTTTATGGTCTTGTTTTCTATTATAGGAAGTTCCTCCTAACCAAAAGGAAGCTCTCACAATTGACACTGGATCGAGAAGTTAGAACACATGCAACAACCATCAACCAACCCATTTAATAGGTATTCCTCCTAGCCCATAACCTTATTTGTTTCGTCATTCAAAAACATAAAGAAAATGGTGAAACATTTTGGCATGCCTGGTGGGACCCATCAGGGGTTCTATTGCATTTTCTTCATTTCTAGGTGAAATTTGTGTGTTTGTTTCCCTTTAAAATGATTACACAGTAATTTTATTCCCTAGTAATCCTCTCTTCTTTTTAATTTCTCTAAAAGAAACATTTCTCTTGGTGCATTTAAAAGGAATCATTCTTCTTTCTTTCTTTATTCATTTAGTGAAATAGCGTACCCTCTCCTCTTCATCATTTGCTTCAATCAAACATAATATTTTCGATTTGGGCCTAAAATTGGTTACACTACATTCTTGTTTTTACATTTAGCTCAGATTAAAATGAGGTCAACCTATATGCTAGAAGTCATGCCCGGTGATGGTTGACACGGGGAATCATAGAAAGCACACCCCATTTCTCTATGTGTCTTACCAAACTTGCACAAAATTGAAATATACACATCTTTCTTAAACAACATCTTACATGGGAACACTTGTCAATGATCACATGATCGATAGGTAGGTACTCCCTAGCTCATTGCTTCTATCGAGTCATTACCTCAGAAGATGGCCCACCCCCACCATAACATACCTAAAACCTCTCCTTTTAGATATCCTTCTTCATAGGAAGCCTTCCTCACCAAAAACTCTATTCTAAAATTCATGAGTCAATCTTCTAAATAGCATAAGCTCAACACATTAAAAATCACTTGTTAGGTACATGTTTTTAGTGTTTTATTGACGTGCATTTTGAGGTGTGAGGATATGCTTCTCCATTTTTCCATTCGGTTGCCTTACACACTCCACAATCACAGTTGGAGTATTTTGACTTCTTCTGAGTGTGTTAGGACTTCATTGCATCACCTCCAATCCTCTAGGTTGGTTATTTATCTCACTAAAATTGAAAACAATCTGATTTTCTACATCT
Source organism: Taxus wallichiana var. yunnanensis (assembly GCA_018340775.1). Lineage (NCBI taxonomy): Eukaryota > Viridiplantae > Streptophyta > Pinopsida > Cupressales > Taxaceae > Taxus > Taxus wallichiana. The sequence goes on along the minus strand of CM031242.1, from coordinate 64,753,369 downwards.
TTCCAATTCTCACGGTAACCATCATCGGTTACCCCTAACCAGCATTATTTTTTCTTAGCCGGCATCAGTTTGTTGTTCTTTTGGGTTAAATTTCCTATTGAAACCTTATTTAATTTTCTTTGCTATCAAAGTTCCTGTGAGTCTTTGTACTCTCTCTACTTTGATAAATAGTCATCATATAACTTGTTCATTTGACCATCACCAATATTTTCCACATTTGACAAAAAAATTCCTCTCTCACAGTAACCAATCTCAGTTACCCCTTAATTGGCATTGGTCAGCCTTAATGGTGTCGGTTACGTGTATTAAACACAAACTAATATATTACCCAAATCTACCTATAGACACATATTTTCTTCATTCTTACTGCCCCCTGTGCCATCTACAGGATATAGATATATACTCATTCACATGGTGTTGACTCATAATCAAGATAATGCTCATACATTTCATGCAAGTCATGAACCACTCCCACCTAGCCCTTTACCACCCTCTATCCTAGAACCCATGGATCCAACCTTACCTACCATAATTGCCATGGGTGATAAGGAATTTGTATGACTCCTTGATCGGAATCCCACGGCCTTACAGTTCTACCTTTCACACTCTTCCACTCGGGACTCCTCAGGACAGTTGATATATGGCATGCCTATATCCATCTCTCTTACCCTTATTCCCACTTCTACATTAACCCCTAATAATGCAGAGTTACCTTCACCTTATTCACCCCCGGTCATTTCACAACTAGTTACCATACCTGCCATGACCGTGGGTTGCGTCTGATCACTCACACCTTTCGTAATCTTGTTGTCCCCTCATTGACCACCGGGAAATAACCCCATCTGCACCCATTGTCTCATAAATACCCATTACAACACAACTACCCATGGTGTCGGTGACCCCTACTCCATTCCAGAATCTTGTCCTCTCCATCCCATAAACACTTCCCCCAATCGCTACTAGAGTCACTATGACCGTCCCACCTATATACACATACTATCAACAACCCCCTATCTCATCTATCACCCATTCTAGATACATGCCCACTATATTGGTCCCCTATTCTCAACCTCCCTATTCGGCATCACCATACAATGGAATGCCGCCCACGTCATAAGTTCAATACCAGCCCCCTTATGCCATAGGAGGAACCCTTCCACCACAACCTACCAATGACCTCATAAAATCAATGATGGAAAGGATGCAGACACTGGAAGCATCAGTTTTGGAATCACACAATTCTCTCACCTATGATGAAATATATAATGAGCCCATTCATCTATCCATCCCTATTCTCCCATACCATGTACATTGGGAAATGCCAAAATTCAACCATTTCAATAGTAAAGAAGACCCACAACAACATTTGTGGTCTTTCAAACATGGGTGTTACCTAATCACCCATGATGATGCTTTACTCCTATAGACCTTCCCGATGTCCCTGACATGACCTAGATTAGACTAGTACAATGGGCTACCAAGACACTCCATCTACTCATTTAATCAAGTAACCCAATACTTCTTAGATCACTTATCCATCAACATTATTAATAAAGTTACCATGATTAATATTTATTCCACATGATAGTACGACAATGAGTTTATCACTGACTTTGTCACTCATTGACACAATCTAATTAACCATCTCATATTTCAATTACCTCAAATTGAACTCATAGATTTATTTACTTGAGCTTGTGCAAGACACGTCTCACCAACCCCGTAGGTGTATAAATTTCACATGTTTGAGAGGCATTCACCATGGCATGGAAATTGTAAATCCATGCTATTAAAGAGAAGAAAATTAAAATTTGTAACAAGAACATCACCTTCAAATCAAATGATGCTTCTTCATCTTCAAAACCCCAAAACAAATTTTCAAAACCCAAAGGATCTACCAATGTCATAGTTCTCAAGGATGGTCCCCTCATCAATCAAACCCAACCAAACATCCTTCTAATCTCTCTCCCATCCAAGATTTCCAGTTCAGATGAGAACAGTGAAAGTACACTTCGATAGGGGAATATTATTCTTCTGTTTTGGAAAAGCTTGTTAAGGCTAGTGCCATTACCCTTCCACCCACATACTGGTTTTGACCCTGAGTGCCCCATGCCCGTGTGGTATAAGGAACATGAATTTTTCAACTATCATCGTGTCAAAGGTCATAGCAACAATAACTACATCACCTTTAAGAATATTGTCCAAGAAATGTTAGACAACGGATATCTAGTCTTGGATAGCCCAAATGAACCCGCTAACCAAAACCTACATATCTTTAAGAATTCATTCCCTAATCATGCCCCATCTTCTAACCAAGTTGGTGACACTTCAAACAATGATAGAAATATCCATGAGGTCTGTGCTATTTTCAATGACATATAAGTTGCTTCCTAATTACCTCATGTTCCTTCCATAGATGAAATATTAATATAAGATCCACTACCTACACAAGAACCAATTTCATCTACTCCTCCACCCATAGGAAATCCCCTTTCATTTTCTCCACCACCCATAGAAGATCCTATAATTAGCACGCCACCTTTGACCCCTCAAATTTCTGAGAAATTGTCAATGGCACCTCTCCTACTCATAGAAGATGCATGTCCACCACCTACACCATCACAAGGAGAGTCCACCTCATTTGGTCCATCCTCTCCACTACCCATGGAGGATCCTATAGAAGTACCATTACCTTTAGATGACCATTCACCATTGGACCTTCAAGATCTCGTTGATCTTCTTTCATCTCTCTTACCCACAGAGTCAGGGCTAGCCATTTCCTAGTGTCTCAAACACATTTTACAGGAATTGTAACTCAATCCATGTCAGCCCCACTTACAACAACACCATTTTCATGCTTGGATGATTTCTGGATTATGTCGATAGAGCCTTAATTTAAGGACACCTTCTAATTCATGTTTCAACACAAATACAAATTGAGTCACTCAGGGGACACCTCCACTATCCATCCAAAAGTGTTTCAATCGACCAAACCAAACACAACCATGACTATTTTAACACCTTCCACATCATCACCCATGGCCCAATTCACACCTCTTCCCATAACCCAAAATTCATCTACACCCAAACACCTACCCATGCCTATATCATCTCCCTTACCTAAACCTATCACTACCTTAGGGGTAATACCGATAGCTAGCCTTACTCACCCACCCATCAAATTAGATTTAGCCAAATCCTCAAAATTAACAATAAACTTACCATGGCCCTTAAAAGAAGATCTAATCTCCTATACCTCATACACTAACCTCGCCCACCACTCCCTTATCACCTTCACCCCTTCCATCCATCCTATGACCTCACCCCTCGACCCTAGCCAAGAAACCCCCATCCAGTAAACCAAGAGTGCAACAACCCATTTCCCCATCACAGAGCTCTAATATGCCCAAGCGACCCACAAAACTTCCACCCTTAGCTGTAACCTCCTTACCACCCATACCTCCTCTACCGTCCACAACTTCTTCACTACCCATGAAACTTTCTTCTCTTTCACTCACGCCTCCTGCCTAACCTACACCACCTACCTCCACACACCTCGATTACCCCCATGGGTAACCCATCCTCTTCCACCATCAGATTTTCCCTCCACATCTCATACACTTGTGTCATCATTGCCCAAAAAGATGTAACCTAAAGCTAAAAATCCTCTACCCTCCAATAAGGTAGTTAAACCAACCAAACCTTCCACCACTATCTCTTCTACCATGCTTGTACCAAGCAAGATGTAACCAAGACCTAAGACCACTTCACATACCAAAATAGTAAAACAACATGCCCCCTCCTATAAATCCTCTTCCTCCATAATCAGTTGTACCTACACCCAAACCCACATTCACCTCCCATTGTGATCCATTAGCAGGATCCTACGCCAAAATATTAACCAATCTCCTTGAAACTTTTGTCATCACATTACCACCTCTTAGACCTTATGACCCACTCAAACCCAAACCAAAAGGGTTTGATGAAACCAAAATTTATGCCTACCATCATGTGCCAGGACACGATGTAGAGAATTATAAGGCTTTAAAAACCGCTCTTGTCTAATTGTGTCCTCTTGAAGAAAATTTTGACGATGATGATCTTCTTGATGAGGAACCCATTTCACCTTCACCAATTTCCACAGATCTTCTTCCATTACCTACTCAACGACCAAAATCTCCACCCCCACAACTCTTTGATCCACCCTTAAGATTCGAGATTAACATGGTTCGTATTAGAGACTTTACCAAACCACCAACAAGATGCCAATGCACCCTACTCATTTCACTAGGATCGTATCCCCCACTAGGGTTTTGTCCCTCATGCCACTATACCTTCCATGACACACCCTCTTCATCCACCTCCCCTCATATTAACATGATCAACATTGCCACCCATGCTCAGAAAGACAAGGGCAAGGAAAATGTAAACTGGCCCATCAACCAACCCTATACCCAACATACCATCCACACCCATACCCAAAGTCACCATTCGAGGTCCTACATATCCTATTTCCAATGTGGTCACACATCACACAATGCTAAAAAAACAACAATCCCCCCTCAAAATGTCCTTGTATGACCTCGTCGAACCTCGAGTCATATTGCTAAGCCCTCATGGAAGTCCTTCAATCTATTGAAGTCTTACCAAATGACCCCACACATGTAGCCTCCATTATTACCCCTCACCACGTAGCCTCTCTCACTAGATCATTACCTTCATCTACACCTTCACCTATTCACCAAGTGGCCGCCCTCATCTTTTCAGATGAAGAGATCACTCCCTTAAAGTCTAACGACCTCGACCCTACTCTTTTCATCTTTTTCTTTATCGATAATATACGCATACAATGCATTATGATCAATGGTGGTGCTATCATTAACATCATCTCCTCCCATGCATATGACCAAATACGGATACTGCCGCTAATTACATTCATGGTAACCCAATTATGTTGTGCTCCTTCAATGATGCCATGACCTCTACCCTAGGTACCATTTTTCTCCATGTCCGTGTAGGTCTTCGTCTTGTCCTAGAACTTTTCCATGTCCTATAAGGGGATTTCGGTATAACTTGTTTCTCACCAATCCTGGATCCATGCCATGGGTTGTATCCCTTAGAATTTACATGGTTGCCTCAATTTTGAACACGAGGGACATAATTACACCATCCCTTCTGACCCATCATCTTTCAAGACCCTTAACATGTTATATTGGCCCAATTATGTTCTTATACTAGTCAAGGAATCTTCCACTATCACTACTTCACCTTCACCCACAAGCCCATCCACCAAAACTGCCACTACCTCTGCTGCATCTAACCTTGTTATCCCCACTGTAGTTATAACCTCTACCAGTTGACACACCTATTTCCCCATCATCTTGCATGTCATCTATCCCTACTACTGATATATCGACTACTAATCCCTTAGAAGGTGTTTTTAATGCCTCACTGCGGAGGAATCTGCTTATACAATATCAAAACCTTCCTTATCCCACAAGAGTATGGGAATCTTATTCAAAACCCCATTTCTGACATCCGCATTAGTGATGTTTTTCCTTATAGCCCTCCCCACCTTCGCACCAATATAATGTATGGTTTAATTTATATTTCCACCTATAAACGTGAACCTCCATCCCAAGCCCAACCATTTTTGTCGACCTACACTCCCTCACTAACCATCGCTTCACTCACACTTTCCTCCAGTGCGTGTGGAAAGGATTTGGCTTCAGATTTTACAAACAAGGCTGCCATACTATCATTTCTTGTACCTCTCGTAAACACAATGACCATAGTGGCATTGGTTTTGATGCTTCACCCTCAATAAGGTTCACATCGACCTTATCTAGGATGAGAAATCTTCCCCATCTCATTCACCCACATTACCAACTTCACCCATGGATCCATAGATCCCAAATCTACTCCTCCTAAAAACAAATTGGTAAACACCATTTCCCTAGGACCCTTGACCTATCAACGTGATGGCGGGATCCCTCTTCTCTCCCATTGTTGTATCCGACATGATCAATGATGATACACCTTCTTTTAATGTCATTCAATGTAAGGATGATGAATCCATCCTCACCTACCTTAGTGTGGAAGATTCTTATATTCATCGGTCATTACCCTCTAAGACGCAAACCATGTTGAATGAATCGACCGGTGAAATCAACATTAACACTCGAGAACAACCCGTACATTCTAAAGATTGGCCAATCCTTAGATGCCACTTCGAGCAGGAAGCCTTCACCTCTTTCCTTCGCGACCATAGCAATGCTTTTTCCTGGACCTATGTCAATATGCAGTATCGCTCCAAAAATTTGGTCCATAATATCGTAACCATTCATGATGTCAAACCCATCAAAAAAGCTACGGAAAATGCATCCTTACATTTCTCTTCAAGTGAAGGAAGAGCTTCAACGCATTTTCTCGAGTTTCCTTCATCCTACCCATTAACTATCCCTAATGGATTTTTAACATCGTTCCTATCATAAAGGTGAGTGGGAACTCCACATCTGCATGGACTTCCATGACCTTAACCTCACCTATCCTAGAGATGACTTTCCCATACCAGGCATTGACCTACTAGTTGAACTCACCACTAGCCATGAAATTCTATTGCTCATGGATGGTTTCTTGGGATACAATCAAATATTACTATCTCCGGAAGATCAACACAAAACTACCTTCATCATCCCTTGGGGTACCTTTCTGCTTTATTGAGTCATGCCTTTTGGCTTAAAAATGTCGGTGCTACATATCGCAAGCCATGAATTACATATTCCAAGACACCGTGCATCACATATTGGAATATTACGTAGATGATCTACTTGCCAAATCCAAGCATCAAATCGAGCACCTTCCCATTCTTAAATTCATCTTTGACTAGCTCATCAAGTATTGTGTTTGTCTTGACCAAATAAGTGTGTCTTTGTAGTACTTGTTAGTGCGGAATCATAGCACCCATGGATGTTGATCAGATTTCTAGGTTGATCATACTAGCATCCAGTGTGATTGCACAACATTGAATCCTTTCTCCAAGTGTGGGACTTGCAAAAATGAGAAAGGAATCTCCAGAGAATGACGGTTCCTATTCCTCTATTCAGATGCACACGAAAAATACAGAGTGTTTACTCAAAATCTAATCTAACTTGCCAAGGAGGTAGGGTAAGAAGATGCATAAAAATAAACCCAAGCTATCAGAGGTGATGCACCAAGGAATGAAGAAAACCTATCTTGCCAATAAACACAAAACATTAAAATGTGATGCAAGATCATGCCTGAGATAACAAAATTTGCGGTGAAAGATCGGGAGGATGCAAATGAACACGAGAGGGTTGAGAATCATCCACGGACATGCATTACTTACTCCAAATATTGATACAATACACTACAAAATTCCAAGAGGAAAATTTCCATTACAGTTTTAAATGGGAGGTTCGAACTCCACAAATTCACCTGCCAAAGAGAAGAAGGGAGGGGCAAAACAGGAATGTTCAACCTTTAGAAAGAATCCCCTCTTTACAATTTATAGGGAGAATGAGAGAGGGAAGAGAGAGGAAATCCAAATCTACCCCAACCACTTCTAGGTTGCATTTAATTCATCTCATTATGGTGGTAGGTGAGAACCCTAGCAAAAGCAAATAACCCGTATTTTACATTAAAATTTGGTTGTTGAAGCGTCGATTCTAGCCATTACCACGCGCTTAGAGACGTTTCTTGATTTTCTCTCTCCAAATGAAACAAAATGCAAGATTGACCTGGAATCATGTAGATAATTTCACCAGCTTTCCATTGATATAAAGAGCGTGAAAATCCAAGCTCTTGATCGAAAGTTATGGCGATATGAATATTTAGGGCAAAAAGCAGGGCCAAAGCGGATCAGCGGGAAAATATTTGAATTTTTCCCGCGCTCTGCCACTTGGATGACAGGTGTCAGGATCTAATTCATCTACGGGCCTACCTTTGAGAATTTCTTTTGGGCCCTTCCTTTAATTTTTGCCATTTGGACATGTGGCGATACCCCATTGGATGCGGGTTTGACCCTACAAAATTTCCTTGCGGGCTTTTCCAATTTCTGGTGCCACCTAGACACGTGGCGAGATTCTATTGGTTCGCAATAAGGGGACGGGATAAAAAACTCCTTTTGGATTTTGGTGAAACACTTGGCCAAATTTCCAAATTTTCTCCCCTTTGACACGTGGCACGTTACGATTCGTCATGAGCCTCCTTGTCTTTTTTGGCCATTTCACCTTTTCGCTTCCGCGCGTACCTTTGGCCCGGATATCCCAGACAAAAATCTCCTACTTCAGCTGATTCGGGCTTCCTTGTTCCTATTTGAGGTGAAGACACATGGCGAGATTCCATTCGTTGGTGGCTCTTTCGGCTTTTCGCGTCCCACGCGTACTTTTGGCCCGGATGTCCCAAACTATCTGGGACAAATATCTCTGAACCGTTTGAAATGGACTATTCCTATTTGTGAATCAGCCGGTTTACGTCCTCTACGTACCTTTGTCCCAACTGTCCCAGACAAAAGTCCCCTATTTCAGCTGAATCAGCCGGTTCGTGTCCTCCGCGTACTTTTGTCCTAACTGTCCCGGATCATGCGAAAGCGAAGACTTAGGAACTTTTTCCTCTTTCGGCCGATTCGGCTTTTGCGTCCCACGCGTCCCAGCGTCCCAAGCTGTCCCATGAGACCACCTAGACTAGGAATTAGCTGATTTTATTCATTTTTTCGGCCCCAAGCTTGGTACAATGAACCTCAATATGACTCGAGACCCTTGGACCTAAAATGCCTTAACATGAGTTCTGCTGACCTTATTTTTGCATTTCTTCCATTTTCTCAATCAACATTGGGATTTATTCTTGGGTGGGGGAGTTAGAAAAAGGCGAGGGGACCCCAAAAACATGATTTTGGGCCTCGAATCAATCTTACTTGCTCGGGACCAAATAATCTAATGCATGTTATCAAAATTACCCTTGGGGGTGAATTTTGGATAACAATTTGGTGACTCAGCGGGGTCATCTACCTGCTAGATGAAGTTACCAGTTGCTGAAGCATCCATTGGGCATGGAGTCACTTGATTCTCTATTTAATACCCCAACTGACTAGAATGTTGCAAGGAGGAAGATGGAAAATCACCTGATGGAAGCAAGGGCTGTAAAACATCTTTAGGGACAGCAAGCATGTGCCAAACCACTTAGGGAAAGCAAAACAACCTACGAGAAAAACAATGTGCACAAGCACTTGGAGGACTAAAAACCTAAGCTAATATTTACAAGATGGAGAATTTTCCTTTAGTAACAAGCTTTAGATAGATTCCATTGACTGGAATCTACAGTTCTTCGCCATCCAATGAAGACAATTGGAAGGCATTCTTTGTCCTTACACTTTGTGACCATGTATGGGCCACTCCAAATGGCATCAAATTTTGAATGCCTTCCCAATTTTTCTCTATCTGCATCCCATTTTAATACAAGATCTCAACTTGGAAAGATCTACTCTTGGCCTTCTATCAAAGGTCTTCTTGATCAAAGCTTGATCCTTTTCCATTGCTTGGGATGCTGATCTACGATCTCTTAGAGCTCCATCAACTCTTCATATCTTACCTCCATGGGCCCAAACTCTAGCAACTCTGATTGCTTCATGAGTTCTAATATTGGCAACTCAAGTGACATGGGCAAGATTGCCTCTCTTCCATAAACAAGCCTGAATGGAGAATTACTGTGGATCTCTTGGGAGTTATCCTATCAGCCCATAAGGCTAATTTCGAGTTTGGTATGCCAAGACCTCTCGATTCTCATCAAGATTCCTCCTAATGATCCTCAAAAAGTTCTTGTTTGTAGATTCAGCTTGGCCATTACCCTAAGGGTAGTAGTTTGATGAAGTACTTAGGTAGATCCATTGTTCTTGACAACCCACTCGGTCACCTTGGATCCCATGAATGCTAATGCATTATCTCGAGATTATTATAGCAGGTATGGCAAATCTGGTTACTATCCCCTCATAGAAGTCTAAGATGCTAGACTCATTTGCTTCCTTGAGTGCTCTTTGCTTGATCCATTTGGTGAAGTAGTGCGTGGCTGTCAAAATCCACTTATGCCCTTGGCTTGAATTGGGATTAATGACTCTAATGAAGTCTAAACCCCATTGCATGAATGGCTGGTAAACTGAAATTGGATGCAATGGGAGGGCAGCAAGTCTCTCTTTACCAGTGAAGAATGTACAACTCTTGCACCTTTTGATCCACGCGAAGCAATCACTAAAAATCTTGGGCCAATAATAACCAGCCTTCATGATTTTTAGGGCTGTCACTCTTGGTGTAAAATGACCACCAGCTGGTCCACCATGAAACTCTTCCAACACCCTATGAATCTGATTTGTGTTAATGCATCTCAGCAGCACTCCATTCACATCTTTCTTGAACAAAACACCGTCTCTACTATGGTATATGGGATAGCCATGATCTAAAGTGTCTTCTTTGGGTTTTGTTCATCTCTGGAGGGCATAAGCCCGTGCTTGGGAAGTGCATTATACCTTGGGTCCAGCAAGGAGTGGGGACAACATTATCCTCTTCTTGAGTGCTACCTTACACATGGCTGTCTTGAACTGTCAAAACAGCCTCTTCTTCATTGTATACTCCCTTTTGCTTGCCCGGAATCAGCTACTCACACAATCCTTTTCCTCTTACCAGCTTGGTGACCTTGATCTCAATGTCATACTCCATGACACGAGTGATCCAACCTGATCTTTTCTCATTCAAATCCTTGTTGAGGAGGAAGTCTTTAACTCCCGCATGACAAACCAACAGCTGGACCTTGTTGTTTGAGACTAAATGCTTGAATTTCTTCAAGCTTCGATTCTGCAAGAACATGCTTCTCAATAAAATAATACCACACCTCATAGTCCTCCGGGCTTTGGCTGAAGAAAGAAATTGGCTACTCATCATTGTCTTTATTACGATGTACCAAAATTAGAGATAGTATCATCGCCCCCAAATGCATAGAGGATGAAATCCTTGGAGAAATCCGGGTTGATGAGAGTTGGTGCTTGGGAGATGGCCTCTTTGATTGCTTCAAAACTCTCTCCTTTCTCTTTGTCCACTTAAAATCCATGCTTTTCTTTAATATTTTGGTGATAGGTTTGACAAGGGCTGCAAAATGCTGGGACAAACCTCCGAACAAAGTTTATTCTCCCCAAGAAACTACGAAGGGCCTTCTTGTGGCTTGGAAATGGTAGTGCTCTTATGGCTTGACCCTCTTTGGATCAATTGCTAATCCTTCTTTGGAGACAATATGGCCAAGGAGCTTTCCTTCATGTGTCTTAGGAAGATACACTTCTTAGGATTCAAAGACACTCCAAATTTCTTGCACCTTTGGAAGACTTGTCTCAAATGAGAGAGGTGGTCTGCTGCATTCTTTGAAAAAACGGTGATATCATCAAGGTATATCAGTACCATATTGTTAATCAAACCTTTGAACGCCATGTCCATTTCTCTTTGGAAGGTAGCTCCAGCGTTAGATAGCCCAAATGGCATTTTCTGTATGCATAAGTTCCCCATTTGGTTGTGAAGGCTGTCTTGAACTGATCTTCTTCCTTCACCATAATCTAGTTGTAGCCGAATAGCCATCAAGTAGTGAAAACCTCTCGAGCCAACCACCACTTGCAAAATTTTCTCCATAGAATGGAGTGGGTAATGGTATTTGAGAGATGCTCTATTCAAGTCTCTGAAGTCAACACACAATCTGATCTCTCCACTCTTCTTTCATTTGGAACTAAGTTGGCAACCCAACTAGAATGCTTGATTGGGAAAATGATTCTTGACTCTATCAACTTATTCAATTCTTTCCTCATGAGAGGTTCCATGTGTGGATTGTGGCCTTTGTTTTGCCTTTGATGGGCTTAGTATTTGGATCAACTCAATGGTGTCTTGAGCTAACTTGGGATTGAAACCTTTCAAGTCTTCGTAGCTCAAGCAAACACATCGGGGAACTCTTGACACATTTGTATGAACTCATACTTTTCTTGTTCGGTTGTCATCTTTCCAATTCACAATGGTTTGTTCTCTTCCACCAAAATGAATCTTTGAATCTTCTCTCTTGCGTGAATGTTTGCTTTCTCTTTCCTAAACTGATCATTTGGATTGAAAATGGACTCCAAAGTGATAAGTCCCTTAGGTAGCTTGTTAGTTCTTAGTTGTACCACTGGTCACCATCTTGCTTTGCTCTAACTTTTTCTGATTTTTAGGTGAGAACTCAGCTTCTTCTTGTAAGAAATGGATGATTTGCTGGTCATTCTCAAACACTTGCCAACTTACATTGTTATCAGTAATGAAGGCCTTACAATCACATGGATGTTTGGCTATACCTTGTCCTTTTGAATTCTTTCCACAATATCAAAGTCTGCCCCAACTGCTGCCAAGCTGTTGTTAGCAGCTTGGTTCTCTTTCTAGGGCCGATTTGATGCCAAAGACCTCAAAATCTTCAATGAGGTCCCACACCCTATTCTTGTAGCACTTGAGTAGATCATTCTTGATAGTATGCTGCCCCTTGACCTGGTTTACAATTAGTTCACTGTCACCAAAGACTTGCAAGTTCTTTATCCCTCTCTTTATTTCCCAATGCATCCCTTGCACCAAGGCTTCATACTCAGCAGTGTTATTGGAGCATGCAAACTGAAATATAAAATCTGAATAGTACTTTACTCCTTGAGGTGAAACCAGCATGGCTCCCCTCCGGCACCTATGTCTACTCCTTGACCCATCAAAAAACAGCTGCCATACCTCATTATCATCCTTGTGGTACGGCTTGGTGATCTTAGGAATGGGTTGATCTTCTTCATGTATGCAATAGACTCCTAGCTCAGATTCTTCTACTTATTGATAAGGATCAAAAGCATGCACCTTGTTTGCCCATTCATCAAGAGTTAGAACTGGGATGCTTCCAACCTTGGTGTCAACTTCATCAGTGCTTGGGTGATCTTATTGATCAAATGTCGAACAGTTGGCATTGATCTGACTTGGAGTGTAGGGCTCAATGTGGAAGTTTGCAATAGGATCAGACCTTATTGTAGCTTTGGTTCCATACCTCATTCTAAACAGCATGTGTGACCAATCAGTAGACAAATATCCTCCAATCTTGGCTGTGAAATCTCTTGACAAACATAGGGCAAAGAGTGGTGGAAGGTCTATAACTGATACATCTTGTAAAACAACAACATTTGGACATGCATGCAAGGTAAGACTCAAGTTTCTAATCACCCCAACTATTATTCTTGTTGTCCCATCCATTGCACTACCCCTTTGGATATGGTTTCATATTGAAGTCCTAGTTGATCAGCTATTTGCTTGGGCATCACCTGAGCTACTTGCCCCGGAATCAATCATGTAATTGTGCACCAATTGGTTTCAATGATTAATGAGACATAAAAAGGAGGGGCTTCACATTTTACCTTCTTTGTCCTCCATGATTCCCTTCAAAGCTAGGCGGCATTTGTGAGCACCTTCTCTTGCATTTGGACTTGTTGATTTGAAGTTGTCCAGTCCTTCATGGCAGCTTGTAGCAAATCTCTTTGGCCTAGGATGGATAGTGATTCCCACATTGATATATTTACATTTGTCTTCTTCATCTGGTCAATGATGTTGAATGGGGATGAAGCATCCCTCTGCTGTCCTTTAGCTTGCACATTCATCCCTTGTATATGGGCAACAACAACTGGCATTTGAGTTGGCCTAGGAGCTGTTTTAGGTAGTCCTGTGTGCTTGGAACTACATTTTGTTTGCCAAAAGCTTGTGGAGTGGTAGAACGTTGTGGATTACTTGGAGCCAATGGTTATCCTTCACCCAAATTTCTCCTTTTTGACCTTGTGTTGGCTGTAACACTTTGAGAGGGTATTTGATTCATACCCACGAAATCTTGACCTACCGATTGACAAGAGTAGTTTCGTTCGGAGATGTTCCTTTGAGGTGCTTCTTGCTGCTGATCCTCTTTGTGGCATTTGGACTCTTACGACCCACCAATGGTTTGCACCATAAGAGCGATTTAATGCACCGTTAAATCACATTGATTGGTTGTGTGGCTGACGCATGAGAAACACCAATCATATTCTTGGGCCATGTTATTTTACACCGGTACCAAAGCTCGGATGTGGATGCAACATTGGGGTTATCAGGCTGAAATGGTCTATTGGCGGGAGGCCTTGCTTGATTCGATTTACTGATTAGATTGGGTGGTCTTTGAGGCTGATATGGTATCTGTTAGGCTAAGCTCGAGGTTGATAAGAAGGTCGAAACTTTGGGCTTGCTGCCTCTTGAGTGTAACTAGCTCATTGCCTAGATTTTGCAATTGCTTCATGACTTCTTGAAGTTCGTTTGAAGCACTAGAAGATGAAGTAGAAGCTTCATTTGAACTCGATTTCTAGGAGTTGGAATAGGAGCTAAGCAGTGCTTGACTAGTACTTGGGCTCTCTAAACTTTAGAAACAATGGCATGGGAGGTCTAGGGGCTAGTTTTCCGGCTTGGATCAAACAATTTTCAGCCCTAATGGCAATGCTTTATAAGCCATAGGGATAGTTATGCCTCCCATGGATTTGAATCAACATAGAAATATCAAAAAAGCTTTCTGCTATAAAGAAAAGCACCTTGACATTTTGCCACTAGAATTCTTTCCCAAGTCATTTGAAATCTGAAGTTAAAATCAGTCAGCTGCTCATTGGGAGCTCTTTTGATAGTTGTCAGCTGCTCCAAAAGGGACAAGTTGTCTCCTTTCTCCCCAAACTGCTCATGGAGAGAAATGCATAGTTGGTTCTAGTTTTGAATAGAACCTGATGCAAGGCTTCTAAACCATTGCAAATATTTCCCTTTGAATGAGGATGCCAGCAATTTGACAGCAACTTACATCTCATTGATTTCATGAATTGCACAAAGGTTGGCAATGTCTTTAACATGATCACCAGGAGTAGTCTGGTTCTCTCCAGTGAAGTATGGAATGTTCTTCAATCCTGCAACTGGGATTGGATGTTGTGCATTGAGAGAAAGTGGGATGCTGCCAATGAAATTGACGTACAGATTCAGTGGTTGTGCCATTGTGATTGACCTGAGAACCCTTGTTGATTGGATGAAAGGCCTACCAGGTGGAGGTGTTGACAAGGTTCTATTAGGTGGAGATGGAGATCTTTGAGCTCTTCTTCCCCTTCTTTCTCTTCCTGGAGATAGGTGCAGATGAAAAAACAATCCTTCCTCCCTAGTTCTTGACCGGTCTTGTATTCTTCTCATAAATTTACCAGGCTTGGACTGCTGAAACTAGCGGATTATGCTTCTTTTGGAGTCACCAGATGTGTGATTTTAAGTTTCTTCAAAGCTAGAACTTACAACAAGTGCACATCAATCTTGTTACAATAAAAGTGAAGACCTCTAAGGTCCCACTGGGCGTGTAAAAATTGTTAGTGCAGAATCACAGAACCCCTAGATGTTGATCAGATTTCTAGGTTGATCATACTAGCATCCAGTGTGATTGCACAACATTGAATCCTTTCTCCAAGTGTGGGACTTGCAAAAATGAGAAAGGAATCTCCAGAGAAGGCTGGTTCCTATTCCTCTGTTCAGATGCACACGAAAAATGCAGAGGGTTTACTCAAAATCTAATCTAACTTGCCAAGGAGACAAGGTAAGAAGATGCATAAAAATAAACCTAAGCTAACAAAGGTGATGCACCAAGGAATGAAGAACACCTATCTTTCCAATAAACACAAAACATTAAAATGTGATGCAATATCATGCATAGATAACAAAATTTGCAGTGAAAGATCAGGAGGATGCAAATGAACACAGAGAGGGTTGAGAATCATCCACAGACATGCATTACTTGCTACAAATATTGATACAATACACTACAAAATTCCAAGAGGAAAAGTTGCATTACAGTTTTAAATGGGAGGTTCGAACTCCACAAATTCACCTACCAAAGAGAAGAAGGGAGGGGAAAAACAAGAATGTTCAACCTTTAGAAAGAAGCCCCTCTTTACAATTTATAGGAGAATGAGAGAGGGAAGAGAGAGGAAATCCAAATCTACCCCAACCACTTCTAGGTTGCATTTAATTCATCTCATTATGGTGGTAGGTGAGAACCCTAGCAAAAGCGGCAAACTGTATTTTGCATTTAAGCTGGTTGTTGAAACGTCAGTTCTGGCCATTACCACGCACCAGAGAGTTTTCTTGATTTTATCTCTCCAAAATGAACCAAAATTCAAGATTGAACCTAGAATCATGTAGATAATTTCACCAGCTTTCCATTGATATAAAGAACATGAAAATCTGAGCTCTGGATCGAAAGTTATGGCGATCTGAAGATTTAGGGAAAAAATAAGCCAAAACGGATTGGCGGGAAAATATTTGAATTTTCCCCCGCGCTCCGCCACTGGATGACACATGTCGGGCTCGATTCATCCGGGCCTACCTTTGAGAATTTCTTTTGGGCCCTTCCTTTAATTTTTTGCCACTTGGACACGTGGCACTACCCCATTGGATGCGGGTTTGACCCTCCAAAATTTCCTTGCGGGCTTTTCCAATTTCTGGCGCCACCTGGACACGTGGCAAGATTCTATTGGCTCGCAATAAGGGGGTGGGATAAAACACTCCTTTTTGGATTTTTGGTGAAACACTTTGCCAAATTTCCAACTTTTCTCCCCTTCTGACACGTGGCACGTTCTGATTCGTTCGCAGGCCTCCTTGTCTCTTTTCGGCCATTTCACCTTTTCACGTCCCGCGCGTACCTTTGGCCTAGATGTCCTAGACAAAAATCTCCTACTTCGGCTGATTCGGGCTTCCTTGTTCTTGTTTGAGGTGAAGACACGTGGAAAGATTCCATTCGTTGGTGGCTCTTTTGGCTTTTCGCGTCCCACATGTACTTTTGGCCGGATGTCCCAAACTATCTGGGACAAATATCTCCGAACCGTCCAAAATGGACTGTTCTTGTTTGTGAATCAGCCGGTTCACGTCCTCTGCATACCTTTGTCCCAACTGTCCTAGATGAAAGTCCCCTGTTTCGGCCAAATCGGCCGGTTTGCGTCCTCCGCGTACTTTTGTCCTAACTGTCCCGGACCGCGCGAAACGAAGACTTAGGCAATTTTTTCCTCTTTCGGCCGATTCGGCTTTTCACGTCCCATGCGTCCCGATGTCCCAACTATCCCGCAGACCGCCTAGACTAGGACTTAGCTGATTTTCTTCATTTTTTCGGCCCCAAGCTTGGTACAACGAACCTCGTCGACCGAACACTTGGACCCCAAATGCCTTAACACAGTCCTGCAACCTTATTTTTTGCATTTCTTCCATTTTCTCAACCTGTTGGGATTTCTTCTTGGGTGGGGGAGTTAGAAAAAGGCCGAGGGGACCCCGAAAAACATGATTTTGGGCCTCGAATCAATCTTACTTGCTCGGGACCGAATAATCTGATGCATGTTATCAAAATTACCCGGGGTGAATTTTGGATAACGATACTTTCAAAAAACTCCTAGGTTTTATCATTTCTTTGCATGGCATAGAAGTCAATCCAGCTAAAGTCAAGGCTATTCTTGAAATTCTGCCACCCACTAATCTCTGTCAAATTTTCAGGACTACAAGGAAATTTACAATCAATTCATCTTTTTATCTCGTAGCTTTTTGACCGTAGTCAACCATTTCATCAACTTCTCAAGAAAGACGTGTCCTTCAAATGGGATGATGAATTCCATAAAGCCTTTGTAGCCTTAAAACAATACCTCCTCCAACCACCAAAGTGCTCATTCCTCCTAAGGATGACCAACCCTTCTACCTATATATTTCCACCACCGACGATTTCTCTAGGTGCCATGCTTTTCGTTGCGGACGACCAACAGAGAAAGCAGTTTATTACATAATTCATACCCTTCTTGACTATAAAACTAGATATACCCATGTCAAAAAAAAATTCCTAGCCTTAGTTTTCATCGCCACCAAACTCCACCATTACGTACTAAACCACAAAACCTTTGTCATTACTATTACTAATCCATTACACTATATGTATGCCAAACCTTATCAAAATCAATGTGTCGCATGTTGGCTTATGCTTCTAGCCAACCTCGACCTCGAATTCATCTAGCAAAATTCCATCAAGGAACAAACTATCACCAACCAATTGGCTTACACACCTATTTACATGAATCATCCCTCTAACTTTGACTTCCCAGGATGAGTCTATAGCTACCCTTTCCCTAGACAAACCCACTTACCTATGATACTCTTCGACGATGGCTCTACGTGTCGGCATGGGGGTGGGGGTGGTGTTATCCTCATTCCTCTTAAAGTTGAACCTATGCCTTTGTCTTTCAAACTCGATTTTAATTGTACAAAATATATTGCAGAATATGAAGCACTTGTATTAGGTCTCCAAGACACTTATGCCTTAGATGGTAAGACAATCAATATCTTTGGTGATTCTCAGTTGGTCATAAACCAAGTCAATGTTATATACTAGTGTCGTAATGAGATACTTCAAAAGTATAAGCATCACGTAGATATGATTTTGACCACCTTTGAGCGTTACACACTTCAAACCACCCCACATTCTACCAATAAATTTGTGGATACCATGGCTGTTTGGATTCTCAGATACCTACTTTTCCACTGACTCTAAAATCTTTGTCACAATATAAAGGCTACAATCACCCTCTTATTTACCTCATGAATTTTACTCTATCGAATTATTGCCCCTGACCCATGTGACCTTTGGTATAAGAAATATGAAAACTATCTTCCCCTTTCCATTTTACCCGCTGATCTCACACGTAATGGACAATGAGCCTTTCTTAAAAGTGTCTCCCATTATGTCCTCATGGGTGGTCTCCTTTACAAGTGTGGCTTTGACAACATTATCTTATGATGCCTTACACATTCGAAACTCCCTACACCATTAAGGAAGTCCACGATGGAATTTTTGAGGTCGCTTTAGTGTTTTAGCTAACATTTGCAAAACACATCCTTCACCTAGGATATTATCGCCAAACCTAAACTACATTGTTGTGATTATGTCAAACATTGTGTGAAATGAAAACAACATGCTAATTTGCATCACACACCTAGTCATGCCTTACAAGCGACACGAGACCTTTTTCCTTTCTCTTAATAGGGTTTGGATATTGTTGGTGAGATCAACCCACATTCTTCATAATGCCACCAATGAATCATAACCGCTATGAATATTAAACTAAATCGGTAGAAGCCATTCCCCCATTTCTTTAAAAGTGAGAAGATATGTGAATTCATCAACCATCACATCATTTATCATTTTAATGTTCCTCACCACTTTATCACTTGTAATGGAAAAAAATTCAAAAACAAAACCCTATGTAAATTATGTGACGCTTTTAGAATCCAACTCATTTTCTCATCACCTTATTACCCACAAATGAAAGGTCAAGCCAAATCAACCAATAAAACCTTGAACAAAATTCTTATGAAGGTAGTGAATGATACTAGGAAATATTGGCATACGCACATACCTTTTGCCTTGTGGGCTTATCGTACTAGCATTCGCACTTTGACGGCTTCCACACCATTTTCTCTAGTCTACGGTACCGAGGATGTCTTACCTCTTGAAGTCTAGATTCCATTTCTCTGCATCTCACTACAAGACATGCTCAACGACGATGACTTTTCCAAGATCGTTTGGTGCAACTTGAGTTATAAGATGAAAATTGTCTCAATTCTCTGGACCATCTCGCAATTTACCAAAAGTGTATCAAACGTGTCTATGAAAAACATGTTCACAAACAATTCTTCTAGGTCGGCGACCTTGTCCTCAAAGAAAATCAACATGTAACTAAAGAAGAGAAAAGTAAACGGGGAAATTTTTCTCCTAATTGGCTTGGACCCTATATTGTTACCCATGTCTATAGATCAAGTGTGTATCATTTGTCTTCACTCGAAGGTAAACCGAACCCTGAGCCCCTGAACGCCTTGCATATTCAACCATTTTATTGTTGATATCAAGTCCTATATCACTTTCTATCAGTTGATTGCTCATCCCTTGAGTGCTATTCACCTTCCATATTACCCATTCTGAGGATCCATGAATAAACAAGAATCATTTGATTTCCCATCACCTTTCAACCTTATCTTTAGTATGAGTACCATGGCTCTACTCATAGCATGATTCTCATGGATACTTTTTGTCTTGTAAAGGATGGAATATCATGGTCGTTCATCACTCAAAACCACCCCCTTTTATAGTTAATCTTTGTGTGTTAGGGTTTCATCTTCTAAACAAGAACCTAATCTTCCTCTATAGTCTTTTCCATGACTTAAATGTCCAATTAAAAAAAAGGGATGAAACTTCTTGACTCAAAATTCATCAAAAGATGATTCCCTCAAAAGGGACATCTCTTCACTCTAATTCCACCACTATAAATAGACTACTCCCTTCAAGGAAAACTATATCATATTTATTTCAAAAATTCAATAAAAATCCCCAAAAGCTTCCCACATCGATTAGCTTCATGAATACCAAAAGGAGATACTATACTCATCCCATATAGACTTCCCGCATCGATCAGTCTATTAGGAACAAACAAGTAAAGAAAAAGTTGAAATTTTTGTCATGGACTTGCCTATTCTTGATCTTGGTTTACATGTTCCAAAAGACATAATGTCGTACACTAAGTTACATTAAACCACATATTCTCACATCCTTTCCTTTTTAGCCCAATGCCCTCATTATTTAAGGGAATTATCGCAAATGCAACATTTTGTGATTATGTAACGCCTTTAGGGTCTTACATTCATAAGACCCTATTAGATTTGATTGACCCATTAGGGTTCTTATCAATTAAGTGGCTCTTTTACCACCTCTTACCATTCACCTTCCTCATTTCTTATTACTTATCCTATACAACACTAGATCATCAAAACTTATATTTAAAAACTACTCTACCATGCCTACAATCTAAACTCAAGCATGATTCGACCTAAAATCCACCATTCACGGGACCTAAACTCAATCATGCATGTGACCTAAACTCAACCATGCTTGTGACCAAAAATCAACCATGTACGTGACCTAAACTCAACCATTCCTGTGACCTAAACTCAACCCCGCCTATGACTCGACTCCAACCATGCCTAAACTAACCTGACTCAATCCATGCCTAAACTAGCCTGACTCCATCATGCCTAAACTAACCTGACTCAATCCATGCCTAAACCAACCTGAATCCATCATGCCTAAATTGACTGACTCAATCCATTCCTAAACCAACTTGACTCAATCCATGCCTACACTAACCCGACTCTATCATGCCTAACTTACCTAGTTTCCATCACATGTACAAAATCATCATCAAAGATACATATACTCACACACATCATATCATAAAACACCATCATCTCTATATATATCATCCAAATCGAGTGTCCATACATATACAATTGATCGCAAAATCTATACAAATATCTCTCATCTACCATATAAAAATACAAAGGTCTCAAAATCTTTGGCACACAGGATAGTATCATGTATACAAACCATCAAAACCTCTCTCATAAACAACCTCACTATCATCAGCGCATAGGCCGATATGTATCAAAAACAATCACAATACTATCCAAAACAATGATATCCCTTGTTTACCCCTCGGATATATGAGTTGGTCTCTCCCGACTCCTTTTCCGCTCTTATGTGGTGCCCACTAATCACTTCCCTCTACACGATCTTGTGGGCCCATGTACCTGACTCCTCTCCCCACCCGGATCTCTCCACCTCACCTCGGTATGGTCCCGCATACTTCTCTCATGACAAAACACAGCTCATTCAACGCTCTGTCATTTTCCAAAAGTCAAAAGCATACAAATGAATCCGTATAGGTTGAATTTTTCTTTTATACCCAAATCGACATGACCGATGTCAGTCAGGTCGTGCCCTAGTAAACTAATGTCAGTCATTACCTAACCAACATTGGTTACCTACCATACCCCTTTTAGTACCTTTTTCCCATTTTGACCCACCTTTACCCCACTTTCCACCTTCATGACCTTACCCATCCTTATTGCCACCTTCCTACCAGCCTATATTACCTCTCCTTGTCCTTAATTACATTTAGGGAGTTTTTATTTTACCGTACCTCGGCCCTACCCATGCTGTGACCTAGCTACCTAGACCCGAAACATTGTTAGTGACCTGTGAACTCATGTGCTTGTTATACCTTACAAAATTGTTACCTTTGTTGTTTGACCTAATGACATTACCTTGCCTATTGCCGTGTTTTTTATCGACCCAACCTTTGGTATCGGAACATTCCTAAACATTCCTACACCGACCTACATTGTGTTTCCACATCATATTCTATGCCTTGAATACCAGAATAACTTCAACTTTGTTTAGATAAACCTATCGACCTTGGACGATGTAGAGTTTGCAAGCTCTTCAACCTAGAACCGTGTCACAATTTATACCATGTGTGTGCATTTGACTGCCACTACCTTTGACCCTCTCCTATTTACTTGTTTACCTTTTTTGACCTACGCCCTTTCCCACATTTACTCGAATCTATGCTCCTTTTCCATGCATTCACCTTTTATCAAACCACTCACCACTTCCATCTTCCACCTCACCAGTTCTTGGTTTGAGGGGGATCACCTTCACCCACACATGGGGCACCCACTTCTTATTTTTGTTAGCATCGCTTACCAATACAAGCTACGTGACAAAAAAGGGAAAATGTAGACACCTAAATTTGGTTACATTCCCCTTAGCCCCTGATCGGATAACCAACTTAAACATGGGCACCTAACCATGGCCCCCTTTCACCCCACATTAATAATTAATTTAATTAATTTAATTAAATTAAATACCCATCCTCATAATATCCTTTATTTAATGACCTTAATTGACCTAATTTCAACCTCATCTAGACACCTCATCTATCCACCTCACCCTAGACCTATTCTTGGTATGTTTCCATAACTAATAATAACTAAGTCCTACTTGCCTTAATGAGCTAAGATTTGGTCTAACCCTAAAATCAATGCCTAAAATCTCTCTAACCACATTCCCACTCATTAGAAGGGAAGCTTCCATTCTGATCCACGACAACAAACCAACTTGGCCTAAGAAATTAGAAAGATCTACCCATTTTATTAAACCTAAGGAATCTCACCTTAGCGCGACGCTGGTGGGACCTAAACCAACACAGGTCAAGATAGAACTGTCATCGGATACCATTTATTCACCTTAGCAACCTTATTTGAGAGGTTGGCACATTTGAGACTAGAGGAGAATGAGATCAGAGCTGCATGTAAGCAAAACCAACATCTTTCTATGCATCCAAGCATCCAGAACCATCATCCAGAAAAATCTATGAGTATTTCACCCACGGTAGCATTCCGGGAAGCACTGCCATGACACCAAACACCATTCCTCCAATCAAATATCAAACCTACATCATAGTAAGTATATTTTTAACCAACATTCTTCTATTTTTGTTCTAGTAGGATTTGTTACTTTTGTTATTAGTTTCTACTTGAACTCTCACTTCCCCACCATTTATCTCCATACAAGTTTGATCATTCCTTCACCCACACCATAAAATATCTCATGCTTGACTAATAGACATCTCTGAGTATTTCCAACACCTCCCCAGACTTACACCCACTCCTCACCATCCCCAAATCAGTCTCAAAAAAATCCCTAAACCATGAAATAATGATTTATTGAAAATATGCAACAATCATCATCGGTTATTACTAAACCATCGTTGGTCATACAAGACTGATGCCGGTATCTATTTTTTATGCCTTGCCCAAAAAAAGAGCCAAAAACCTCCTACCAATTGACCTAAACAACCTAGAATCAGACCTTGACCAAACCCAATACCTTGACAGTTACCTTCTCCTTTAGATCTAACTATAACCTAGCCTGTTGTGATTGGATTTTCTTATTGTACTTGAATGAGATACCTAAATCATATCAACTATAGTATGAATTTATTTATTTCTCACATTAATTTATTTTAAAAATGGATTGACATCCATATGGGAAGTATCACACTTCCCAAAACTAGCATACACTAGGTAGTCCACTGTCATATATCATTTAACTTCTCTTTTTTGGTCTTGTTTTCTACTACAGTTAGTTCCTCCTAGCCAAAAGGAAGCTCTCACAATTAGCGTGGGTCGAGAAAGAAGAACACACACAACAACCTTCAACCAACCCATTTAACACCAATTCCTCCTAGCCCATAACCTTATCTGTTTTGTCATTCAAAAATGTAAATAAAATAGTGACACGCATGACATTAATTGCTTCCCTAAGTCAATCAGATTATTCTAGATTTCAGTTCCATTGATAATAACATTAACCATGTACTTGGGTAAAATTGAATTTCCAAGCATAATATCATCCAATTTTCCAATAACCTACACAGTAGATGGATATTTCCTTTTTCTTGCTAAATTTGTAATTCATAGATCCTTAACCAACTAATTATACATGGGCACATCCTTAATGGATTGAATAATTAGAATATTCATGAAAATATCCTTCAACTCTTTGATCAAATTAGAATCAAAATATAATTTAGGTTCAGTATTTCTTTCCTCCAATATCTCTATAAATGAAAGTTCATTCACTTGTGTCTTATCCTTTTGGAACTCTGTTAATGTTGTTTTGGATCAACTTGCAATGATTTCTAGCATTAGTGAGGATCAATATGAAACAATTGTGGTTCATTTGCAATCTATGTGATGGTGGGTTTACTTTGTGGGAGATGTTTTCTTTCGAGAGAAGATGGATATTATTGACATCAACCAAATAGGTAGAATATTGGGCTTATTTAGTGGTGTAGGATGGCTAATTAGCTTTATTTTTAGGGTTAGGTGATGGTTGAGCTGGCAGTTTGGTAGCCTTTTGTTGAGATCCAAATTAGGTGTTTGACATCAAATATTACTATTTTGGGAAAGGAGGTTATTGGATATGTTTTGGGAATTGGGAGTTGATTACTCCATTTCTAACCTCTCCAAGGATGGTGCCATGAATAAGGTGGTTGCTACCACTGTTGGCCTATAAAATGAGGTTTCCATTGTTGTTGGTATTAGATAGGGTATGAAGTCCAATATTTTTGAGTATTATCCCAAGGTTGGGGTTTTATATATGAATAACTAGCCCAATTTTGAAAATATGAAATTGTACATTTTGAAATACCTCCTTGTCTTGATGGCCAAGGCTTTCTTTGAGAAATGTAGAAGAATTTTCCATCCTCCATTTCTATCATCTTAAATTTGGGTGAAGCCTCCTTTTCTTCTATAATGTTGGCCAATCCTCTGCATCCGTAATCAACTTTTTCCTTTTGTAAGAGTGGTAGAAATTTGTAAGTGCCTCCTCTGCATCTTCTCTCTTCTTCTTTGCATATAGAGCATCAAGTTGGGTGGCCATGTCATTAAATATTTCATGTTTCATGTTCTTGAACATGTTTACAATATTTTATTTAGATATGTCCCTAATTCCTTTGGTATTTGATCCACCCTTTGATCTAGCACTTCTTATTCTCTTCATGGTTTCTCTAGAATAGTTCCTACAAGCCTCAAAAATATCCTTAAAGATAGATTTTGATATGTCTCTAGCTCTATTAGGTCCAATACTTCCATATCATTCTCAATGAATCCTTTTAAGAAAAGTAACTTGAGAGACTGAGGAGGTAACCTTGTATGTATTTATTTCGAACGTAAAATAGGAATATTCCTAGGAAATCTTCTAGTGGCTCATCTTCCTTCTGTGCCATCTTGAAAAGTTCATATCGTCCTATGCTACTTAGCTGCACTAGTATTGGTACTTGGTAAAAAAATCCTTCATCTTCCACCAAGTAGTAACAATATCTATTCCTAGAGCCATTAACCATCTCAAGGATGCATCCTTGATCAGTATGCAGAAAGTAACAAATTCATATTATGTGCATTATTTGTGTAATCATAACTTCTGCATAAAAAATCAATCTTAAATAATAAAGTGTCTAGGTATTTCGTTATAGATCCATGAAAGTTAGGAAGGGATGAGGGAGAAATGTTTTTCATTACAGTAGGGTGATTGTCATTGGAGATTGGGAACTCAAATTTAGGTACCCATTCTTAAAAATTTTCAATCACTTTGTATGCCATGATTGGATGATCAGGAACAACCTCAGAAGTCTCACTTGGAGGGGTTTTCTAATAGTAAACCTTGAATAGAGGAATATGTGTCTTCTTCAAAATTAGAATAAATTTGTTATTTGAGGATTATGTAAGAATCTGTCATGGGCATCTCTTAGACAGTACATGCATCATGTTGAATCAATAATCAGTTAGTGGGGGTTTTGGAGGTGGAATTTTTACAACCTAAATTTATTTAATAAATTCAAAGATGTAAAAACCTCACAAAAATTCCTATAACTTGGCAATTTTCAAGAAATGGTGTAAAAAATGGTGGTGCAAATCAACTTGTAGAAATTAATATGTTGTTCATTGAATCAAAATAATTTAATTATCGGACCAAGGGACCTAAACTTGAAAATGTTCTAGTGTTGTATACATAGTTACAGTAGATCTAGGTGTAAACACAAAATCACACACTTTGAGTCATTATTTAGTCCCAGTCTCATACTACTATTCATATGGTTCTTAAGTGAAAAGAGTAATAATTAACCCATGTATTTGGCCATTTTTACATTTCTTGCTATCATATTTTCAATCTTACACTTGCACTTTCCTAGTATGTATTTTCATTATGCATTTTTCCTATTTTTGACTTGGGCGCCCAAGGTGCCCTAGTCCCCTCTAGGGCTCCCTCATCCTCTTTTCACTTCACTCTCACCTTTAGGGAAAATTTTAGCCATTTGGATTTCTATCTTTTTGATGATCATCAATTCTAGGATTAATTATGAAATTAGAACAAGAGAACCATATAAATATAAATTTATGTGACCATAATGAGGGACCAAACACTAAGCATCTATTATCACCATCTAGAGTTACATCCATCAAATGCATCTAAAGCTACATTTGCATCCATTTAGATCCATCACAAGGCACACAAGGCTAGTTCATCTACATCATACTTCATAGGAGGGGAGTTTATTTTTCCATGCACACATTTACTACATTCTACATCTAGTTATTTTCTCACTACTTCACAAAGTGTGACTAGCACAAGAGTAACCTAGGGCACGATTTGGAACACACACACACACACACACTCAGACCTACATTTGGTCTATAGTGAAGATATTGGTTAATAAGTCCACCATTACGGATGCTCGGGATAGTTTGACCCCTACATATGCATATTTCATTTTTAGGTTTTTGATGCTTTGTTTGGGGTTTTGCAGGTGATTATTCCATCTCCTATTCATAGTGAAATCTAGTGTAGTCCAGTGATATTAGTGTGACAGAAAGTGAATATAAGAAAACATCTAGCAACACTCGAGATGAGGTTTTTTGACCATTTCCATAGACCAAGGCTCCCAAATATCAAACCAGGGCACTGCTATCCCTTTCCAAGCACCCCAGTCTAATAAGATATCTCAAATTTGTGATTTCTAAGACTTTTGTGTAGTTGTTTCCTTCTCCTATTCACTTTATTTACACTACAAAATAGTCATACGACATCGAGAATCAACTAAGGAAAAAGAATCTTTTGAAATAAGGTCTTGCCTTTCTCAAATATTTTTTCACCCACTTGTCATTGGCTCTACCTTGGATTGTGTAGCCACCTACCTTGAGGATTTATTATCAATCAAAGCTATTGATTGGAGTGAATTCCTTGATTGAAAGATATGGGATGGGATTAGGATCCATGAAGTATTAAACATATGAAGTAAGAGTTCTCACGTGTTCTTCCAATCATTCAACCTTCTCCTTTTATTCTTCATTTCTTGTGAGGGGACAAGTGGAAGATTATTTGAATTGATGAACATAACATTCATGTGTTGCTGACCCCAAAGGAATTATGGTCATTTCATAGTAATATGGGGTCATCTAACTAATGATATTTATTACCTTAGTTTGAGCTACCTCCACATATTAGTTTCCTGAGGCACCACTAAATAAGTGATGAGTAATTTGGGCTTTCTTTCCTTGCATTGTTTTCAACATATTTGAAATAGCTTGAAAATATCACTTCACTACTTGTTGTACTATGTAAATCTCTCCCTGATATCATTTTTTATACCGATGGGAAGATCTTCATTGTCTCAGTTCAAAATTGGGCATGATTACAACTTTGGCATCAATGTGAGAGAAAAAAATTACATTTGTTGAGTTATCTCAACTGTAGAGGAAGAGATGATTGGAGGTGATGTGGAATTAGTGGATGAGAAGGATCAATCTCTCCTTTCTCTAGATCTTATACAGGGTCTTGAATGAATTTTTCTTTCTTGTGCAACCTTCTATAGTGGGGGACCTTATTTTATATTGATTTACGTTTTAGCAGGATCTCTTGAGTGAGTAGAGATCGCAATCCTCTTGATTTATTTTTGAGACAAGAGATGAGATTCCTACCTTATGAGAGTCTTAAGACCACCTAATTAAATGATTACAACCCTGTTTTTATTTAACCATTCATTATACCTTTGTATTACCATTTCAATTATTTCATTTATGTCTCTCGATAAAAACACTCCACAAGATTGGTGGGAGAGGTGACAAATTCACTGCTTGATATTCAGGATCATAAAAATTAGTCCCATCATCTTCTACACCATCCATAAATCAATCAAATCTGAATTTTCTCATTTATTAGATGATCAATCTCATGTAATCATGCTCTCTTACCTCAAAATTATCTAATTTGTTGACCCAACAATCTTTAATTTTGGATCATGGTGTAACTCCAAGAGATTGAAAGTGTTAGGGTTACTTGGATGTCAAAATTTTCCATGGGTGTATATGAATAAAGGTTTAAAGGGGAAAATGAAGCTTTAAGACTTGAGGCATCAGTGACATTCTTACATGAGAATATTCCAAGAAAAATAAGAAATTAAACACCTTTATGTTTTTGGTTACTGATTTTTCCATTGACATGGTCAAGCTTCATGCATAGTTTGCACATCATAATATTGTCAGTGAGGTATCTCAAGAACATGCAAGGAGAAAGATAAAACCCTGAAACTATGATATAAGAGAATTTTGAAAATTTAGTGAAATAGGACCCATATATCTCAATCAACTTTGGGTATGGAGAAGATAATATCGTCTTTGGGTTACCTTTGATAATTGTATGTCAAACATGGTTAACACATCATTTATCCTTAAAAATGACGATATATTTCTTTGATAGTAAGTTATAAGTACCTTTCATTAGTGGGTGCCATTTGAGAAATATTTTGAGTAATAATAATTCCTTTGAATGGTCATGTATTTGTGAGAGCATATACCATATATGATATCATTGCGAATTTTTCGATGACTTGAAATAGGAGAAATTGATGGTGGATGTTATCACTTATGATTTTTCCCCAATCAATCATTTGATTTCCTTTAATGATAATTAGGATGAATTTTGACATGTAATATTGAAATTATCTTGTGTCCTCTTCTTCCATTACCCTATTAAACAAAATTATTACATTTGAATAACCTTCATGAAACTCACCTCTAGATAAAGCTTTTGGTACATGAGAAGGCTTCCTCCCTTGTTTCAACCATGATCTTAGTGTGAGGCCCTAGAGATAGGATTTAATCTTTGACCATACATTATATGTAAACTCCTTTGTGACTATGACCATATTGTTACCTATTGGAATTTGTATACACTTTGAGATGTCATTTAGGATGAGCACTGCAAGTATGGAATTATCATTTTCTGTTATGATCCTTAATTTTGGCTTATAGTGCTAAGAACATGATAGAAATTTTTTTTTATTATGAATATAAATATGATGACCTCCTACAACATATAATCCAATTTTGGAAATCTTATCTTTAACCGATTCTCTTAGGCCTTTGAGCATCTAATTGTTCTCATAGTCTAAGTCCATGTGAGAAACATCATTGTCACCCACACCTGGATATTTTGAGACCAGGATTGAAACATGTTATAAAAAAATAATTTGACCTTCATCATTCCAAAATCAACAAGATGATGTAAAATGAAACCAATAATTGTTTTTGAACTAGTATACAAATATTATATTTTCAGTAGGTAGGGTGTAAGATATACTATTATAGGACAATTTTCATTTTCTACCCATATTTTTTGGAATATCCTATCATAATTATAATACCTCAATTGATGTTTCTTTACTATTTTTAGAAAGTTTTTATTTTTATTAATTTACTTTTTTTGGAAACTACTTTTTTGAAAAGTACTTGCTTTTTGCATAATTTCCCATTTTCATTATTTTTGAATGTTCTAAGTATAAAGAGCTTACAATTTTTGGAGAGTTTTTATTTTTAGTATGTGAATGCACTAAGAAAATATAGTTTTAGAATGTGCACCTACCAATTTTTGTTTGCAATGAAAATACCCTCATTGAATTTTACTCTTTCCCAGGATCCTATGCTCCATTTTTCACAGTGATCCTTTTGCTTTGAAAAGGAAATGTTTATGGAAAGGTTTTGAGGTATGTTAATTTTTAAAACCTATGGAATAATCATATCTTCAATAACATCTTCTCAAAGGCACTTGGGATGATGATATTATGTGAAAATATTACTGGGATCCAGTTTTAGGATTGAAAGTTATGAAGAAATCATTATTTTCATGGTCATGTATGCCCTGGAAAAATTATGGCACCATGTATTTTTTAATTCATATATTTATAGGTTTTATGGCTTCAACAATGGATTTCAAGTCAAACTATGAAAATAAACAAAACTTGGAGGCAAGTTTATTTTGTTTTTGAGTTATCCTAGCAACTCTTGTTTTAACCACGATTTTGAAAATTAGTTATTATTAAAAATTAGGGTGTGATGAATTTATTATGGGTGAATTTTTTTCCCATATTTCCCCTTGGAAAATTGGACAATAGTGACAAGAAAATGTTATTTTATCCAAATCATGACAAGTGTCATCATGAGGTGCAAGGAGAGGGAAATGGAAAAAACATGCCTATTCACATGGGGGATGAAAATTGGTCATATGAGGAACCACATAAGGGGATAATATTGGGAAAATTTATGTTTCCCCTACATACCCTTGGAAAATGGGAAAGAGGAATGCAAAATTTTCTTTGAGAGAGATTTTTCCACTTGGCATGATCGATGCGGTCTTGGGAAAATGGGCTTAGCTTGTTTAACACTCTTTTGGGGTGGGGGGTGGTGTATGGGGACCATAGATAAAGGATAATCTAGGAACAATTATTATGTCCCCTCTATCCCATTATAAAGGGAAAATAGGGACACAAAAGTGTACCATGGATCCGAAGATGACGTCTCACTCCAAAATTTTCCAAAGTATGAGAAGTACACCTTACACTAAAAGAGGACTTTAAGACACAATTCGTGGAGTACTCGATGGTCCTTACATATGAATTTTTATTATTTTTACTTAGAATACCATTTAAACAAAATGGTATAGGTTTCATACTGCAACTATTCTTGAAACTCCAAAAATGGCTCCTTTTTCTTCGAGAAAACATGGTGTGTTTGAAAAGATTGAACCGTTTTGAGAAACAATTAGGTCTTGTGAAAAATGAAATGATTCCACCATGCATATAATTAATTAATATTTACAATGCCTATTTTTTATCCTTAAAATTCTTACGCAGACTCTCAAAATCCTTTGGATAATTTCTCGGTTCAAAATTTTACTACTTATTCCTTACACCTTAAAACCCAATTTTAAATAATCTGTCCTAAACCTCAAAATATTCCCTAAATATTTATAAATAAATTCCAAAACCTTAATTTTTCTCAAATACTATATAAAAATGATTATGGGCTTTCATATCTTTCTGAATGATGCACACCTGTCTTGAAATGTCCAAAATTGGCCTTTCTAGGCCTATGAGAGAACTAGCCTTTAGAAGCACTTTATTGAATGAAAATAATGATCTTGTTACATAATTTAAAACAATAGAAAAATATTTTTAAACACATTAGGAGGACCAGAAAGGTTTGGATGAGCATGATATAGAAGAAAATTTGACTGGAGAGGGGCATGGGGGTATTTTCAAGTAGATTTTTACGTTTGACTTAGTCTGTCATGGATCAAGTTTGAATTTTTTGGCTTAAAAAAGTGCATGATAGTAAATATAAGGGTATTTTTTTCTCATATCCAAATTTTGAAGTAAGGTTAAAGGAGACAAATTCTTCATTCTAAGAGGATATTATTTAGTGAGGAACAAATTCACAAAGGAGAAGGAGGATTTAATTGTAAGGATAATAGTTAGGATTCCCTTGAAAACTTTTCTATATACTTGTGGGAATTTAGTGAATCGGATCTGTATTGTTTTTTATTGTGTGATACTCCTTGGAGAGAGTTTTAAGTAGTATTAGATGGTTAATAAAATGGTAATTTAGTATTAAATCAATAATTTTCTCCCTTTTCCCCTTAATTTTTATATTAGCAAAGAGTAATAACTATGTAACCCTTTTAGATATAGTTTTTCCTTGTAAATTGAAAATCCCTAATTACACTAGTATTTCATGATTGTCTAAGCATGATTAATCGTTGGAAATGATGAGAATAAAATGAGTAATTCTTGAATATACCTAGTAAGTTGCTTTCTAGTTCATTTCATGTTATAAACTTACTCATCCAGTCTATCAAAGAGTCTTTTCTATGAATTCTTGTGATAATAAAGTTTTGAGAATGGTAGAAAGGCCTAAAAATCATGTAATAGGGACATTTGAATGTATTTTAGGGATAAAATACATGTTTTATCACTTTTCCTCAAGAATCCATGTGTTCCCAACCCTATTTTCATAAAACTCGATATAGAAGTCGATTCATAGCTAAACAACCATTAGAACAGATTATGGATCTAAGTGATGCATTATTATTTTGTATGCGATTCAAAGGATATAATATAAATATTCTTGTGTAAATGTGACTAGAGTATAAATTTTTACAATCCTTACTACCTAGTTCATAAATTATGTCAACATATAGTCCAATAGCCAACTTAAAGGAATAAGTGACCGTATTCATCATTCTTGTGAGATTATATAAGGTCCTTCATATATATGTGAGATTTATATAGGGAATATATCAAAAGTTTATCAACTAGAGTAAAAAGGAAGATTATGTTTATTAAATATTAAGTGTGCTAAAAATCTCACCTCATAGTTAGATTGTGTTTCATTAGAAACCATGTTTTAATAGTAAGGTTAGAATTGTAGTATCTTATTTCACATCAAGATATTTGTAGGGAGGTGTGATTGAAGTTTTTGTAATTTTAGTGAACTAGGTCCTAGAATAAATTTGTTTCTTATCATTTTTATATGTTTTGGAATCTAAATTGGGTGTAAAATTACTAAATATATCCCATGGTGGGTGAAAAAAACTCTTTTCAAAATAATTTTATCACATGGGAAAATTGGGAATATGTCGCCAATGCTCTCGGGACTAAGTCCCTTTTCTTGAATGGGGCAACTCAATTTATTGAATGTAGTAAATTATGTACACTATTATAATAAGTGGGGTTTGTATTTTATCTAGAGACCACACACATGTACTTCCCTACACCTATGGAAAAATGCTTGTAGATACTACAAGGGATAATATAGCTTGAGAGAGAGATTAAAGAGAATAGTGATAGGGTTTTACATAATAAATAACATAATAGAGTTAATTTATCAAAACCAAAATGTTTCCGTAGTCATAAATTAGAAGATACCATTAACATATAATAAGGAAAAAGACACATGAAGCATAAATTCCTATTGCAAGATGTTGCACAAGAGTACAATTCTTATGGAGTGTTGTTGAGAAGGAGAGGAATGCATTATAATAGAAAATGGAAGAAATCTACTAATTTTTCTCTAGAGATAAAAATGAGAGATAGAAAATAAGAATAACCATCCTTTGAAATGAGGAGGCTCTTACAATTTATAGATTTACAATGCAACTCTTCATCTACCCATGACATTACTTTTCATGTCCCATCACTTGTGAATTTTTCAAATTACATTATAAGATACAAATTAAGTACCTCTCTTATAATTCAAGAGAGTAATTTTATGATTTAAACATATTTTATTGTCACTTAAGTAAATAGAAAAAAATTCATGATTACATACAATGAGGAATTACAAAGTGGCAAAGAAGAGAAAGAATAAAAAGAGGAGAGAAATAATGCTCCAAATCATGCATGAAGGTGCCTTCTCCATTCACAGAGATCATATAAGATGATTATGAAGATTAAATATTAATCTATGTGCACCATCTAATATGACGCACTAGTGAATTTCTTCAATTAAGATCCTTTGAAAACTTTCCCCCTTTGAAAACTCTTGAAATGATGAATCTTTGGAAATGTTTTTGGACACACTCGAAAAGAGGATTGATGAACACTTGATAGGACTTGACCATTGTGATTATTGAAAGATTAATTCCCTTGTTGATATAATTCTTATAAATTTTGAGACACTACCATATCTTTATGTATAATCATTCTCATGGGGAGAATTTGGTGCATTTTGATCACACAACCATGATCATGATTTTGTCACCATGAGAGCATTGATGGTGAATGAAGAATGAATCCAAATATTTTAAATACTAGAGTATGGGAAGGATAAAGTTATGGAAACATATTTCATCCATATTATGATCATGCACTCTATGTGAGATGTAGTGAAATGGTTCTTTGAACAAAACTTGTAGTTTCCCATTTAGAAACTTTATGGTCACTTTGCATCGAGGAATATGGAAATTAAAATCATATGAGTTCCAAGATCATTATAAAATTAATGAAGGAATGATATGTGATCATTTTGAGATCATTTCATCTATTTACTATTTTTAGCATGTTCATCATGATTGTCTAGTTTTTGCCAGTTTCACCAATCTGCCTCTTTTTTAGTGTCTCAAACATGGGGGAATGAAATGAGGTATCCAAATTCACATTTTTATCAAAATTAATATTATTAGTAAGTTATCCAATGGATACTTAATAAAAATAAAAATTGTTCTTCCTGGTGTTAGATCCAAATGAAACCAATTATAGAAGTTTCTATTTTACATTCTGGGCCTTTGTTCCATTTTTGGAGGATTCCAATCTCCGAGTTTGTGTAAATATGAAAAATGGATATTTTTAGCTGAAATTTTCATATGGATGTAGAAAATGTAAGGGATCATTAATGGATACTATTGGTATCCAGATTTAATCTCCTTCACAACTTGAACAACATCATGAATTTTCACAAGACACTCAAGGATAGATATATGTTTTGTATGTCGTTTGTAGCTGGGGAAGCACACCTATCTACTTGTTTGCATTCAAGAATTGAGGGAGTGGATAGCACCTTCAAGAGGGTTTTTATCTAACCCTCACTCTTTTAGGTTGTGCCTATCAACCAAGGCAAGAGAACTTGTATTCCAGCCCCTATATGGTAAGGAAATGGAGATGTCCTTGTGTTTTGCATATAATATGGAAGAGGCTTTGTGAAAACATGATAAAATATCAATTATCCAAACTCAAAGGATTTGTCACTACTAAATGATGGAAATTTTCTCAAAACAAATCTAGAGATGCTAAAGACATGATAAAACCCTGATCAACTTTGTGTATTTTAGTGAAAGGATTGAATTCTTTTGTGGACACACAATGCAAATGCAGGGGTATTGTAGGTAGGATGAGTTAGTTTAAAATGAAATTATGATGAGAGATGTTGGGACAAGAGTAGTTTAGAGTCATCACCTTCTTTGGGAAAATTTGCAAATGAATTACAACACCTAAACAACAGAGATGTTTCAATGAATCTGAAGTGCTCTTTCAACCAAGATGTGTGCACACATGGATGCCCAAATCTACACTATTCCATGCAAACTTTGATAACCTTCCATAAAGGCTTGAAGAAAAATACCAATGAAGCATCCAAGAATCCCTATTTAATCATGACCTAAGGTGCACCCAAATCTTTGCAGATAGTCTCATTAATCAAGGACAGTAAGATGATTTTAAATATGTTTATCTTCTATAAGATGAGAGCTCTTTTGAATGCAAGATTGCAAATGCCATTAAACCATCAACCAGAAATGAGACCCTATATGATTAGAGAGATCCTAAACACAAGATTACAACATGAGCATAAAACATAAATTGAAAACATACTGAAACACAAGTGTATGCAAACTTTTCCAAGAGATAAAACCAATTAATCCAAGAATTTGATCAGATATATCAGCAAGGGAATGTTATTTAGACAATCTCAAAGCTTTTTGATGGCTTTACAGCTGAAACCAACTCAACATGATGAACATTTGATGCAAACAAGAATAAAAAATGGCTCTCAGGTAGTTCCTCCAAAAGAAAATGGACCTCTTCCAGTTTTCCTTGTGAAAATTCTTCTCTCCTCCTCAAAATTCTCAACAAACCTCTAAAATGCCTCCAAAATACATCATATAGCCCTGTCATCTTGGATACTTGTATCCCAAGCAAAGAATATGCCAAAGGGATCAAATTTGTTAAAAAAACCCTATCCATTTGATGAAAAATGATATAAAAATATAAAACACTTACCAAATGCCGAGAGATGCACAAATATTTTAAAATATTACATGAACTAGGATCCTTATCCATCCTGGGTCACATTTTTGGCATTCCACCATGCCAGCATGCATTTGTAAACATTTTTCACCTTTTACTTCATCATTTTAAGTCTGTAACTTTTCATTTTTTGCCTTTCACGTGTTTTTCAAGGGTTGAGGAAAATATTCCACAAAAAACACTACAGGGCATCGAATTAGCTCAAAAGAATGGTTCCATTACACTCATAAGGCTGAAAGGATGCAAAATCATATAAAATTTCATGTGATTTGGTGCAAAAATAATGATTCCACACTTCTTGGAGCTTCCATGGCGCCCAAAAAATGAAATTGCACAGTTGCCGTTGATTAAAATCAACTTTAAAATTCCACCCTCCATGTGTCTTGATGAGATCCTCAAATATTACCTTTTTTCCTTTACACAAGGTGGGACACGTGTCCAAACATGATTGGGGTGGGCCCCCAATCCTTAAAACGCATTTTAAACCCTTTTGAACTTTGAGAAAATTTTGAAAATTTTCCCCGCATGCCCCCTGAATGCGCCACGTGTCCTCATGTGGGCCTCCACCAAAACCAGGGCCAATTTGATGAATTTTGCCACTTTTTTGAGAAAAGGAAAATTTTCTCAAAATGCTCCGTGCCCCCGAATGCCCGTTGCTTCTCTGCCATGTGTCGCTCTCCCATTGGATGCAGAGCTGACTCATCAAATTTGCCTTCATTCCTCCGTGAGCACAAAATCCTCTGTGGGCCCGAGTTCTCCCTTTTTCCATTTTGAACCATGCCACATGTCTCCCCCTGATTGGCTGTGGGGAGACACCTTCAAATTTTCCATGGGTTCACTTTTCACCTTGAGATTTTTCACCAAAGTTTGGAAGGTTTTCCATCTTTCCTCCGTGCTCGAAATTCCATCAAATGTTGGACACGTGTCCATTGTTCATTGGTGGAGGGACCTCAAGCCAAAATTTTCCTTTTTACCTTTTGAAGTTAAAAAACTTCAAATGCCTCCAAGCCTCCACCCCTCCATTTCATCCTGTGCATACGTGTCTGCCTTGTGATTCGCGAGAGATCTATCTCAAATTGTTACTTTGAAATTTTTCCTCCAAAAGGCAAAAATCCAAAGAAAACACACCACCCCGCTTCTCCTTTGCTCCCCTGGACACGTGTCCTCTTCCTATTGGATGTGAACCCATGGGTAAATATTTTCCTTTTGCATTTTGAAACCAAAAAATTTCAAATTCTTATAAGTTCCCACTTTTCAGGTTGATCTCCCAGGACACGTTTCACCTTTCCATTGGGCGCGGGCCTCCAGGTTGAAATTTTCCATGACATTTTGAGCCAAAAATTTGAAAAAATTTCAACTCCACTTGCTTTGCCTGCTTGATCCTCCCATTCCATGTGTCACTTTCCCACTAGACGCTGGCTCGGGCTCATGGCGCCAATTTTTCATTAAGAACTTTTTCAAAAATGAAGAAAAGTTCTAAGTGACCCCTACCACCCGTCGCTCCATCTAACCAATCAAATCATGCCACATAGGCATACCGATATAAAAAAAAACAACTTACAACATTTTCGCGACCACTCCTAGCCAATAGAAACCTGCCACGTTAGCATTGTGTTGTGATGATAAAATCTACTGACCAGTGACACACGTACACCCGTCAAAATGTAAAAATACATGGGATGCCCCGGAACCAAATTTTTGACGGGGAAGGCAAAATTCTTCATTTTAAAACAACTGAATCATTTTTTGACATCATTTGCGACCTTGGGATTGGGGAAACACTTGCACGAATTCAAGATTTGATCAATTTTTAGTTTTTGCATGATTTGGAAATGGAAAAGATGGCACATCCCAAAAAAATGAAATATTAGGGCACAAATGGGGGAAACTTGGATCTTGTTTCAAAATAGGGCAGAATAACAACATTATGAGCATATCAAAGGCATTCAATTGGAAAATGTGAACTGCAGACCATGAGACCAAAAAATGAAACGTTTGTGAGTACATTTGGTCATGAAAAATAAGGCACATTATGCAAACTCAATAATGGGACCAACATTGGCTCTTGCTTGGGGATGGGCACTCCCAGTGAGTGCCACAAGATCACAACGTAGACCAAGTGCCAAAAATCCATTGGGTAAGGAGTCAAAACATGCAGAGAGCAACCTAAAAACTAGAATTTCCATTTTAAAAAAAAACCAAACCGAGAAAACCACACACCAACAAATGATTGCAAGGACAAAAGGGAAAACCACGAGCCAACAA
Organism: Taxus wallichiana var. yunnanensis; assembly: GCA_018340775.1. Classification (NCBI taxonomy): domain Eukaryota; kingdom Viridiplantae; phylum Streptophyta; class Pinopsida; order Cupressales; family Taxaceae; genus Taxus; species Taxus wallichiana. Next base: position 64,714,416 of record CM031242.1, on the reverse strand, counting down.
TAGTAGGAACAAGTAAAAGACAAAAAAACCAATCAGGGCTATACAAAATGTACAACTTGTGCATACCTCACACGGGGATTTAATCCAAGAAATGTTTTAAATATCGCCATTAACAAGCAGCTCTAGCAAATCCCCATCCAAATCCTTGAGAAAAAATGTATTTTCTCAATCCTAATATCAATGGCATAAGGGCCCGTCCATAGAGCATCAAACTTTCCATGCTTGTCCTTGTCTTCATGCCTACTATCCCATAGCAAAACCAGATCTCTAACACTTTGAAAGCTCTAGGGGTGACCTTATTATCAAACAAATTCTTCAATTTCTCCCTAAACCTGACATGCCATGGATGAGAAGCTCTCCTTTCTTCATCAACTCAATGATCGATTGATTCTTGATTTATATGGGCCATGTTCTTGATCTTCCAACTGTTAGGCAAACTGAAAAGTGGATAATTGCAGGTGTAATGGCAGCAAAGCTTGAGTTCCATACACTAATTCAAATGGACTTTTACTAGTTGCTCTTTTTGGAGTTATTCTATCATCCCAAAATACAAATTTCAACTATTCTCCCCACTTCTTCTTGTTGATTTCCAAGGTTCTTCTAATGATCTTGAGCAATTTCTTGTTACTTTATTTAGCTTGTCCATTACCTTGTGGATTGTAGTTTGAAGAATAAGTCAGATTTATCCCATATTCATTGCACATTGCCATCAAAGGCTTGGCTCTAAAACACATAGCATTATCAAATACAATCTTAACTGAAACTCCAAACCTACATATGATATGATTCAGCAAGAAATCCATTACCACTAGGTGTGTTGTCTTTCTAGATGGAATTGCATCAACCCATTTTGTAAAATAATCGGTTCTTAATGATCCATTTGTAACCAGCACTAGAAGGATCTGAAATCTCACCAATAAAATCCATTCCTTTGAAAGGAGCTTCAATTGATACATGCTACAAAGGAAGGGATCCTAAAGCTTTCAATCTTCCCGAGAAATGTTGGCAACTATCACAACTTCTAACTAGCTGGTTTGCATATTGAAAAGAGTTGGCCACCAATAACCAACTCTTAAAATCTTATGTGTTGTTACTCTCCTAGAAAAATTTCCTCCACAAACTCCCCATGGAAATCAGCAATCAACTTAGGAGCTTCATCTTCAGTTATGCATTTCAAGAGGACACCCTCAGGGTTCTTCCAAGCCAACCCAAGGTCTGTTATGATATATTTTTGAGAAGCCAGCTTAAGGGCTCTTTTCTGATTTTTATTCAAGTGACTAGGACAGCATAGGTGCTTGAGGTAGAAGATCACATCCTTGTACCATTCAGAATTCATCAATTTTTCAAGAAGGTCTGCCCTTCCTTCCTCTAGCTGATTCACTTCTACGTTTTGCAAATTACTCTCAGCCATGAGCTTGGCAAGACCCAAACCTCTTACCAACTTTGTAGTTTGGATATCCATATCATACTCTTGTAATTTTTGACCCACCTACATCTCTTGCTTGATATCTCCATGTCAGATAAGATGTCTTTAACCATGGTGTGGGGAACATAAGAAACAACCTTTGAACTCAAAATGTAGGGCCTGAAAATATTTGTTTCTTTTACCAATGCAAATGCTTGTTTCTCCATAATTGTGTACTTCAGTTCAGCTACTTGTAAAGCCTTGCTAAAGAAATCAATAGGCCTCTCATCTCCATTCTCATCCTTTTGTAACAAAACTGAAGCAATAGTAAATTTAGATGCAAAAGAGAATATTTGGAAATGCATCTTATAGTTTGGAGCTACCAAAACAAGTGCATGCTTGAGTGCATCCATTATCCCTTCAAAAGCTTGGATGGAAGCCTCTTCCCACTTAATAACTTGATCCTTTCTTAGAATGCTTGTGATTGGAAGAGTTAACTCAGCAAAATTGGAGACAAACCTTCTAATGAAATTGATTTGGCCAAAGAAAGATTGAATACCCTTCTTGGTTCTTGGAATAGGCACTTTGCTGATTGCTTCCACTCTCTCAGGGTCTATCATAACACCTTCTTTGGACACAATATGCCCCAACATCTTGGCCTTTGGCACACCAAAATGACACTTCTTTGGATTAAGTGAAATGCCATACTCTCTACATCTGATCAACATCTTCTCTAGGTGTTGCAAATGGTCTGCTCACTGCCTTGAAAAAACAGTCACATCATCTTGGTAAACTACAATAAACTCATTGATATAACTAGCAAAGGCAACATCCATTGCCCTTTGAAAATTAGCACCAAAATTCGTCAATCCAAAAGGCATCCTTACAAAAACATACCCCCAAGGAGTAGTGAAGGCTGTTTTAAGTCTTTCTTAGTCTTTGACAACTACTTAATTGTATCCAGAGAAACCATCCAAAGTAGAAAGCATTTTGACCCTATTACAAGTTGCAACATATTCTCCATGTTTGCGAGAGGATAATTGTCCTTCATAGATGCTTTTTTAGATTCCTAAAATCCACACAAAGTTTGATATCTCTGTTCTTCTTTCTAACTGGCACAAGGTTGGCAACCCAAGAAGAGTATTTAGTAGGCTGAATGATGCCACCATATCTCAATTTCTTCAACTCTTCTTGCATTTTCATAGAAAGTAGTGGGTTAATAGGCATTTTTTTTGTCTAAATGGCTTGGTTTTGGCCTCAAGAGGGATCTCATGCTGAAATAAATCTTCTCTATATGCCTTCAGCTCGAATAAGACCAAGCAAGGCGAGTCTTGATATTTCTTTAAAAGTTGGGCATAGGATTTGTTTCTCTTCTTTTTTTGAGATGGCTGCCCAACCAGATCTCCCTTGGTTTTATTTAGTTCCCAATTTTTTCTCTTCCACATCCCTTGAAGAAAACAAGTTTCTATTTATGATGTAATCAGCATTGCTAAAATTGGATTCAAGTGCAACAAGACCTTTAGGAATGGTATTTGTCTTCAATAGTATAATATTCTTGTCAAAAAAAGTTTCTCTACCTTCATTCATGCATACCAATGGTTCCCAATAAATATTATGAGTAGAAAACTCACCTTGGCATTGTAAGAATCTCAACACTTGTGCATCATCATAAAAAATATGCCAATGCTTCACATTATCTGGGACAACTGGCCTTGTTAACACTTTAATATCATATTCACAAAAAGGTGAAATGATGCAATCGTCGAATCTAGAACCAAGGACAACCAGCTTATTAGCAACAACATTAAGACTTCTATCATGGTAAATAATGTTAAAGGAATCAAACATTTCAATCAAGTCCCAAACAACATGTTTATATTGTTTCATACGCTAATTTTTGTAGCATACAACTTTCTTACTTGCTTGAAAACCAACTCTAAATCCCCCTTGGCAACAATATCCTTCACTCCATATTTCCATGCAATCCTTAATCCCAATAATAATGCCTCATACTCAGCAATGTTGTTAGTACACTCAAAATTGAGCTTGAAGGAAAAAGGAAACTCTTCTAAACTAGGAGAAACCAACACTATACCAGCACCATTGCCAAATTTGGAGCAAGCTCCATCAAATAGTAATGTCCATGGAGAACCTACCATACCAAGGCACTCTGATTTATCCATCTTATTCCCTTTTCCATCAGCAAAACCAATGAAGTTGTCAACATCTACATCAGCAAACAACACTTCATAAGAAGCATTGTTGGGATCTTCAATCAAGTGTAACATCTTCTTTTCACCATAGAGTTTGAAAAGTCTTCCCTAAATGGGAATGGTGGAAAAATACATGTCCATTTGAACACTACCACCAACACTTTCAGCCCATTTTCTTGACAAAAGCATACCCCATTTGGTAGGGTAGTCAACAATTACAACATCAACTTTTAAATTCTTATCCGGATAGGCTGCAAGTTGCACTACTAACCCCTTCACACAACAAACAACTATCACTTCCCTTGAATCCATGGTTGTACACTTCCCATATGCTGCTATCACTTTGATATCCAACTCATTCATGACTTCTAGAGGCATGAAATTACATGATGCACCGGAATCAAACATGAAATTGTGAAGCAACCTACATTTTATGAGCAAAGTTGTGAAGAATGGATCAACATTCAATTGGGAATCAACCAAGGATGTCCCAAAATATAGTTCAGGTTCCTCTCCAAGATCTTCCATTGGTGGTGGTGTTTCAAGGCTAGCAATGCTTTGAAGAGGATTCTCAACAACATTTACATTTATGCTTGTGGTAACCTTTTCTTCTTTCAATCCCAAGTATTCAAAATCTCTTTTCTTGTGCTCAGGTATTCTAAGTAACTCAATGATGGGAACACTCACTTCAATTTGGCTCAATACCCGGGCTATATCATATGGAACATTCCTTGGCAAAACAACATTGGATGGGAAACAAGAAGGTTCATCAAATGAAGAAGTATTCTTGACAGCCTGGGCATGGAGAGGACTGATATTTTTGCATGGGACAGCAGGGTTCTTGGAAATTGTTTCTCTTCTAGGATTATCTTTGGGAATACTTGTGAGCAAGGGTGTCTTTGGTTTGGCTTGAGGACCAGCTCCCCTAACAACTTTACTTCTAGTATTGTACTCCTTTTCTTGACCAACCACAGCTTTCATTAACAATTGTCTATCTTCCTCCTCCGAATGAATACCACCATCATACTTCTTGATCATTAAAGCCCTTAGATATTCAAAGTCATTATTAGTAATTTCAAAAGCCTGAACCAAATCTACATCATGAACTTGAGGAAGAGAAAGAAATGGTACCCTCTTTATGCAATCCCAAAAGGTTGCAACATTCCTTGCACTTATCACATCTGTTGATGTTATTGCTTGTTGTGAGCCTGAAGAGCTGCCCATCATACAAATATTATCATCCATTTCATTCTCATTATCATCAACAACATCTTGCTGGTATATTTCACATGGTGGATGAGGAATAAAACATTTGTCATACCAATCCATATCAGCAATTTCTTGAACAAAAACAACTCTTGCAATCAGAGGGTCGTGCACCACTCTATTTCCACGTGTTTGGGGTTGTCTAGTTACAGATCTAACATGACCTTTACCTCTATCATCTTTTCTTTGATCACCCCTAGGATGATTGCCAAATCTATCATGGTTTTGAGTTATTTGCTTTCCTTGTAAACTTTTCCCAATTCCTTTCTCGGTCTAGGCTAACTTGTAAGAAATTTCTTTAATAAACCCCTACCAAAGTCTTGACAACATCTTCTAAATCAGCACCCTTTCGGCTTGAGGCTTCTTAGGGTTTATCAGCTTGACACCATCCCTCTTAAGTGGTTTACCAATGGCTTTGATATTATTTTAAATTTGAAGTGCCATGGTGAAAGCTTGTCTCAAGTTTGTAGGATTTTTGTCTCTCAAGTAATAGGATACCTTTTTATCAAATGCATTTGCATATTTGATCAAGCAAGATTCATCACAAGTCCTCAAAATGACATGAATCCTTCTCAATGTTTTATTAAATCTTGTATTAAAGTCATGAACGGTCTCATTAGGGTTCTTCTTGATGTTCTCAATCGATAGAAGGAACCTTAGATCTGTTTTGTCTCCATATTGTAATTTGAATGCATTACTCATCTCGGTCCATGAATCAATAGAGTTATCAGGCAGAGCTTTATACCAATCTCTTACATCTTCCTCAAGTGTATGGATAAACAACTTAATATACACATCCTCAAATTCTATCTTAAAATCTTCCATCATGTTAACAAAGAGTTTGAGATCTTTGATCTCCGATTATGGCATTGTTACCTTGGAATTTTGGTAACCTATTTCTCACATCTTGTGGGATAGAATTCGGATAACCATCCATTCCTCCAAAATTAATAGGACCAAAGGTGTTAAAAACAAATGGATGTCTAGGATAAGCCATATTGTTTAGCGGGGGTGATCTTGGAGGTGAAGCAAGTGATGAGGAGTAGTAATGGGTCCGATTGGAAAAGATGAATGATCTCTAAAATGAAAACCCCCAAAGGCTCTTTCTCTTGATAAACTTTAGAAAATTTAGAAACCACAGGAGAAGATTTAAAGCAATTTTTTTAAATACACAAGAAGGTCCCTCACCTGATGGAGAATGAAAATCAGCAAGAAGATTGCTTGAATCAGATCTACTTGAAAAATAATTATAATCTTCAATAACAGGCTACTCTCCTTCAAATTCAACTATGGAGATTTATTTTCTTTCAACCAAATCACCAACCACTTTCGACACTCTTCTTACCTCTAGTTATGATCTTCTTAATTCGGCGAGGAACTTCTTAGAAGAGTCCTTGGTGAAGAGGGATCTCCTTCCCTCCAGCTTGACTGATTTAAACAAAAAAATTCAAATGACATAAATGTGTTAGACAATTGGTATTTCAAGATTCAGACAGCATGGAGTCGCCACTAAGGGTTTCCACCTTAGTTGTGTAAGAAAGCACTAAAATATTCTGTCAAATGTATGCTATGAAAACTGCAAGGGTTTACAAATCAGATCTTCTTCTTCTTAATTCAACCAAAAATAGTGCATCCAAATCATATAAACTACTGGTAAATGATAAGAGCAGGTTGAGTTTGAAATCCTTTTACCCAAAACATGCAGATCTGAAGTGTGAAATGATATCTCAAGAATGTAACAACTCAAATACTTAATCACACAAATGCTCAAACCTTTCAAATACTTCAAAACCACCAAGAAATTCCAAGAAGTCCCCTGGAAACGGTACCACTCGGGTGTTGGTATCCAAATTTAATCTCCTTCACAACTTGAACAACATCATGAATTTTCACAAGACACTCAAGGATAGATAGATGTTTTGTATGTCATTTGTAGCTGGGGAAGCACACCTATCTTCTTGTTTGCATTCAAGAATTGAGGGAGTGGATAGCACCTTCAAGAGGGTTTTGATCTAACCCTCACTATTTTAGGTTGTGCCTATCAACCAAGGCAAGAGAACCTGTATTGCAGCCCCTATATGGTAAGGAGATGGAGATGTCCTTGTGTTTTGCATATAATATGGAAGAGGCTTTGTGAAAACATGATCAAATATCCATTATCCAAACTCAAAGGAGTTGTCACTACTAAATGATGGAAATGTTCTCAAAACAAAGCTAGAGCTGCTAAAGACATGATAAAACCCTGATCAACTTTGTGCATTTTAGTGAAAGGATTGAATTCTTTGGTGGACACACAATGCAAATGTAGGGGTATTGTAGGTAGGATGAGTTAGTTTAAAATGAAATTATGATGAGAGATTTTGGGACAAGAGTATTTTGGAGTCATCACCTTCTTTTGGAAACTTTTCAAATGAATTACAACACCTAAACAACAGAGATGTTTCAATGAATCTGAAGTGCTCTTTCAACCAGGATGTGTGCACACATGGATGCCCAAATCTGCACTATTCCATACAAACTTTGATAACCTACCACAAAGGCTTGAAGAAAAATACCAATGAAGCATCCAGGAATCCCTATTTAATCATGACCTAAGGTGCACCCAAAGGTTTACAGATAGTCTCATTAATCAAGGACAGTAAGATGATTTTAAATCTGTTTATCTTCTATCAGATGAGAGCTCTTCTGAATGCAAGATTACAAATGCCATTAAACCATCAACTAGAAATGAGACCCTGTATGATCAGAGAGATCCTAAACACAAGATTGCAACATGAGCATAAAACATAAATTGAAAACATACTGAAACACAAGTGTATGCAAACTTTGCCAAGAGATAAAACCAATTAATCCAAGAATTTGATCAGATATATCAGCAAGGGAATGTTATTTAGAAAATCTCAAAGCTTGTTGATGGCTTTACAACTAAAACCAACTCAACATGATGAACATTTTATGTAAACAAGAATCAAAAATGGCTCTCAGGCAGTTCCTCCAAAAGAAAATGGACCTCTTCCAGTTTCCCTTGTGAAAATTCTTCTCTCCTCCTCCAAAATTCTCAACAGACCTCTAAAATGCCTCCAAAATACATCATATACCCTCTGCCAGCTTGGATCCTTGCATCCCAAGCAAAGAATATTCCAAAGGGATCAAATTTGTTACAAAACCATATCCATTTGATGAAAAATGATATAAAAGCGTCAGAAACAACTCGCCAAATGCAAGAGATGCACAAATATTTTAAAATATTGCATGAACTCGGATCCTTATCCATCCTGTGGTCACATTTTTGGCATTCCACCATGCCAGCATGCATTTGCAATCATTTTTCACCTTTTACTTCATCATTTTGACTTTATGACTTTTCATTTTTACCTTTCACGTGTTTTTCATGGCTAAGGAAAATATTACACGAAAAGCACTATGGGGCACCGAATTAGCTCAAAGGAATGGTGCCACTACACTTAGAAGGCCGAAAGGATGTGAAATCATATAAAATTTCATGTGATTTGGTGTAAAAATAATGATTTCACACTTCTTGGAGCTTTTATGGTGCCTAAAAATGAAATTACACGATTACCATTGATTAAAATCAAATTTAAAATTCGCCCTCCATGTGTCTTGATGAGATCCTAAAATATTACCTTTTGCCTTTACACAAGGTGGGATACGTGTCCAAACATGATTGGGGTGGGCCCCCAATCCTTAAAACACATTTTAAACCCTTTTGAACTCGAGAAAATTTTGAAATTTTCCCCTCATGCCCTCTAAACGCACCACGTGTCCTCATGTGGGCCTCTACCAAAAGCTGTGGGCCAATTTGATGAATTATTCCACTTTTTTGAGAAAAGGAATTTTTTCTCAAAATGCTCCGTGCCCTCAAACGCCCACGCTTCTCGCCACGTGTTGCTCTCCCATTGGATGCGGAGCTGACTCATCAAATTTGCCTTCATTCCTCCGCGAGCACAAAATCCTCTATGGGCCCGAGTTCTCCCTTTTTCCATTTTGAACCATGCCACATGTCTCCCCCTAATTGGCTGTGGGGAGACACCTTCAAATTTTCCATGGGTTCACTTTTCACCTTGAGATTTTTTGGCAAATTTTGGAAGGTTTTCCATCTTTCCTCCGCGCTTCAAAATTCCATCAAATGTTGGACACATGTCTATTGTTCATTGGTGGAGGGACCTCGAGCCAAAATTTTCCTTCTTACCTTTTGAAGTTAAAAAAATTCAAATGCCTCCAAGCCTTCACCCCTCCATTGCATCCCTGTGCATACGTGTCACACTGTGATTCGCACGAAGATCTAGCTCAAATTATTACTTTGAAATTTTGCCTCCAAAGGAAAAAAAAAAAAAACACACACCACCCCACTGCTTTGCTCCCTGGACATGTGTCCTCTTCCTATTGGATGTGGACCCCAGGAAAATATTTTCCTTTTGCATTTTGAAACCAAAAATTTCAAATTCTTCTAAGTTCCCACTTTTCCGGTCGATCTCCCTAGACACGTGTTGCCTTTCCATTGGGTGTGGGCCTCCAGGTTGAAATTTTCCATGACATTTTGAGCCAAAAATTTGAAAAAAATTTCAACTCCACCACCACCCGCTTGATCCTCCCATTCCACGTGTCACTTTCCCACTAGGCGCGGGCTCGCGGGCCAAATTTTTCATTGAGAATTTTTTCAAAATTGAAGAAAAATTCTAAGTGACCCCTACCACCCGCCGCTCCATCTGACCAATCAAATCATGCCACGTAGGCATACTGCTATAGCAAACGGGGCCACGGAGAAAACTTTTCCTTTGTCAATTTTTCAAAAAAATAACAACTTACAACATTTTCACGACCACTCCCACCAATAGAAACCTGCCACGTTAGCATTGTGTTGTGATGATAAAATTGATGGTGGGTGACACCCGTACACCCGTCAAAATGTAAAAATACATGGGATGCCCCTGAAACCAAATTTTTTGACAGGGAACGTAGAATTCTTGATTTTAAAACAACTGAATCATTTTTAACATCATTTACGACCTTGGGATTGGGGAAACACTTGCATGAATTCAGGATTTGATCAATTTTGATTTTTTGCATGATTTGGCAATGGAAAAGATGGCACATCCCGAAAAAATGAAATATTAGGGCACAAATGGGGGAAACTTGGATCTTGTTTCAAAATAGGGTAGAATAACAACATTATGAGCATATCAAAGGCATTCAATTGGAAAATGTGAACTTCAGATCACGAGACCAAAAATGAAACGTTTGTGAGTACATTTGGTCATGAAAAATAAGGCACATTATGCAAACTCAATAATGGGACCAACAGATACATGTAAATAGTCCCCTTAAATTCATTTTTGCAAGGATTCTATATTCTATATTTTATGGCAATCGAGTAGGGGTTTTGGAGTAATGAGAAAAAAAGTGTATTTTGGAGCATGAGGATTTTGGTGAAATTTTTTCAGAATAACAGAAAGGGAGCATGTGAATAGGGTTTCAAAATCACCAAAAATGGATAAAAAGGACTAAGGACATCCTTTATACCATCTATCCTTCATTTCCCCTCTTCAAACCTATTTAAGGCACCTTAAACCGAACCGGGTCAACATGGGTCTAGTGGAACCACACAATATGGTTTTCCACCATAAAAATAATGGGAAAAGATATATGGGGACACCAACCTATCCAAAATTTTCCAAGGGTGAGGGAAACATGAGAGGGGGACATGGAAAACTGAGTTTTGAGGGTGAAAACAACATGCCTAACCACCAAAGTTGCCATTTAAGTGATGCAAGTTAAAATTATCATGTGGTGGGACATTTATTTGTCCCCCATGTCCCCTTAGATATGGGGAAAAAGGAACATGAGCATGAAAAATAATTTAAAGGGAAAAATCATCATGGACTTCTTTTTTACCACCAAGTTGTTCTTTAAGTGATGCAACTTATTTTTTCATGTGGTGGCACATTTTTGTGTCCCCCATGTCCCCTTTGACTTATTAAAAGGGAAAAATTACATCAAGGGTGAACATTTTTACTTTTACCCAAAATCAAAGACTCGCCTTCACCGAACACTACCTATATTAGCTATCTAAGCCCATTTTTTTGTCACAGAGCTAGAAGTAGACTTCAAAGGAAAAAAATTATATGATTTTGAATCCAAATAGGATGATGAGAACATTAAAATTATTTTCAAGAGATAATTATTCCTTTAATTTTCCATTTTTTCCTTTTTAAATTCTTCCTAATCTTGTGCGTGGGTGAAGTAAACTTTCACCGTAGTTCATGGTGATCAAAAGAAGAACCAAGACCTTATATGTGAAGGTATTATCACATACGTCACATTTTACTTTTAATTGGTTCTCAAATCTTCTTAAGTGTTCAATATATATTGACCAATCTCTCGAGGAAATAGGATCTTTCATTTCCTTGTCAAATAAGTTTCCAGTGCTTCTCACTCTGCAAAAATGAAATCAGATTCTCCATAATAGGTTATGCCCCATAATATTTTCGATGAGTACTTGATTACCTTTCAAATCCTTCTAAGGCTCTTGATATGTGCGGAATAATGCAACTAGTTTTTTCACCGCTTTCATTTCCTTAAAGCATGCTAAAAGTAATCCGGTATTGCACAACTTAATCCTAGTCCCGACTTTTTTTCCAAAAAATTCCAAAACCGACTCGGATGATTACATAGCTATGAAAAATATTTCTTGGATGATTTAATGTTTTCCTATACAATCTTAGAGGCTACTCATGAGGAGAAAAAGATCAAAATAGCCCTTTAGCACATTAGGCCAAAAATCACATTAGCACATTCCCCCTAGACATTATGAGGGTAACACATGAACTGTTTTGGTCGAGGATAGGTTTACATTGATTGGGAGAGGGATTTTCAAATGAGGGGTAGGTTGTCATGAAACAAAATTTAACTTTTTATGCTAAAAAATAGCATAAAAGCAAGACTAAATCTTGCATGAATATTTTCGTTGATCCTCAAGAGGAAAAAATTGCTCTATCACACCACATTCAGAAAATTCAATTTATGGATCTTTCATGATTAGATTATGTGGGCCCCAATTATATTGATCTAGGGGCAGAGTCATGTATAAGACACGAGCTTGGGAATTTCCCACACTACAAATTAATGAGACGCCATGAGAGGATGTATCCACAATGACCTATATTTCCCCCATGATGATCGACACCACAATAATCTTCAGGTTAGGGAAAATAATATGTCATTAATAATTATTTTCTTCATTATCTAAATAGCTATGTATACAATCTTGTGAGTTGTTAAGGAAATAAAATAAAAGGAATTGAAAGTTTGTGAGATAGTATTGTTTTCTTGAGAATTTACATGTGAACTTATTCCTCGTTTAGCCTTGTAAGGATGTTATGGCACCTATAAGAGTGATAATTTGGTCACAATTTGATATTTTTCTTGTGAATGATTGAAAACCTAGGTGGATTCACATTTTCCTTTACATCTAAAAAACATTGAATAGTGAACAAAACTAGTAGAAACAACAATAAAATTGTAAGCTAAGGAGTAGAAGAAATAATTTTAAAACATTGTGAAAATGACCAAGCAAAGACGAGACCAAAATAAGATAAAATTTATATTTGAACAACTAAACAAGAGTGTCATAGCTTGGGAAAATGATAAGAAGGTAAGTGGTTGTAAAATAATTGACAAGGCATCTCAACAAGTATAAAGAGTAATTATTTGTGTTCATGTAAATGGTAAAAAGATAAGAGCTAAGAGTAGAGTTGTGTTAAATAAAAATGAAAATAGAGGAATCGAATGCTGAAATGGGGTACTATAAATAAGTAAAATAGGAAGAAAAATCCAGAAAATGTAGTGCAATCTAAAGTGGTTATGATAAGAGGAATATTAAAAATTAATTATAAATTAATTAAGTATCGTAAGATGTAAAAGAACAAAGGGGAAATAGATCAACAACCTAATAATAATCCCTAACAAGAAGTTGTATAGTCTTTTTAGGTTTCCAACAACATCGTTTTAAAAAAGAGGTTTGAAAATATAATGAACTAGAATAAGTCATAAAATATGATTTTGCAAGCTAAGAGGAAATTATCAAAATGAACCTTAATAGTTCAACAAGAAAGAAGGATAAAGGTATTGATAATAATAAAAATTTAAGATTAAAAGTTGTAATTTACTTGTGAAAAAGTAGTAATTACTAAGAAGTTAAAATTTGAACAAAATAACAAATAGGGGATAAGTAAATAAAACCATTCTTGGAATGAGAGCAGAAGTGAAATGTGGTACATGATTTGAAACCACCAAATATTAGTAAAAATTGGAAGAAAGTAAATAATACTAAATTAGAAGTCTATAGTGGGATAAATAATGGGTTGTCACACTTATGAATAATTGAGATGTATCTTTTCTTCACTGTTCGACTAGGGTTTTGATGCTCCAGATTGCTCGCGATCGTTCTGAGCCTGCTCTGCGGCTGTTCCACGGCTGTTCCGCGGCTGTTCTGCGATTGTTCAAGCGGCCGTTTCCGCTCCGAGATCGCTCCGGATTGCTCCGCGATCGTTCGCGGCCGTTCCGCTACCTGTTCGCTGGGCGTTTCGCGATTGTTCCGCAGCTGTTCCGCGACCATGGAAACTTGCTCATGGAGGTCCAAGCTATTCCCTCAATCCACAGGGGTGTTTACTGCCCTTTCCTCCATCTGGGATGATGAAGCGAAAGCGCACTGCATTTCTGTTCCAGAATCTGTGATTGAGAAGGCCAAGTCCAGGTTTCCCTTTGCACTAATTGGAGCTTTTGCAGGCTATCGTCCAAATATCGATGCTGTCCGCAAATGGTGCGGACGGAAGTGGTGCTGCTGGGTTGATATCATCGCTCTTCCCGACCACGCCCCTGTTCAATTTTTCTAAGGAAGATGAGATGATTAAGGTTCTCGACGCTGCTCCTTGGATGTTTGGAAGAACTGCCCTGCATCTGAAGCGATGGAAGCCAGGGGTCTCTCTTCAAATCAAGGAATTGCCCATTTGGATATCTCTGCCGGCTCTTCCAGTGGAATTTTGGGAGGACGAAGTCCTTATTGGCATAGCAGCTTCAATGGGAGAGCTAATATCCTTGGAACCTGCAACAAAAGCCAGAAGCAGGCTTGTAAGAGCACGACTATGTGTTAGCATGGAGGTGGGGGCTGTTCTCCCAAAGAATATCATTCTTTCTTCTCCCACGGGCCGTGTTGTGCAGAACATCATCCCTGAAGACCACGGTTTGGTCTGTCCCAAATGTTGGAAGGTCAACTTCCAAGCCAAACTATGCAAGTGCTCCGCGGAGACAGTGGATGAAATAGGCAGGAAAAACAGCAGAGAGGAGGTGCGGATCTTCGAAGGAGAGATCCCTGACACATTACGCACAGGAAATTGCAACGATGGCGGAACTAACCAGTCCGAAATGGCTCTACTCGCGGCTTCGCATGGCGACCTCTCTGCACGCGTGGGACAGGCTGCTACGGCGTGGAAGACGCGGGAAATTCCATTCAAAACTGTTCACGAGTCAAACAAGGTAGATAGTGAATCTTCCGAATGGGAGACTGGGTCAGAAACAGATTTAATTACGGCAGATTTGGAGACTGCCACGCGGGAAGTGAACCGACATAGTAAATCTATGAAAGCTCATAAACAAAGACCTTTAAATGCGGATTTGAACCGTTGCAGAAGGAAGATGGACAGTAAAAGTGAGGCGAGGGTTTCAAATTCTGTTTTAAATGGTAATTTAGAGGAGGTTCTCGACGTGGATGACGAAAACATGGCGGGCTGGAGCACTGTTTGTAGAAAATCTTTCCGCGGTTTTCGTGGAGGGGGTGCGCGCCGGGGCACTTAGGCTGGTTGTAATTGTTCCCATCGGCGCTGTTCTTTTGCTGTTCTCTTGCTGGGCTTTGCGGGTTTTAGTGCTGTCTTTAGTAGGTTCTATTCCTGCTTGCGCCCTTGTTGTTTTTGACCTTTTGATCTTTTGCTTGCTTGGGCACATCCGCTTCGAGTCATCTTTGTACAAGGGTATAGTCCTTTCAAAAACTATTTGCCAATAATAAAAAAATTGAGATGTATCTAAAAAAGTTAAAACTCATTTAGTAGGTGATCATGATGGATAGTTAGAGATAAGAATATGTATATTTTTTTGGAATATTATGGTAATGGAAACATAGTAAATCAAATGACAAGGTAAAATCATAATCAAGACTAATGGAGGAGATATCTTATAAGTAAGTATAAAAAGGAATATGATCAATGAAGAAAATAAATAAATAATTCAAAGTGTGCCTAAGTACACTAAGAACCCTATCAAAACAATAATAGAAACATCCGAGAAAAGTAACTGCCAATTTTCAGAGAGCTTATGAATCAATCCTTTCCTACCTTCACAAGTGAGCATGTCATGTGGCATTGCTAATAGAAAATATTTGTGTTAGGTAATTAGTGTGTAACTTGATCCTTTCCACCAGGGCTTCTCTATTATAAATTGAATCAAATTAAAAACCATGGATTGTGTGTATTAGGATAATTTTCTGGTGATAAAAGGACCTTGTTCCAACCCTAAAATAGGAAGCTCTTTGTAGTTTCATAATAGCCTTACCTTGTTTTGTGTTCATGTAGGGAATTATTACCACTTTATTATTGGTGAGAGATTGAATAGGTTGTTCTAGCATTTCCTTATTGGTTTCAGGATGGAACTGACCATGTGGTGGATGGATATCTTCAAAGGAGTAGTGTGGTAAGCCATGCGGCGAGAGAGGTTTGGACTATCATATTTTGAGTTTTATTTTTTCTATGGATTTTGATACCCTCCTTATGAATTCTAGGAGGAAGTCATGTTTAAAGGTAGGGAATGTAATTCCCATTTTATTTCGACACTTTTTTTTGCTATAGTTAAGTCAAATATATGGATCTAGTGGTATTTTTTTAATCTTGGTTGTTTCAGGACACTTGCCTAGCTTATTGTACCACTGAAATTTTTCTTGGTGATGATAAGAATCAATGGTATTATTATCATTATATATATATATATATATATATATATATATATATATATATATATATATATATATATATATATGAATTCATAGGTTTCATTGTGTTTAGAAAGTGGTGTGTGTGAAATGAGTTTGATTATAACATTGATGTCCCTTGATCACTTGAGAATATGAAAATTAACCTTGTAAAAAAACTATTATCCAAATGATGGTTCAACGTATAAGGTTAGAAATTAACTTAGAAACTATAACTAATTGGATCTTGTGTGATTTAGTAAACCTTGAAAAATGGAAATAACAAGAATATAACCATGAAGTAGATTGGTTTTCATTATAATGTTAGAATGTGGTAAATCATGGATATATTTGGTTTTAGAGAAGTAAATTTTGGAAATTTATTAGAATAATTTAATTAGTTGAGTTTTATGAGTGTATGTGTGCATGTCAAATTGATTTTAAATGATGAATGGTGAAATGATAAGTATGTGTTTAAAAATTCAAATTAGATTAGTTCATACGAGATTTTTACTAACATTGTTAGGATAAATAACTATGGAGATTGTGTTAAACTTTGACTGATGTTCAATAAATTGATCTTTGAAAATTATAAATATGGAGTTGTGCTTTTTTTTTTAATTTTTGTTCCTAGTGTATAGTTGGAATTGATTTACATATCATTTCGAGAAGGTATGATTTGTGTATTGATTATGTAGATGATGGCCAAGCATTCAAAAAAATAGTTCCATGAAATAAAAAAATAAGACAAAATAAAAGAGGATGAAGAGGGAATAACTCACATGGTATTCACTGGCAAACAATGGGTCACTCATGCTCATAATTTGATTATGTGGATGTGAATTCGTAAAGTAACCTTATAGTTTCTAATGTTTTCTTTTTTTCCTTGTTGATATTTATTTCATTCTTAAACTTTGGATTGACTAACTTGACATTTTTATTATAGGTAAAAATGGTTAAGAGGACCCTACCGGTAAAAATAAAAAGTTTGAGAACAAAAATAGTGCAAAATATGAATACATAACCACCAACATACAAACTAACAACAAGAACTAAAACAAACCCAAACTAACATCAAATAGCACCAAAAACCACAAGTAATAGAGAAGGACCTATTTCCATTCCATAGACTAAAGTACTTAAGACAATTCATTGGAGAGCTCTCCAATGGAAGTGTTAATATTGTCATAGTCTAACCTATTCTCCTCCCTCATCGTCTTATTATTATTTTCCACCGAATACCATCCCTCTTATTCTTAACCAATTTAGCCATAATATTCAAGTGTTCAATCTGCTCTTAATATTCTAAACACTCCTTTTATTGATATGAAGGAAAATATCCTTCGTCCTTTGGATATCCACCTCCAAAGCATCATATATTTCATTATAGCTTTCCATTTTCCCCTTATCAAGGATCGGGGATAAATTCTCAATTTTCTCCTTCATGGTGTTCTAGTCTCTAAGCATGACATTGAACATGCTTTATTGATATCTCTGTCAATCATATATTGATTGAGCTCCTTGTAAGATCCCATAGAACCACCCATGATATTTTATTACACCAAAATGTCCTTCTTTTCTACTTTGAGGTAGTGAATATTATCCACAACATCCTTTGTATTTTATGTTGGCGACACAAACTCCTCATTTTATTTAGAATTTTGAGAGAAGACCGAGATCTCGTCACTATACTTATTCTTAGAAGGATACTCATAAGCTACAAAAGGGACATCATTATTTAGAATACCCCTAAAACCTCTCTAATTTCATGAAGTATGAAAATCCAACTTTGAATAAATCCATGATCAGGCCTTGATGGAAATGGACTTTCAAAATTCCCTTTTGCACCTACTCAATTGATTTACATAGAGAAAAATGGAATACGTAAGGGAAAATAAATTTAGTACCATGTCGAATGTGATTAAAAATGGTAAAATGATAGGAATTAAATGCCTTGTACCTACATAAAATGGAGAGAAATCTCATTAAAAAGAGTAGGACAAGAATCCCTCTCAAACCCAAAAAAGTGGGAGTTACTAGCCTCTCCTTACCCATCAAAAAATATCGATCTTCTCATAGTTATTCTTCTTTGATTTGAATATTTCCCTACTCTCATTAGCCAAAGTAATCAATTTTAATATTTAATTCACAGAGGTATCTATTTAATACCCTCTAATATTGATGTGTCCTTCTTTCTACTCCCGACAAAACTCCAAACTTAAAGCTTCATCACACCCTTTGATGATTCTAAAGAAGGAGGAGAGACTAGCATTATCCAAGAGTTTTTAATATTTTTTATAATTCCATTTAGAAAATCTAGATTAATTTGAACCAATTCCTCCCATTATAGTATATAAACTATTTGAGATAGAAAAATAGGGCATTAGGGATCACACCTATTCATTTTCACACATAAATCTATACCACTCCAAACCCGATGTGACAATTTATAGCAAAATAACCCCTAAAGAGATAAGGAGGATTAAATTAATCATGTGTGAGATCTTCCCCTCATCAAATTTCACACAATCCAAATAAATTTTACTATTTGAAATACTATTATAAATTATAATTCAAGATAAGATTACAAAGTCTCTTCTTTCGTTGATCAAAATTCCTTTATAATCATAAATCCATAGGGATAAATTATCAAGAAAGCAACCCATAATAATGATGTTAGATTGAGATTTAAGAGGACCATTAGAGAAATAAAAATAAAAAATAAAAATTACAATGAAATTCATCCTTCGATTACGTAATAGCTAGATATTTAATGTTCTCTCCCAATAGGAAAAAATTCTCCACTAAGGATAATTCCAATGCATGCACACCTTTGTTAGAAAATAAATCCACAACCCTATTCCCCTCTCTGTACACATGCTAGAAAGAGATAAAATCAAAGGAGGATTCCAAAACATTATTCCCTTCAATAAAATATTTGATAGAATAAGAAACCAAAATTTTCTTGTGGATGCAAGAAATGATATTTAAAGAGTCCCCTTCAATAATAAATTGTTTGAAATTTCTCTCCACTACTATCTTCACCCCCTAATACATATCCACTACCTCTGAAACATGTTTTTTTTTAAATTCCAAAATTACATAATTATGCCAACACAAACTTACCCTAATAATCCCTTAAAATTCCCCTTCTTCCCACTCTTCCTGGGTTGCCCTTAACAGTAGTATAAAAATTTAGTTTCAAACAACCCTTCTTGTGGGGGCCTCCAAATCACCAATTCTCTAGAATTCCTCTTAAGATTAAGTGTACGTTTAGCATTAAATTCCCTTAGGAGATAAAATTTAAAATTCAAAGCATGAATAAATTTCATCAATATTGTAACCTCTTTTTCCTTATTTCCTTTAAGACTCTTCAATTCCTTTCCTTCCATATCTTCCAACAAAAGTGGACCATATTGATAAACCATAATTTATTTAACTTCATGCTAGTGAAGGGACATTGCCATTGGATCCAAGATTGTTTTACCTCCTTAGAAGAGACCCAACCAACCTCAAAAAGTGATATAAAGGAACTTTTAATAGAAAAAGAGAAAGGAAAATCCAAAAACATATGATTGGTAGATTCAAAGTCTTTTTCACAAAGAGCACAACAATTAACCAAATAAAAACCTTTCTTATTGTGATTGTCAACCGTAAGAATAGTGTTATGATGAAGAAACCAAATGAAAACATTATCTTTAGGGATTGGATTCTTGTTTCAAAATTTATCCCATTTGAATTCTTGATTGATATCTTCCCCTAAAAAACACCATACATATAACTAACACTAAAAATCGCGTTGTCTTCCTTTCCCAATTTATTTTGTCTTCTTCACCATGTTTGATGATAAAGTGAATATCAAGAATCTCATTAAGAGAAATAGTTTTAAATTCCACATTATGATACTCCAATGAAATATATTTCTAGATCTTAAAAACTCCTTCAACTTCAAATTAATCACAAACAAGTGATCCATATTTACTTATAACAGTTGGTTGTAGAAAGGGAAACCTAACACCAAGGGGAACATCACCTATCCATTTGTCTTCCTAAAATATGATATTTTTATGATAGTAATCTTTGTGGTTGTGAATTTTGATCATGTGCCTCATCATCATGTTTTGGATGACACTATTATTATTGGTGAGGCCACATTTCTTGAAGCCCATTCTTTTAAACAATTGTTAGATAATTATATAGACGTTTCGATTAGAACGTTAACTATAGGAAGAGCTCGTTTTTTTAGTACCCCCTAAAGCGAAGATATGCAAAAATATATAAGATATTAGAGTGTGAGACCAAGTCTTTCCCATCCTTAAACTTATGTATTCCTCTTGGTACTAAGAAATGATAAGCTACCGAATGGAACTTCGTGATTGATCGGTTTGAAAAATATTTTTCGTAATGGAAAGGATCCTTTCCTCATAGGATGGCAACATAACTCTCTTGAAAATTTATCTTCAAATTTTTTGATATATGTTATCTATCTTTTTCATCTCCTGGTAAAATCCAAAGAAATAAATATTGGGAGGACATTTAAATGACAATTGGATTCTTCCTCTCACTTTTAATGGCTCTCCTTTTGGAAAGCTTTGAATTGGGTCAAGGACATCCTAATGAAATAATATCTTGATTTTTTTATCTTCTAATTTTTTTGGGTGTAAGGACTTATATTTTTGGTTAGAAAGTTTCCATTTAAGAAAAACTCGAATTTAGGCTTGGAAGGAAAATTTGGGAGTTGTATAGGACAAGTAAACATTGTCCCATACTCCAAAACATTTCTATACACCTACCCATAGAGTAAATGTACCTTTTTGTGATCCTTGGACACTTAAGGGCTCATTATTACCTCATTTATTACCTTGAAATCTTAGTATCTTTGTAGACACATAAAATCGGTATATATGTCGTCATTCACCTAAGTGCACATATTTTAATTCAATCACCCCCTTGTTCTATAAAATGCCCATTCAATCCTTATTGATTAATTAAGCTACATTAATTAATTAAACATTTAATATTTTACATTACAAACTTTCCCATCCACATTAATTCTTATTAGTTAATTAATTCCTATTAATTAATTAATACCCTCATCCATTTCCCCAACCAACTTGCTATTTAGGATGCTTTTATCCTAAACCCATCCCCTTGATTTTATAGCTTTCATCCCATCTATGTTTATGCCCTAACTACCTTGGATTCATCCCCAAGTCATCTAATCCTACCAATATGCTTTAAATCATTAGGCCAATCCTTTAAAATCATCAAATCTTGCCTTAAATAAAAAGTAAGCATGCAAGGAAAATTTTCCCATAATCGGCGGAAACCCACCTAGTCATTGTTGACCCTTTAAGTATGTTAATTTATTTATATTCTAGATCAAAACCACTGAAAATAACTCAAAAATCAATCAATCTGACATCAATTAGAGCTTCTTCATGACTTCGAGAGCCTCCTAACACGGTCATAGACATCCCATCCATCATCTAATTTACATCACTCACGGTCTTTTTTCATGAGATTTATTACTTTTATAGTTCTTTTATCAACTTATCTATCAGATTATCTTTGTTTTCTTGCAGAATAATCTCTTACATGTCCAAAGAAACATCCAGTCATCACTCAACAACCCTTAGTTCCACTCCTAGAGCTTACAGGTTTCCATATCCAACTATTCCTACTCGGTCGTATTCCATTCCCTACATGAGTCTCCACCAATCGTCCTTGGTTTCCATCAGCCTAGGGCCCTTTCCATCCAATAACCTATCTAAATTCTCCTTTCTCTCATCTATCTTATCTTATAGTCCTTGATTATCTTCTGCAGATCCTCCTACAATACCTACAAGCCCTCATCAACTTTTAGATTGCTCCCATACCTTGCAGGTCTGCATATTTCATCATCGACTTGATTCATCTTCCCTGAGTCACCGTCAAATTTCTGTGTAGAGTATGGTTCATTGTTGACCCAAACCAAGTAACCTTTATTTTACGGTTATTGTCATCTAACTAGCTTTAGATCTATTTTTTCCATTTCCAGATTTAATGATAGTTATGTTTCTACATGATTTTTCTTGTACATTCTTTCATCTAAAAAATGGGGGTTGACATCTGCCAAGGAAGTCAAAATCTTCTTGGAACCTTTTAGTCAGAAACCCCCACATTTATCTATCTAATCCAATCCATTTCATTTTTGTATATATTCTTGCATCAGCAATCCATCATTCAATGTCGTATTCAACATCAAGTATTTGAGGTAATAAAACCCTCCAAAATTGTGTAATTTCTTTAGTAGTTATTACATTAACTTTATTAAGAATGAGAAATTTGGACAACATTCCTAGCATGCCCGATGGGACCACCCTTTAGGTGGTTTCTTTCTTTTTTATATATATATTTTCCTTGTTTTCCCCTAATATTATAGTGTAAGGCTTTTCTTTATTGCTTGCTTGCTTCATGGCTTGGATTGCTCATCATTCGAGAAGTGAAGAAAACTAGGTAAACTGTTATCCAAGTATTCTCCTTTTCCTTATTTTCTCTTTTTGCATTGTACCTTCCCTTATTTTTGTGTACTCATCGAACATCACATTTCATTTTGGGCTTAAAAAGAATACTCTTTTGCATCCTTCTTGTGCACATAGTCTAAATAGGGGGTTTAATACTCTACATCTCACATCTTATCACACATAGATTAAAACTTCACAAATCAATTAACCCATCAATACATTCCTTTCACCTAGTTCACTGATTTAGATTTGATCACCCAACAAGAGACCGTTTCAGATATTTTCCAGTCACAAATCACCTGCAACCAAACATAGTTCATCATCTTCTAGGTCTGTTCATATTCATCCTCTTCACAATTTCTTAATCAAAACATAAAAATGAATTATTTGTTTGATTTCTTGTTTAAAAATGGATCTAAACTTTTCCTCAAGCGCTTCTCAAGCAGTCTTCAGTGACCACATCCAAACCATCAGTTAATTCTAGAGCTTCCTCTATCCCTATCTATGACTATCTTCATCGTAGATCTCTTGTCTCTTGACCATATAATTCCTTAGACCTAGTGTCGTCCCCATTTCCTTATACCCAATCACTTGTATCTCCATCACCTTATACCCCGGTGCCTCATATCTCATAACCTTTATCCCTATTGCCCTTATTCTCACTTGTTTCTCCTTTACCACCTTTATCCCCATTACCTCATGCTCTTCGGGGTCATCCCACATCACCATACCCACCTCTCTTATGGATATTCCTCATGAGAACCCCATCCATGATTTCCTTCTCTATAGGTATCAGTCAGCAGATCCTACTCCATCTTATGACATCTCTCCTCCTATCTCATTGAGGGATACCCCTAATGAGCCTTCCATATTAGACCTCCCCATTCTTGCTCCATCTCCATCATCTCATTATGATCCTACTCATCACCATACTCCTACATCCTCCCAAGCTACCCCATCTTCATCACATGACATATTTAGGTAGCCATTTCCCAATCCCCCACCATCGAGTTCATCTACTACATCACAATAATTTAACCCATTCTCAATCAACACCATACATCAAACACCTCTTTCCACATCAGTCTCACCCATTTCCTCATATAATTCCATCCTAAATATTGTTCCCTTGGCCACTTCTATCATTATTACTACATATATCACATCTACAATCACCTTCGACCTCCCTTACTTGTACTCCTTCTCTTACAACCACATCTAATTTGAATCTTGCTACATTTTTATAAGCCTTTTCCACACCTACCTCTACATATACACCTATCACCACACTTACTTTGACATCATTATCACACATTTCTTTGCATATTCTGCACCATCCAACATTGTGTCTAATCCGCTATCTGTACCACCTATCTCCTCGATTATGACCCCCTTACTTAAATCACCCACACCTAGTGTTGTGACACCTATTATTCCAACATCCATATCTTTTTCTTTCATATCTCCTCAAATCACCAATATGCCTCTCGAAATACCTGAAATAAGCATGGTTTTCACTCATCCTTATTTCATCCCTATCCATCCTTCATCTACACCATCTCACATAGACATTATTAACCACATGATCCAAACACCCCTCTTTTTATTCACACCTACTCCTACTATTGATTTCACAACCGAACCTACTCAATCCACTACATCGAACCATGTTCCCCCATCCATGTCTCTTCCAATCTTGCCTCTTGTATCATCCTTGTAATTCATACCATTTCCTCTTTCTGTGCTTCTACCCACACCTACTACATCAACTATCATGACCATATCCCCATTATCTCCTTCTTCTGCTACGCCACCTTCATCATTCAAGAAATATTGGGGATTCTTTTAGTTGGCAATCACTATAGGTGACCCTCCTATTTCATCCACTCAACCTGGACATCCCCCAATCTAGCCAATCTTTTTCCTCCTTAGAATCCATCATGCAAAATCTACTTCCACCATCAACCACCATGCCATCACTAAATCCTCAAATAGAGATTATTATCATCCCCGCCAAGGGTACTCCTTAAAAATCCAAATCTAAAGACCTTGACGACCTTCTATAGTGGTCCCTTAAGAGTCCTCATAAGAAGATCAACATCCCTCATATCAGAACCAAGTCCCCATCCACCAACTTGGGACCACATAAATCAATCTTAATACCCCCTCCTCTATCATGACCAATCAACCCATCCAAATCCAAAACATCTATTTCTCTCCTAGGACCAGCCCCTTCATAAAAAATGCCTCAAATTATCTAGTCATCTAGGCCTAAATTGTCCACCACACCTTCTTTTCTAGATCACCTAGACCCCGACACAATCCACCTTCATGTTCTCTAATTTTAACATCATGCACGGGCCCCTCATGGTGTATAAATTGAAATCTATGTAGATTTCGGTCAACATCTGCTACATACTTCCACCATTATGCTTAATCCCATCAGGACCTTTTGATCCTAATAACCCCAAACATTTAGTGCAAATTAACTAGTTTAAAGAAAACTAGCACCACATAGTCTAAATATGATTGCATAAGCTAAGGAATAAAACATCAATGATAAAATATTAATAGCATAACAATGGAGATCAAATGAAACTAACATCTAACATCTAAGCATGCCTACTAGTATGTTTTATTAACTAACATAGACCTAAATAGAACTAGGAGCAATAAAATTGGGAATGGTTACTACTCGACAAATGGTGAGAATATCTCTCTAGAACAAGACTAAAATGTCATGCTAGATACCCTTCTACTAACCACAATGAAGGCTTTAGGCAAAGATGAGCATGTGAATCCTTAAAGGAGTTTAGGCTCTTTAACATATATCTTATATGAGGCTACTAATAAAAGCATGGTGTAAAGTATTAAGGTAAGAGGTGAACTCTTTTTATAGTTTTCCTTTTGGGATAAACTTGTATTTTAGTGAATGTGGGACTAAAATCCCCAAATTAGATTAGAATTTCTAATCATGATTAGGCCTTACTAATCATAAATAGTTAATTACCAAGTGATTAAGATGTGGGATCCTTAATCAACAACTTAGGATCAACTAGAAGGCTAGGATAAGCTTTTGAAGCTTTCCGAGGCGTTACAAAGGAAAGTGGGGCGATTTTAAGTGGTTGGAAGAGGGATTTACAACAATACTAAGGTATATTGACCAAAAAAAGGAGAAAAATAGGATTAATTAGCTAATAAATGCTAATTATCTATTTTGAAGAGGATTTTGACTTATGATTCATCGTAAAGTGGCATCCTGAATGCGAAAGAGGTTTGGTGATCAATAAAGTACTTGTTAATTGACCAAAGTGGTAAGAAACTTTACTTAATTAGCATAACTCACTAATTATAATGGAATTGGTGAGAATGATAGTGATTTGTGTGCATTCTGGAAATAAGATTGCAAAAGTGGAATTTAGGTGTCTACATTTTCCCCTGTTTGAGGTGAAGTTAGTGACTTCACTTCAAATATAGTAGACAAACATAAATAGGTAAATTTTTGAAGAAAAATTAATAGGATGAAGGATTCCCCCTCGAGTGTCGATGGGGTGATAGAAGAATTCAATTGACGATCAAAAATATGATTGAAATGGATAGAAGAAATAGGATAGAATGGGCGCGAAACCCTTGGTTATTTTAGAAGAAAAAAGATAGGGATAAACATGGTTGTTTATTGCCCTAGGTGATTTGGAAGAAAAATTAGTAGTGATGATACATGATAATGGAGAAAAAATGGTTAATGGAGATTATAGGACTATAGATACCTATAATTATGCCCGAGCAATTTAAATACAAAAATTGCGCTAATTATCTCCTTTCTCGCAAATTGACGACATAGGTCAATAGCGCTCATCTTTTCTTCCTTTGTCGTTAATTGATTACATTAAGTTAATTAATTAAGTCACTTATCCAACACATACCCTAATTAACGACCTTTCGTTAATCAAACACCTTCTATCTAGTCTAATTAATTATTATTAATTAATTAGCCTCCCTTCTCATTAAATCGATAAATCTCTATTTAATTGATTTAAATCCCTTCCTAATGGTCTAAATCACACTAAAATCCATCTAAAAGCTTATAAAATCTTGCACATGTATTTAATTAATCATCTTGATTAATTAATACACCCCCTTTATCCACATGAGCCACTTGAGGACAAACTAAACCCTCCTAAAGCTAACTCAACCCCATCTAAACCCCCCTTATCCATAACTAACTCTACATCTCCTTTTATCCCACATTCATGAGGATGTGTTGAATCCTTTATCTTTTGGGCTATATAAAGATCCCTCCACCTACCTTTTTACTTAAACCTAAACTCTTTAAGAGAGAAAAATGCAAAGCATATATCAAAGAGACTAAGAGCTTGCACTTTGTCCTCTTGAGAGTTCATCATCTTGAAGAGTTAATCCTCTAACCTAAAGTGCTTAGGTCATATGGGAGGTGTCAAAAGGGTCTTGTAGCCCATCTTTGGTAAGCCCCATTCCTAGGTTCTTAGACATATCAAGGAAAACCAAATATTGATTGTCATGGAGCTTATTTAGGTCCATTTACTTGTTTATTGGTAATCTAGAGAAGTAGAGATTTAAATACTATAGCATTGTTAATTCAAAGTTAATGCATTATGCTAGGTATTAATCTTGTTTATCTCTCATCTTTGATGGTGTTTATATTTTGTCATTAGCTTTGCTATAGAACTATTTAGGTGTTAGTTCTCATTCATCTAACTTAGCTAACAAAGGTGGCTATCAACCACTGACTCTCGCCCTCATCGGGCTCCTGATTTATCCTCTAGACACCAAACCTTTGGAGGTGGGATGGGGCTGGTCTCACCGGCTACTCTAGAAGAGGTTGTTTGGTGATCTAGTGGAATGACCAGATCTCGTGAGCGAGAGCCCGATGCCCTCGATCCCGATAATTGTGGCAATACCACTCTCTACTATGGTAACACCACTCTGTAATATGGTGTCCTATAAAAAAGTGCCTCACCACCAAGCCCGATGGCATCACGAATTAGATCTACATCTCTGAGGTGAGCATTTCCACGAAGGGAAGTGTCTCGCTCACTTGTAACCTGGCCCAGTGCGCCTCGGCACTGTCAGAGGTGGAAGCTGTCAATCCCTCTCTGTGGTCATCACTGCAGCTCGGCACGGGCACTGGTCTCTCACATCTTACTACTACGATAATGAGTATACACATGGTCTCTCGTGCCATGACCATGAGCAGCTCTAACTAGGACTGATGTAGGAGACTCGGTATTTGTGCCCCTTATGCATCTATCTCTCGGATCGGCTCAACCATGCTGCTATGTCATCTCTGGCCTAGCCTAGGCCTGAACCTGATCCAACCATAAAAGTAACATAACTATATGGGCTCAGGCCTCGTCCCACTCTCTTTGTAGCTATCACAAACCAGCCTCAAGTCTCATCTCTCTCCACTCTATCCGTGTCTCTCTCGGCTATGGGCTGTTACACTGTACTGTGTTGTGGTTGATCTGTGCCACTAGCTGTGAGGCTATGTGTGCCTCAGGGACTAGTCCCTACTGGCACTCTAGAAGACTACCCCTGCTCAAATACCCTACCTCTGGGTGGCGGCATGGCTACCTATACTAGGCCCTGTAGCCTTGGTCCTTGTGCCTATGGGGCACCCTATCCATCATGAGGGATGCCATCAAAAGGATCCTCGGGGTCTAGCCCCAATTCCAATACTCTGGCCCTACGCTCTGACCCGTGCCATACCTCCACAGGCGGGAGAATGCCTAATACCCAAGATACCTCTGGAATAATAATCCGTCAAGGTACTACTATAGCATACCACACTACATAATTAGCGGTGGTCCCCAGATCTCTAACCTACCATAATGGGTCCCATGCTTGGGGGACCACCTGTAAGAAACTAGCCCTAGCTCGGGCTGTAACAATCTAAGGCCCCATAGTCTTCCTCTTAGAGTCCCTGTGAGCATGCCAGATATTTGGCTAAGGGACACCCTGTACTTGGCCTAACTGCCACTGGCACCTGTTAACATGATACAACTCCATGATGTATCTATAGCTGCCAATAAGAAAGTGCTCCACTAAGCACACGCTAAGCTCTATGGCATCCTCTAGCCACTAGAAGTGTCTATATGGACGCCAAAATACATCTATTGTGGCTAAATCATCGAACTCTGGCTATATCCGAATAGGCTGCCAAGGTGAGCACAAGTGTCTCCCACTACTATCCAAGCCATGTATGATGGAACCTTTGGATCTTGAACTCGGAATGGGCCAATGGGGCATCCAATAGCTATATGATCCCATGACCATATCTATAGTAATGATGCTGGCCCCACGGTCTTCTTTGTGGTTTGTGATAAGATGCGAGATCCCAAGTATAAATGGTCTAGTATACACTGTTCCCAGCAATACCTCTCACCACTGTAGATGCCATGAACTAGTGGTAGTAACCCTCTTGAGAATGAATTCCCTATCTTATCAGTGAGTAAGAACCCACTGATAAGTGCCATGATATAGATCGGCCCCCGATGTAATGTCAGGTATGAGATGCACTCGTGTAAGGCTATAGTCATCCCGTCATGTGGGATGTCATCAATGCCAAATAAGGCACTGCACACTACTCTGATCAGACCTACATCTCGTACTATACTCGATCAATGTACCCATCATGGGCATGCGTAGAATCCACCACACATCCTCTATGGTCACTATCATCTCACCTGTGGGTAGTCTAAAGCACTAAATCTCATTGTGCCATCACTCGGTAAGTGCAGTCAGAAGGTTGTGATCTAATACAATCGATGGCATCTAAGCCGCGAGGCCCAGCCCCACTGCCTCTAGTAATATGGCCATCTCTCGGCGGTCACGTCGATTCATACTACCCTCTAACTCAGTAATCTAGGAGTGACACTCCCGCATCTGCAATATTGGTAGTCGTCTCTACAAAATAACATGCCACTCATTAGTTTCTAGCATTTCCTCTAAAAATCTATCTCTTTTTTTAGGGTTAACCCAAAAATCCTAAAAATTCTTCTAAGTGTCACATTTTTGGACACTTTCTTGTCTTTTTGCCTGTCTAGGGCACCTGCATGCCCTTTTGGGCATATGCACCACGTTTCTGGTGCCTGCGCTTGCGCACATGTGTTTTTCGGTGCATGCGCCCTCTTTCGGGCACTTGTGCACCCTTTTTGGTGTGTGCGCCACCATTGTGGTGCTTGCGTGTGCATATGTGTGCTTCTGCTTATGTGCGCTCAACTATCCATGCCTGCGCCATGCTTTTGGCGTGTGCACCCCTTTCCGGCATGTGCGTATGAGCGCACATGTGCTCATGTGTTCGCGTGTGCACGCAGCTGCAAGTGCGTCTCTGTGTGTGTGTGTGTGTGTGTGTGTGTGTGTGTGTGTGTGTGTGTGTGTGTGTGTGTGTGTGTGTGTGTGTGTGTGTGTGTGTTTGTGTGTGTGTGTGTGAGTGAGTTTTAGCTGCGCATGTGTGAGCATAGGTTTGGCGCCTATGCCCTCAAACAGATGCTGTGCCCCCAAAGTGGTGCATGCACACCTATCCCACGCCCGCACCTACACGCAGTGCACTTACGCATTTTCTATGCCTAAATTCCCTAATTAATGCATTAATGACAAAATTTTAAAGGAAAGGTTGCGATACTCACAAATGGGCCCTCATCCGCGTGCCTCTGGTATCCCTGGACTACGTCAGCACACCTCAAATGGTCTTGTGTGATCACCATCTCTCCTAAGTGTTAGAGCCTCACGGTAAGTTTTCTAAACTGAGCGGTTAAAATGAATTGATTGCGATGTTTTTACCCCCTCGGGGGTATATTAACCTATTTTTCACCATTCGGAAGGCTAGGAAACCCGTTTTGATCACCATTTTCTCCTCTGTTTGCTGTGGAATAATTATTTTTATTAAATAATTATTTTTCTCTTCTTTTTCACCATATTGGGGCATTTTTTGCCATCTCGATACCTTTTCTTCCCCCTCAGGCAATTTTACTACTCCCTAGTGATTTTTATTCTTCTTCACACTCTCAAAAATAATTATTTTTCAAATAATTAATTTTTCTTAATTTTTCCACTTAACAAGGACATTATTTGTCCTTTGTTTCTCCTTTCTTCCTCCTAGGGCACTTTTAGTCGCTCCTAGGCCCTTCACTTTCTTCTTCTACTTTCTTCTACTGTTCACCATGGTTTGAAAAGAAAAAACAATAAAAACAATATAAATATCAAAAATCCAAAAACAAGGCAAAATTTTTCAAAAATCCTAAAAAGTAAAAAAATCCTACAAAACTGGTAATTTGCTTATTACGGCTAAAACTTGTGTCTTGTGCATGGTATTTTCTCCATATCCTATTGGTTTGTCTCACATCTTCCCCTATTAATATGACTCATGGATCTCTAGATTCACAACCATTCACAAAGCTAGTTTTTTGCTTCGTTTGTACTCTGGGGCACTTTTGTTTGCCTGGTGTTGTTTCATTGCGCACAAACACTTTTCATGGACCCCGTGTCCATTGTTATTTCCATTGCATGTATCCTTGCTTGGGGCATCATTTTTAACCCTTATCATCAATCATGAACTTTTGGATTTCTTCAACACTGATAACAAAAAAAATTTACAACCTGCCTTGACCGTTGTTGGGTTGATATGTGCATTCATACTTGTTTTCCCTATTCTAAGATCTTGTTTCCTTCTCGTATTGCATTGCATTTTCATATGTTGCATGGAGTTGGTATTTTCAACAATGAACAATTGTTCATAGTATGGATTTTCATATCATTCTACCTTTGTTGTATGTGTAGACACCAAATTTGTGTCTTACGACCCCGTGCCGCATCTCATTTCGCAACCTAGCCTCATCACCTAAACCTTACACAATTATTTATTAATTACCTTATAATTAATAAATCCACATCTCCAAACCTGCCACCTCATTTCGCCACCTCATCATGACCTAGTCCTAACCCTAAACTAACCTAATTAAGACCTATAACTTGGTCTACATCCACACCCATGACTAATTACTCCTCACCCGCACCAAAATCAACCTAATAATGACATGACCAAGCCCACAACTAATTCCTCGGGAGAAAAGGAGGGAAAGTTGGCTATTTTACTAAAAATAGCCCACTTTGACTTAACCGACATCGGTTCCTACTCGACCGCCGTCGGTTATGTAACCACCATCGGTTCCCTGTAAATGACCTCCCCCAACCAAAATAAAGTTTTTGGAACTTGGGAATTCACTTGGCCAAGCAGAGACAAGTGAAGGAAAGAGAGGACTTTGCAGAGAAGGACATCAAGCCCAAGACTACAACTGAGTAACCAGAGCCTAGTGACACTCATCCAAGCATTGGGAGTGAAGATAGCTCAGCTTGGATTGTCAGATCATCCTACACGAATCCCCGCCTTCGTCATCACAGTCCTTGGACCTGTATCTTCATCAGGAACTAGTAAGTAGTGTCTTATATGTTCTTTTAATACCATTTCTTGGATTTCTGAATCACAGTAATTACAAGTCTATTCCTAGATCTACTACCCGGTAACACCCTCCATCTAACTATCATTCCTCTACCCCTACATTGCCCCAAGAACAGCTCCCATACCCTCTGAGCCTTCTCCATCACCCCATTACCTATCCCCAATCATTTACTAGCCTTATAAACACCATAGCCACCTTATAGCCAACCTTCACTAAAAGCCCCTAAACCACTGCCCCTACCGATATCGGTTAGCAGAAACCGGTACCGGTGACAGTGACCGGCATCGGTCACTATGATTCAAAACCAAAACTAGCCCTTTCCTCTATTGTTTTAACAAGGTAATTAAATTGTAATTTGCAATAATTTGTGTTAATTCATATTAGTAGGGGAACTGACCACCTTCGAAAGGAAGTTTAATACTTCCTGGGTCCAAGGCAGTTCCTTCATTTATTGTCTAATTAGAATCTAGTGGTCTTTATTCTTGCAGTAGTCCTTCCTGCATAAAAAGGAGTTCTTTACAATCGATCCGATCTCTCTCTACGATACGCACACGCCCTCTCAACATTCAATGTATTCCTCCTAGCCCTAACCCTTATTTGTTTCAAAGGAATGAAAGGATAGAAGCAACTCTATTCCAGAATGGAAGCATTCTCATGT
Organism: Taxus wallichiana var. yunnanensis; assembly: GCA_018340775.1. NCBI lineage: Eukaryota > Viridiplantae > Streptophyta > Pinopsida > Cupressales > Taxaceae > Taxus > Taxus wallichiana. The sequence continues at coordinate 64,681,842 of CM031242.1, read as the reverse complement.
GAAACATTTTGGCACGCCTTCATAATGTGGGACCCATTTTGGGTTTCTTTCTTTCTTGCTTGCTTTCACATAGGGAGCATACTTGCTATTTTATTCTTCTAAAATATTCACAAGATATTTTGTTATCTTTTGGTAAAATAATTTGTCTTGCTTTCACATCTTTGCATTAGTGAAAGTCATCTTCTTTGCTTCATCGAATATCATTTTCGATTTGGGTTTAAAACACTTGCATCACATTCTTGCTTGTTGTTTTCAATTCTAGTGAACATAGATTAAGTAACAGGTCGTACACGTGGGGGTGATATCCATGGTATTGACAAGAAATTAATCTTACTTTCACTACACAACACATACCGAATCACATCATAATTAACACAATAGCTCAAACATCCCCCCTTTTTCGCGGTATTCCTCCACCCGATTGAGGTAACCTTATAAGCCAAAACAAACTTGACATTTCCCCTAAGTATTCTATTTAGGATTGACATCATCTTGCGTCTAAGGCATAAGCCCAAAGTGATTAAAACTAATCCTAGGGTTAGTCTGTTAATTTGCTTGTGCATCTTGCTTGTTTTTGGTTCTGTTTCTCTGTCATACATTGTTTTCTGTGATCACTTCAGAACAGTTTGGTAGGCATACTAAGCACTGTTAACCCCAAATCAGCAACTTCCTACAACTTCTTACACCGGTCCTATTATACCGACATTGGTTAACTTACCGACGCCGGCTACAGCCTGACCGACATCGGTTATCTGACCGATATCGGTTACTGTCTTTCACAGTTCCCAAAACCAGCAACCCACCAATTCCAACACTTTGTTGTTGCTTCTATTCCTGATAGATTACATCCCGTTGTGTACTCTTGTCCATGGTTGTTATCACTCAGAAACAAGCCGCAACCATGGTTTCACATGCCTGCTCCGTGCCTTTTCTTGAATCACCCCCTTCACATCCTGTGGGGAATCCTACGGACACCAGTGAGGTTCCCAAAATCCCTGTAGGAGATAAGGAATTTGTGAAATTTTTGGACGCTAATCCTAGCATTTTGTAAAGTAATATTTGTCTCATGCCCCCGACCGTACACCCGACGGTCAACTCCTTATTGGTATGCCTATTAGTATAGCTGCTCATTTAGCTCCTCTCCACCCGATAATCCGCCTTGCATTCTTCATCCTTAGCCCCGCTCACCCAACTCGGTGACTTCAGAGGTTCTTATGGCATGATTGGATTTCCTTGTTAACTGGGCCCCACATATCATTACCACCGATCGCTCCTACCTCATCTCTCTCACAAACTACTCCTTTCATAACTTTCTCTTTGCCACCTATTCACACAAGCTTTCCTTCTCAAGCTCCGCCCACCTTTTCATTTCCACACACGTATCCGGTGACTTCAACATCTTATATAGGACATCCCTATTCAATCACCTCAACATATTCATCCTCAATACCTTATCAACATTTAACCCCACCATTTTCTAGTGGTGGCCCTTGGCCCAATCCTCCTCCGTTTACGGCAATCGCACCATCATCTCATCTAACTACCGATTTAATCAAACAAATGATGAACAAGATGCAAAATCTGGAGGCTTCATTTTCGTGAAGCCGTAGCACTCGACATACGAGCAAGTTTTAGGAGCCTATCCACCCTTCGTCGTCCCCTTCATTCATATCCTCCTCAATGGGAATTACCAAAATTCACTGATTTAATAGTAAGGAGGATCCTCAACAACATTTGCGATCATTTATACATGCCTTCTATCCGATTGTTCATGATGATGCCTTACTACTCCGCACCTTTCCCATGTCCTTATCGAACCCGCCTTTGAGTGGTACAGTTGCTTTAACCCAGCACTCAATCTTCTCTTTTAACCAATTAGCCCAATCTTTCTTGGATCATTTCTCCATTAACATTGCTAAGAAAGTATCTATCACCGACCTCTATGCCATCCGACAATTTGAAGACGAATCTATCGCAGATTTTGTTGGATGATGACAGGGCCTTATCAACCAACTTACTTATGCCTTACCTCAGGCCGAACTTATCGAACTCTTTACGTGGGCCTGCGCTAAGCACATTTCTCCTACCCTCCAAATTCAAACTTTCGCACATTTGACGAGGCCTTTACTATGGCTCGAAAACTAGAGATTCGAGCCTTAGAGGAAGAGAAATTGTGGTTGCGCAACAAAAACCCCAATTTCGAACCCAAGACTCCACCAACAAACCTAACACCACCAATTCTCACGCATCGACTGCTTTGAAATCAAAAGGAGCTGTCCATGCGGTGATGGTCAAATCCCAAGCACCGTCTAATACCCCACCAAAAACCACCTATAAGTATAAAGCCGAGCCCATCAATTACACTCCCTTGGGAGAAACTTATGGTGTGATATTGGAAAAATTGCTCAAAGCAGGAGCTATTACCTTACCTCCGTTAAACCTCACTCGGGTTTGATTCCACCCACGCTATACCTTCTGGTACAAAGAAAATGACTTCATAACTTCCACCGCGTGAAGGGACACAATTATGAAATCGCAAGATGTTGAAAAACATAGTGCAGAAATGGTTGATGCACGGGAGATATAGCCCTCGATAATCCTAATGCCCCCGCTAATTGAAATTTGAAAATCTTCAACAAACCATTCCCAAACCACTCATCTAACAGTAACATAAACTAGGATATCTTAGCCGAGGAGAGTGTTCATGAAATCCATGCAGTCTTTGACTCCCAGCCAAAAGCCTCTATCGAGAAAATTCTGAATCAAGCCTCTTCACTAACATAGGAACCCGAACCCCCTTCACCACCATTAAGACAAGATGAAATCCTTGTCGTTCCTTTACCCATAAAGGAATTAACCACCCAGAGTTCACTTCTCACAGATGAGTCTTCTTACACCACATCCTTGCAAGACTGTGAGTGGATGTTATCTAACTTATCTATTTCCCAAACATCTCCTTCTACCACTCTTACCGTACAAGAGGAAGGCTCGCCACTTCTTTTGTCATCCTTAGATGAGAAACCCCTTGAACCGACATCACCAAATTCTTTAATCATGATGGATCCTCTCAAACATGCCCTCCTACCTATTAGTTCTTCATCGCCTAAATATTTTCAGTGACCGGTTGACCTCTTAACGCCCATTGATACAAACCTCATTTACCCTCGTATCACACCCACAAAGTGGAATAGAATCACAACCCACCTTTCTTCCATACAAAAGTTCCTATTTACACGTGAGGATTGTCACCCCTCAGAAGATAGACGAGTCCTATGGGAACGTTTGAGTACACCATATTCTACTCAAATGCAGATGACCGATCCAGACGCCTCTACCATATACCCGAAGTGTTTACAAAAGCTTAAAATGCCTATGTCCTCATCTTCACCCCCCTCATCTCTACCAAATACCTCATCCACCTCTATTGACCTAACCAAACCTTCCCCTATGCTTGGGACCTCACCAATACCCAGTCTAACACACCCACCTAAACGGTTAGATTTATCCAAAAGTAAAGTTGTCCATCCACTTAGGAGACAGACCCAATCTCCTCAAATCCAACCTATGTCTCTATCACAACTAAAACCATCACCGTCACACCTACCTTCTATATTGGGACCTCATCCCTCCACCTTGCATCAATACATCATACCTCCTGCATTTTCTTTAAAACGACCTACACCTTCTGCACCCATACAAAGATCCAAGGGTATATCAACACCGTCACCCCAAGTATCCTATCCACCTATCAACCCTAAAAAAATCCATCATCAAAGGATTTTTTTATCACTCCTCTTTCTCCGTGGTTCTTTTCGCTACACATCATCTCACTACTAAACATAACTCGCGCCAAGAAGTCACATGTAGTTAAATCTAATTATCAAAACCCCTCGCTAAGCCGCCACCTGTACAAATAAACCATACCCAGTCATTACCGAAACCTACCCAGTCAATAGCCTCATCTTCCTCTGACTTTGACCCGCTCAAAGGGTCTTACGCCAAAATCCTTGCTATGTTGGTGGAGAATGCGACCATTTCCCTACCCCCACTTAGACCCTATGATCCATCTAAACCTCAACCTATAGGTTATGATGAGTCTAAAATCTATGCTTACCACCGCACACCAGGACATGATGTAGAGGGATGCAAAGCTTTGAAATTCATACTTCGTCAGTCACATCTCTCGGATAGAAAGGTTAAGAAAGACAACTTACAAAGGGAGAGACCTTTAGCTTCAATCCCCTCTCCTATACCACCTATCCCCGCCTCACCAAGATCTATCATTATTACAACCCCACCTTGAATACCATGACTTATCCCTACCGTCTTCCTCCTCTCGTGTTCACGAGATCAACATGATTAGTGTTGCTACTCGAGGGTAGAAAAACAATGGGAAAGCTAAAGAAAGCACACCTGCGGCCTCTCTTTCTCCGTCCACCATCCCGATCGCACCACCACCTAAAGTGGTTATTCGTGGACCTACCTACCCCATCTCTAATGGAGTTTCCCACCGAACCATGATCAAACAACTTCACCAATCACCTGTAAAAATGACACTATATGATCTCATTCAGACCTCTGAATCTCATCACCAAGTGCTTGTTGAAATCCTTCAAGGGATAGAGGTCTTACCTAACGAAACCTTGCCCATTACCTCCATCTTAACACCCAACCACGTTGCCTCTCTCACCAAACAATCTACCACTTCCGTCCTTGTGCAGCAAACCGCTGCTATCATTTTCTCCGAAGACAAAATTGTTGACTTTTGTGTAGAAGATCCTGACCCCACTCTTTTCATCTTAGCTTACGTCCGAGACATTCAGGTGTGTCGTGTTATGATTGATGGGGGCACTAGCCTAAACATCATCTCTTCCAAATCCTTTCAACAAATGAATATCCCCTCTAGCTGCATGTGTGCCAACCCCACCATGTTACGTTTATTCAACGATGCTATTACTTCTACCTTAGGCACTGTGATCCTTAACATTCGTGTAGGGCCATGTACCTTACCCGAACTCTTCTATGTCCTTGAGGGAGAATTCCAATACAACATGTTGTTAGGCCGCCCTTGGATCTAGGCTATGGGATGCATTCCCTCCACCTTACATAGATGCATAAAATTTGAGTACGAGGGGAAGTCCTACACCGTAAAAGCTGATCCTCCCCCCTTCAAAACCTGCAATATGTTATATCACCCTAATGATGTGCTTGTACTAGTCAAGACACCCATTCATCCAACCCAACCATCCACTTCAACCACACCTCTACCATCCACCTCAACCGCACCTACACCTTCAACCAATGAAACCGCCGTCGCAAATACCACTTCCTTTCCCGCGGACAACATCCCAACCTCAGACCCCTTAGTAGATGTTTTTCAACGCCTTACGCTGGGGGAGTATCACCTATATAACGTTAGCTCTTTCCATACCCCACAGGAGTATGGATAGTTACATGCGCATCCTACCTACGACCGTCATGTGGGGGAGATAATCTCCTACGGACCACCTAATTACCACACCAACCTAACGTATGGGGGTGTCGACGCATCCTCCGTTACCCCTGAACCTCCCCTTGGTGTGGTTCCCTTCCAATCTGATTTTCAATACCTGAAAAATCGTCATTTCACCCTCACCTTCTTGACTCATTGTGCTTGGAAAGGTTTTGGTTTTGGTCTTTATGAACAAGGCCGACATACAATCATTCCCGTGACTACACGCAAACACAAAGATCATAGTGGTCTTGGATTTCCTGAAACACTTACACCAAAGAAACCTCGTGTTAGTTGTATCTGGAAGATGATGACATCACCCCTACCGAACCATCATCACCCATTTTGCCATTATCACCCACAGAGTCGATAGACCCTGAATCTATCCCTCCTAACTTTTTTTTTTCATAAACGCTATCTTCCTGGGTCCTCTCACTTATCAACGTGATAATGAGGACCCATCTTCTCTTCCCCTTCTGTATCCAGACATGATCGAAGAGGATTCACCTTCAATTAATGTTGTTGAGTGCCAGGATGATGACTCCATCCTCACTTACCTTGGTGTGGATGACTCTTATATTCAACGCGCCTTACCATCTGAAACTCAAACCATGTTGAATGAGTCGACTATAGAAATCAACATCCACACAGAGGATGATCCTCACATTGTGAAGATTGGACAATCTCTTAACGCATCAGAACAAGCCACCTTTACTACCTTTCTCCATGCCCGCAACCAAGCTTTCGCTTGGTCCTACGCTGACATGCCAGGAATTGATCTTGACATTGCTGTCCATAACATTACCCTCAAACCTCGATTCCAAACCAGTTAAATAGAAACTAAGAAAAATACATCCATGCATTGCCCTCTTGGTCAAAGAAGAGATTCAACGACTCCTTTTTGTTTCCTTCATATTACCTATTGACTATCCTCAATGGATCTCTAACATCATACACATACTAAAGCAACGGGGACTTCGGATATGCATGATTTTCGAGACCTTAACCTCGCTTGCCCAAAGGATGAATTCCTCCCAAGTATTGATCAACTTGTTGATCTCATCGGGCCATGAGATGCTTTCTCTCATGGATGGCTTCTCGGGATACAATCAAATTTTGGCAGCCCTACCGATCAACATAAAACTACCTTCATAACTCCTCGGGAACCTTCGTTATCGTGTCATGCCCGTTTGGCCTTAAGAATGCTGGTGTGACCTATCAACGTCTATATGATTACATTTTTCATGACATTATGCACACTATCTTTGAGGATTATGTTGATGATCTTCTTGGCAAATCTAAACATCACAGTGAACATCTCGATGTTTTAACCATTATTTTCGATCACCTGTTACAATATTGTGTTTGTCTTCAACCAAAGAAATGTGTCTTTGGTGTCCTTTCAGAAAAATTCTTGGTTTTATCATCTCTTTGCATGGCATCGAGGTCGATCTAGCTAAAGTCAAAGCTATCCTAGAAATACCCCCACCTACTAACCTCAAACAATTGCGTAGTTTACAAGGTAAACTCCAATCTATCCGGCGTTTCATCTCCCAATATAGGATCGATGTCAACCTTTCCATCACCTCCTTAAAAAGGACATTGTCTTTCAATGGAGTGAAGAGTGCCACCAAGCCTTAGAGGCTCTCAAATCCTATCTCTTACAGCCCACCGTGCTTATCCCACCTCGTGACGATCGCCCTTTCTACCTTTACCTTTCGCCACCGACCATGCCGTAGGAGCCATGCTCACACATCGTGACTCCAAGCATTGAGAACAAGTCGTTTATTACATAAGTCATAATCTCGTGGATTATGAGACTAGGTATACACATATAGAAAAGTTGTGCCTAGCCCTATCATTTGTAGCCACCAAACTCCGACACTACCTCCTGAATCACAAAACTTTTGTCATCACCAACACGGACCCCATTCATTATATGTATGCAAAACCACATCTAAACCAACGCATCGCCCTATGGCTTATGCTCCTTGCTAACCTCGACCTTGAATTTGTAGACTAGAAATCAATAAAAGGACAAACTATTGTAGACCAACTCGAGGAAGCCCCTTTACCTGGGGAACAATTTACCAATTTTAATTTCCCTGACGAACTCATCGCCACTCTTTCACTCAGTGAGGAGTCATATCCAATGACCCTCTTCTTCGATGGATCCAAATGTCGCCAGCATGGTGGAGGAGCCTGGCGTTGTTCTCATTCCTCTTGATGCTGAGCCTATGCCTCTTTCCTTCCGGCTCGATTTCCCCTGCACTAATAATACAGTAGAATACGAGGCCCTTGTTTTGGGTCTCCAAGTTGCGTTACACTTAGGTGTCAAATCTATCAATATTTTCGGTGACTCTCAATTGGTAGTCAATCAAGTTATGGGCATCTACCAATGTAAAAATGAGGAACTTCAAAAGTACAAACATTACGTGGATTCACTTTTGACCTTATTTACTCATTATTCTATCCAAACCATTCCCCGCTCCACTAACAAATTTGTGGATACTATGGCTTGCTTAGCCTCGCAAATTCCTACCTCACCAACTAACTCTGACATATTCATCTTGGTCCAACAACTCTTTTCCCCATCTTACTTAGCCCCGGATGTTTGTATGATAAATAATGTGTCTGCTAATTCACAAGATACCTGGTATCACCAATTTCATGACTACCTTACAACTTATGTTCTCCCACCTGACCTTACTAGTAACGGCAAATGTGCTTTTCTTAAAAGTGTTTCTCGTTATGTCGTCATGGGGGGACTCCTCTATAAACATGGATTTGATGGCATCCTCCTTCGATGTCTAACCGGTGCGGAGGTAACCTATACCATCCAACAAGTCCACGACGGTATTTGTGGTGGACATTTTAGTGGCTCGGCCATGGCCAAACGGATCCTTCACCTAGGCTTTTATTGGCCTACTCTTAATAACATCGCTATGAATATGTTAAGCATTGTGTTATGTGTCAAAACATGCCAACCTTCAACATACTCCTAGCCATCCGCTACAGGTCACACGAGATCTTTGACCTTTCTCATGATGGGGTTTAGACCTTATCGGTGATATTCACCCGCCCTCTTCGCAATGTCACCGTTGGATAATCACAAAGAATGAATATTTCAATAAATGGGTGGAAGCCATTCCACTCATTTCAACCAAAAAAAGAAAAATCATCAAATTCATTAACCATCACATTATCTGTCGCATTTTGGCGTTCCTCATCATTCGATAATGAGATAATGGAAAATCTTTCAAAAATAAGTTGTTACAAGACCTTTGTGACAACTTTGGTATCAAACTTAGCTTCTCATCACCTTACTATCCACAAGCCAATGGTCAAGCCGAATCTTCTAATAAAACCCTAACCAAAATCCTCATGAAATTTGTTAACAATTCGGGAAGCAATTGGCCCGATCACATCCCCTTTGCCCTTTGGGCTTATCGGACTAGCATTCGCACCTCCACTAATGCCACCCCATTCTCTTTGGTATATGTTATAGAGGTTTTCTTGCCTCTCGAAATACAAATACCCTCCCTAAGAATATCTCTTGAGGTATTCTCACCAATGATGATTTCCGCCAAGAGCGGTTAGCCCAATTGGAGCTTCTTGATGAGCGTCGTCTTATAGCTCTTGACCACCTTCAAATCTATCAAAACGTATCAAGCATGCTTATGATAAGTGACTTCATGAGCATACCTTTAAGGTTGGTGATCTTGTCCTCAAAGAGAATCAGCATGTAACCAAACTAGAAAAGAGAAACGTGGAAAATTTTCTCCTAATTGGATTGGGCCTTACATTATCACTCATACTTACGGATCAGGCACTTACCGTTTAGCTTCGCTTAATGGTAAACTTGAGCCTGAACCCCTTAATTCCTTGCATATTCGACCATTCTACTGTTGAATTTAGTGTTATATCACTTCTTATCTACCTTGCGCTCATCCCTTGAGCTCATTTACTACCTCATACACTTTTGTTCCATGCATCTCAAAATAAAATCAAGCTCACATGGTTTGGTCATAACCTCCTCTTAAAGATTCCTTCCCCTTTTTAGTCTAGTCCATGACTTAAAAGTATCAAAATAACATGTTCTCAATTATACACTTATGGGATATTCTTGAGTCAAACTTCCTACAAAACTAGATGCTTCATGCCAAATGGACATCTAGACCTCTAAAGTTATACATAGACTACTCCCTCGAAGGACACCTATACACAAAAACCGCATCTGCTACTATAAATAGACTACTCCCTTGAAGGACAACTATACAAAGTCAGCCTTTATCAGAAGCTTCTCACATTGATCAGCTTCGTGAAGACCTCAAGTACAACAAAATGCATATCCCCTATGGACTTCCCACATCGATCAGTCTATATCCAGAAAAATAAAAGACAGTATTCCAAAGCACTTTTGAGTCATGGACTTGTCTATTTAGGTTTGGTTTTCTTTCATCAGAATAATCACCTTATAATAAGTTCTCTACACCCCAGCTATACCAGCCACCTCACCTCACCATTTGTCTACGCAACAAAACTCAAGGGACGTGACGTATATCCGATATATTGTGATTATACAACTCTTTTCACCTATCGACTTCTCACCTATGCAAGGCACCTAGGGATTCAAGCCCATCCTATGTTAATATGTGGTTTGTTTAGCTCTTCTCAACTATGGGACACTTTTGCCTCTTTTACTCGACTCTAGGATTGTGTGTTGACCTTAATTAGGACACGATTCCCTACTACTTGGGTAAGCTAACTTTCATTTCACCTATACCTACACCAACATCGCCAATCCCTTACCAACACCAACAACATTACCCTACCAATATCAATTTTTTTACCAACCAAAAAATTGCCTAACCACAAACAAATTACCTGAATTCACCTCTCCCTGGTCCTAAGGGAGAACTACATCGGTCTGAGGCCCCTCCTTGCTTTGTGCAATGGGCTATGTAGGCAGCACTTAGGAGACATGGGGTCTCTCAAGGTTAGCTCGACCATCCCCTACCATAATCTATCACATGTGGTGGTATATAAATCTATTTGTGTATTTCTATTCGCTCACATTCATCTTTATCCTTTTTCAAAACAAAACATTCAAAACACAACCATTCTTATTATTATCATAACTCAAATCCACATACATATTTAGTTTTATTTAGATGTTAAACAAATACATCTTCTCTATCATCGACGCGCAGGTCGGCATCCTTATTTATTCTTATACTCTTATGAAATTCACTTAGACCCTTGCGCCTCCTCCCGAATCAGGTGGTGATCGTGATCGTCGATGCCACTCACTTGGCCTCTCCATCCTCAAAGGTGCCACTGCTATTGGTTCCTCCCACTGATCCGCCAACATCTCCTGTAACATACGAATACGTCCTCTTATGTGGAGGAATCTTGCCTCTAGTCTCTCCACTCATGACTCTGCAACCGCTAACAATCCCGTTGTCTCATTCACCCGCATTTGGAGCTGATGAACTAAACCCTACAGATGATCTCTCTCCACTATAATCACAGCTATGTCAGGATGATCACATACACCTCGTAGCTCTGCTACCCACCATAATCTATAGGCCTCTGTCACTCCCGCATCCATTACCCTGCGATCGGCTGGTATCTCCTTTGGCCCTTCTGGAGGTGTCGGCCAGGGAGGTGAGAATGCTGCCTCGGCATCAATCCTCATGTATGGTCTATACGCCATAGGTATATCCTGAACAAATCTAAATTTTCACCACACACGATCTAGAGGAATCCTCTTGTACTCACTCCGGTCTCGTGCCCTGTAATCCACCTCAATCGCTCTACACCCCTCAACTCCTCGCCTATGTTCTCTCTGTCACCATATAGTTCCTGTAAGGCCTCCAAAAATATCCACAATCGTCATTATCTCCCATACCTACCTATAATATTCGATGTCATCTATCACGGCCTAGGATCTTGCCTCTTGTTCTCGTCGGACCCATAAATCTCAATCCCAATCTTTGCACTCTGCTCTCCCGATTTGGATGGGTCGGCCTGTCGGTCACACACAAAAACAATGTGCTCACAGGCCCAACAATGTAATAAGTATGAACAATCCAGCGTCTTCCTGTGTTTTCACCTGCAGGCCCATACACCCCTGTATAACTCCGCTAGATATGCGGGTGCCCATGCGAAAGTCACGCTCCTTTCTATCATTTCCCAAATAACACTCATCAATGCTTTTAGAAATCTTCCCCCCTCTACCCTCGGTAATGCATAATACCCCACCGCTATCATTAATACCACTGCCAACCTTGTTTCCTCAGGGTGTGTTGCATACATTGTACCATAAGTGAATGTCAAACCTCGCTGTGTCAAATCTCATGCAGCTGAACCAAATACTGCTGTTATCGCTCCCGCCGCCCGCGCTAGGCAACGCCTGATACACTGGTCTTCCTGTAATTGGGAGCCTCAAAATTCTAAACACATCTTCCAACGTCACTATCATCTCCCCTGTTGGCAGATAGAAGGTATTCTTTTCCGGATTCCACCTCTCAATCAACGCCTACAACATAGCATGATTGCATGTGATTCATGAATAATAGCGGATTCCACTTAACCCCACATGGTTTATCAATGCCCATTCAGCTGGTGTTACATCCGCTCGGATTCGTGACAACAAAGCTGGCACACTATCATTCATCCTCAACCCTGCCTCTACCTGCATACATCAAAACGACACACAACCATTCAATAAATCAAATCCCCAAGTGTTTTTTCTCACATTCTGGAAATTCCTACAGTAACCGGTATCGGTTATAGATAACCGATACCGGTTTACTAACCGATACCGGTTATCTCTAAATGATATCGGTCACTATCAATCCTATACAGCCTGCTTAAAACCACCACCTACGATAATTATTTTGCTAGTTTACTCCTCTCTATACCTATAAACATACGTGAACACCCTGTTTACCTACCCCATGACACTCACTCTATCCAAAACCCTTGCCTATCACCTTTTCTTTCTCATCACTACCCTCTTACCTTCTCTCAGCATATTCATCAAAACATGCAAGAATTAAAATACAACCAAACAGTTTACCTCTCGGGATGCAGCAGCTTGGGGTGGAACTTGTCTTCCCTCTCATCCCTGCCTGCTGGATGTTTCTCCTCGTCCAGCCATGTTCATCACCCTCTTCAAATATAACTTACCTTTCTACCTTCTTAATCTCAGCCCACATTCACTTTACTGTCTCTTTCCTCCTTATCACTCAATTCTTTCATGCAATTACTCGTATCGTCATGTCAACAAATACGCATTCGCGTATTTAACTTGTTGCATGACTCTAAAAATAAGACCTTAAATTGCCGCCCAAGCTTTTCTATTTTTAGAAAATCTCGTTTTGGCATAACCGGTATCGGTTACCTAACCGATATCGGTCCACAATCTACCGACGTCGGTTACCTAACCGATATCGGTCACATGCCTCCTTTTTCTTAAACCTGGGCCTTTTCTTTATTTTTGTAAATTTTTGTGGCACCCGCCTCTTTTTCCTGCAAAACGACACCATTATCAATATTTGTCATCAAAATCACATCAATATATCATCACAATTTCATCAACATCATCTAGCTACAATAAAATAACCATCAACAAAATACGTACAACATTGCAATATCTACATCAAACCCATCAGTATATACACCATTTGGATCTAACTCATCATCTATACACATTAAATTTCAAAAACCATCGACAAAATACATAAAACATTCTATACACAGCATATGGATCAAAATCATCATCTCTATATATATCAATGTTTCAAATATACAACTTGCCCTGCATGGGGGCCTCTGTGATCTCAAAATAATACAAAGCCGGCATGCAGGCCGCTATCACTATCAAAATCTTGACTCGGCTCGTAGGCCGGTCTCTCATGTCAAAAATATACTCACTCGTAGGATGGTATCAACTCTATAACCTGTACTCGGCTCGCAGGCTGGTATATGCAATAATAATGAACAAATGAATCATATGTGGGCACGCAGGCCTCTATATAAATAACCGGTTCGTAGACCGGTGCCTATATCCAATATACAAACAAAACACCCATCTCCACCAGGGATGTCTCAGATCTCCCCACCACCCTCAGCTCCTCTCCCTGCTGGTCCCCGTGCTGGCTCCCGCCTCCTCCCTATCACCGACCCACCGGCTGTGGCTGCACCCCCACAGGATCTCTCGGCTCCGAGAGGTCTTGGCTCTGTGCCGCATATGGCTAATAGTCAGCCCCAGTACCATCAAGGACATCCTGATAATACCGAGCCTCCGCTCTCACCTCCATATAGCGGGCCCGTGCCACCATGGCTGGGCTGGGGCTGGTCCCGACTCCTAATAATAGTGGCCCCTGTCGCTGTCGGTACACCCGTGCCTGCACTGTGGTGATGCCTATGCTGCGGTGGGAGGGGTGGTGCTGTGGTGGTGCTGTGGCTATGCGGTGCGGTGGTGGTTCCCGTGGGTTGCTGTACCTATACTGTGCCTACACCGTCCTACAAGTCGATACCTCTCTCTCGCTATAATACCGCATAAATCTGCAGCATGTGCGGGTTGTGCTCTCCTAGGCCTGCTCTCTCCCCGCCCACCACACCAAAAATGAACTCCGTGCACCTGGGCGTCGCCCATCTGTATCATCGTTGGCCTCTCTACTACCCAATCTAGGTCAACGGGCTGCGATGTGGCGGTGGGGCCTCTACATCATCCCTCCGATCTTGTGGGAAGGGAGGTCGCTCATCTGTCGTAGCCTCAATCGCCATCATTACCCTCTCTTAGGGTATCCGTTCATGCTCTCTCGGCTCTCGTCCGGCTATCCAAAAGTATATTGGATCAGCAGATCGTGCTCGGGCTCCTCCTTGGGGTGATGGCCTCTGTAGGGCCTCCATATAATGTCTAGCGCAGTCAAGCCCTCTAACATATGTCGGTAGTAGGCTACGTCCCATCCTGTGAGCACTGCTCATGGCTAGCCCACGACCCCCAACCACCTCTGAAAGCCATACTTATATATAACCTATGGCCCTGGCTGCTGGGGCAGCCCTACTAGTCATATACATATGATGTGCTCATATGCCCAGTAGTGTAACAAAAATGTGGAGCAAATCCCAAATCACCTCATCCGGCGATAACCCCACAGCTCTCTGTATAGCTGCACCAGATATCTTTGGTGCTGTGCATGCATAGCACGTATGCTCCTCCACCATCTCGTACAGCACCCCCATCAAAGCCCATGGGAAGCGACCTCCCTCTGAGTCCGGGAGGGTGAAGCATGTGATGCCTATCATCATCAACATGGCAAGCCGTGTCTCATGTCGGTGCGCGCGATACATATCGCCATAGGTAATGCTCGCACTGTGATAAGTCAATAACGCAGCTGCATCCCCAAATACCTGAAGAATGTTGTCCATAGCCATCTCCACATCTACCTAGAATACTACCTCCCCTACGATCGGTAGTCTCAAGATGTGATACACATCCTCCAGGGTAATAGTCATCTCTCAAGTAGGGAGATGGAAAACATTGGTCGCGGATCCCATCTCTCGATGAGGACAACCATAAAGCTGTGGTCCCTATCCACAACCCTATACCTGGCTGGACTCGCCGAGTCCCACTCGCGCATAATGGCCCACCTGCACTGTGGACACATGTGGCCACATCTCTCAATAGCGGGGCATCCGATCCCACATCGTAAGCCTTTGGCGTGCTCGCAAAAACAACCCACTTCATTAGGCCTACCCTTTACAAAAAAACTACCTTAACCCACTTAACCACCCACCCACAACCCAACTCTATAACACACATCTACACTTACCCTACACATCCCCTTTACCACCAACCAACCAACCAACCAACCCGATATACTCTAGCCATCTATCTATACTCCCGCCAATTTGACACCTCCTACTTCATACCCAACACCTACTCTATCCTACCCGAACCAACCACACAACCACACCATTTCCCCTCCACCCCGATCACCTTTCCTATTGACTCTACCCCTTCCCCCTTCACCCCCAAACACAAAAAAACCAACCAACAACAACAAAAACAAACAACAATAAACAAAAAAAAAAAAAAAAAACAACAACAACAAAATCAACCAACAACACAAACAAACAACAACAAAACCAACCAACACCAAAACAACAAACAACCAAGACAAACTTACCTACTGACCGGCACCGGTCACCCTCGACCGCCACCGGTCACCCCTGACCGACGCCGGTCTACCACAAAAGCAATTTGTGCAGCATATTTAGGTGACCGATGCCGGTCGCTAGTGACCGACATCGGTCACTGTCTAATCACGGGGCCGAACCCAAAACGGCCCGCAAAACACATTTTCACTTATTTCTCCCTATTTACCCAACAAAAAACCCTAAAAACCTACCCACCCTGCCGCCTCGACCTAACTACCCTACCTACCCACTCCATTTTGCCAATTACCTCCATTTATTAATTATTTTATTAAAATTGATTCCTACCCAAACCACACATCTACGATAAACTCATTAAATTCACAAAGGTAAGAGCTCGAGCCTACAGCAGATTTACTACACGTTGTCATGGTGGGATAGGTGGTGGTGATCTAGCCGTGCCATGGCTCCAAATCTCCTCAGCTGGGTTCTCCACCAATCAAATTCTGCCTCCTACTCACTGGGGTCTACCAACCACTCACTTCTCCACTCAAATAATGCCACCTCAGCCGACAAACTCAACAATATCACTAAAACACCTCAGACAACTAAATTTGGTTTTCAAATTGACAATGTGACAATGACAGGCCGTATTTTTCTTTTTATAGGTTTTTGACCTATAACCGATATCGGTTATATTGTGCCCTAAAATACCGATATCGGTCATCTAGCCGATACTGTCATAGCTAACCGATATCGGTTTAATCCCTATTTTACCAAAATTTCTGCCCTTATTCACCAATCTCCCTTTCTCACCACATCGCCTATACCCTCCTTTGCTAAATAGCCTTTTTTGACTTCATTGGCCACATTCACGGCCGCACCCAACCAACCAGGCCCGACCCAAGGCCGCACCAACCAACCTGGCCCGACCCAAGGCCGCACCCAACCAACCAGGCCCGACCCAAGGCCGCAACCAACCATTTGGCCCGACCCAAGGCCGCAACCAACCATTTGGCCCGACCCAAGGCCGCAACCAACCATTTGGCCCGACCCAAGGCCACAACCAACCAATCAGGCCCGACCCAAGGCCGTAACCACCCATTTGGCCCGACCCAAGGCCGCAACCAACCAATCAGGCCCGACCTAAGGCCACAACCAACCATTTGGCCGGCCCAAGGCCATAACCAACCAATCAGGCCCGACCCAAGGCCGCAACCAACCATTTGGGCCCGACCCAAGGCCACAACCAACCAATCAGGCCCGACCTAAGGCCACACCACTTAAATACCTCGCCCAAAACCCACAAATTATAATTTTATCCACCCATCATGTAGCTTTTTGTGCAATCGAGCTCACTGTTCGTGTTTTAGCATGATTAGGGTACTTGACTTGATCGGTGACCAACTTTGCCTAGACCGAGATCCGTGACGTTTATCTCGACCAAACCAACCATTGGTACTACCGAACATACCTAAACGTTCGTATCTTACCCGTTATATCCCTGGAGCTACTTCCTATGCCTTGGATATGAGGATTATATCACCCTTGTTTGGATAAACTATCGCCCTTTGCCTATGAATTGCTTGTTTTCTCTTTAAATCATGTACCCTAGTCGCACTACTACATTTCAACGTGCGTCTGCTTCCTTGGACTTCCCCACCATCTCACCATCATCTCAACACCAGTGACCCTTTATCAACCCTATCCCTAATTTCAAGTTACCTCAATCTGTGATAGATTTGAGGGGGATTACCTATATCCTTAACGGGAGTAACCACTTCTTATTATTGTCAGTGCAGCTGACAACAAGGGGCTAATGTAGACACCAAATTTGTGTCTTACGACCCCCCGTGCCCCGCATCTCATTTCGCAACCTAGCCTCATCACCTAAACCTTACATAATTATTTATTAATTACCTTATAATTAATAAATCCACATCTGCAAACCTGCCACCTCATTTCACCACCTCATCATGACCTAGTCCTAACCCTAAACTAACCTAATTAAGACCTATAACTTGGTCTACATCCACGCCCATGACTAATTATTCCTCACCCGCACCAAAATCAACCTAATAATGACATGACCAAGCCCACAACTAATTCCTCAGGAGAAAATGAAGGAAAGTTGGCTATTTTACTAAAAATAGCCCACTTTGACTTAACCGACATCGGTTCCTACTCGACTGTCGTTGGTTATGTAGCCACCATCGGTTCCCTAAATGACCTCCCCAACCAAAAATAAAGTTTTGGAACTCACGGGAATTCATTGGAAGGATCGGGAATTCACTTGGCCGAGCAGAGACAAGTGAAGGAAAGAGAGGAGTTTGCAGAGAAGGACATCAAGCCCAAGACTACAACTGAGTAACCAGAGCCCAGTGACACTCATCCAAGCATTGGGAGTGAAGATAGCTCATCTTGGATTGTCAGATCATCCTACCTGAATCCTGCCTTCGTCATCATAGTCCTTGGACCTGTATCTTCATTAGGAACTAGTAAGTAGTGTCTTATACATTCTTTTAATAACATTTCTTGGATTTCTGAATCACAGTAATTACAAGTCTATTCCTAGATCTACTACCCGGTAACACCCTCCATCTAACTATCATTCCTCTACCCCTACACTACCCCAAGAATAGCTCCCATACCCTCTGAGCCTTCTCCATCACCCCATTACCTATCCCCAATCATTTACTAGCCTTATAAACACCATAGCCACCTTATAGCCAACCTTCACTAAAAGCCCCTAAACCACTGCCCCTACCGATATCGGTTAGCGAAATCAAGTACGGTGTGAGTTGGATTGGAATCGGTCACTGTGATTCAAAACCAAAACTAGCCCTTTCCTCTATTGTTTTAACAAGGTAATTAAATTGTAATTTGCAATAATTTGTGTTAATTCATATTAGCAGGGGAACTGACCACCTTTGAAAGGAAGTTTAATACTTCCTGGGCCCAAGGCAGTTCCCTCATTTATTGTCTAATTAGAATCTGGTGGTCTTGTATTCTTACTTGCAGGTAGTCCTTCCCAGACAAAAAGGAGTTCTTTGCAATCGATCTGATCTCTCTCTACGGTACGCGCATGCCCTCTCAACATTCAACAGGTATTCCTCCTAGCCCTAACCCTTATCTTTTTCTCAAAGGAATGAAAGGATAGAAGCAACTCTATTCCAGAACGGAAACATTACGTGTGAAAAAGATATGCTTATATTTTTCATAAGGACAGATGATGTAGTTCCTATGGAAATATGATGACATCAAATTTGTTCCAAAATGCATAGCGGTTAGAGGCTAATCTCTTCTCTCCCATCTTCCATATTTATTCTACACCACTTCCCTTTCACCCTTGATTTTCTCTCTCATCGGGGCATTAGACATCTTCCCCTTTCTTCTATTTATTTCTCATCTTTTTGATCATTGATCGACTTCTTTCATCACCCCATCGACACTCGAGGGGGCATCTCTCCCTCCTCCTAATTTTTCTTCTATCTCTTCAAAATTTTCCTCTGTCTACTATCTTTGAAGTGGCATCACTTACGCCACCCCAAAGAGGGGCAAATGTAGACACCTATAATTACGCCCGAGAAATGTAAATACATAAATTGCACTAATTATCTCCGTTCCGCAAATTGACGACATATGGTTAATAGCGCTCATCTTTTCTTCCTTTATCATTAATTGATTACATTAAGTTAAATAATTTAGTTTCCTATCCAACACATACCCTAATTAACGACCTTTTGTTAATCAAACACCTTTATCTAGTCTAATTAATTATTATTAATTAATTAGCCTCCCTTCTCATTAAATCGATAAATCTCTATTTAATTGATTTAAATCCCTTCCTAATGGTCTAAATCACACTAAAATCCATCTTAAAGCTTATAAAATTTTGCACATGTATTTAATTAATCATCTTGATTAATTAATACACCCGCTTTATCCACATGAGTCACTTGAAGACAAACTAAACCCTCCTAAAGCTAACTCAACCCCATCTAAACCCCCTTATCCATAACTAACTCTACATCTCCTTTTATCGACATTCATGAGGATGTGTTGAATCCTTTATGTTTTGGGCTATATAAAGAGCCCTCCTCCTACCTTTTACTTAAACCTAAACTCTTTAAGAGAGAAAATGCAAAGCATATAGCAAAGAGACTAAGAGCTTGCACTTTTTCGTCTTGAGAGTTCATAATCTTGAAGAGTTAAGCCTCTAACCTAAAGTGCTTAGGTAATATGGGAGGTGTCAAAAGGGTCTTAGCCCAATTTTGATAAGTCCCCATTCCTAGGTTCTTAGAGATATCAAGGATAGCCAAATACTGATTGCCATGGAGCTTATTTAGGTCCATTTACTTGTTTATTGGTAATGTAGAGAAGTAGAGATTTAAATACTATATCATTGTTAATTCAAAGTTAACGCATTATTCTAGGTATTAATCTTGTTTATCTCTCATCTTTGATGGTGTTTAGATTTTGTCATTAGCTTTGTTATAGAACTATTTCGGTGTTAGTTCTCATTCATCTAACTTAGCTAAAAAGCACAAAACCATTGCACACAAGGACAAGCACAATCTTTGCATCCAACCTTTAAATAAGCAATATGGTTATATCATTTTGTGCTAAGGTCTACATCATAGATCTTTATTAAAAGAAAACAAATTATAAGATAACATGAAAAATTAAATTACTAACAATTGTTTTCTTGCTAAAAATACATAACTCCATGCAACATACAAAGTATGTAATGCAATATGAGAAAGTAAACCAGCTAACCTAACAAAGAAACCAATACAATCACATGTACTCAAACAAACAACATTTAAGACAGTTACACCAATGTTTTTGTTATCAAGTTCTGATTCTTGAATGTTCATGTTATAACAAGGGTTAAAAATTGTGCCCCAAGTAAGGATGCATGTGAGGGGAAAAATTGAGGAAACGAGTGGTCCCATGGAAAATATTTCATGCACTATGACATACTCTTTGGCAACTCATTCATTTGCAGAGTCTTGACATAGTAAGCAACCTAGCTTTTGCTAATAGATGTAGATCACAATGACCCGCAAGTTGTTTGAAACCAGACTAAGAAAGAACCATTGAGATATATTTTTGTAGGACATATTTCGATGTTTGAGGATAATTTTAGTGATGCAATCTTTAATCGCATAGCCCTTTTTACCATTTTTGCAAAATTTTAATTTTTTACAATTTTTGGATTTTTAATGATTTTTTCGCCAATTTTTTTTTTTAATTCCTAGTTGTTTTTATTTTTATTATTATAGAAGAAATAAAAATTTTGTGATACAATGTTACAAGTGAGTGCATGAGGTGAAAATATGCCCCAAGTCATAGAAAATGTTGTCAAGAAGCAAAAATATGCCCCAACATAGTAAAAACATGTCAAAAATAATTATTTATTTAAAATAATCACTACTGAGAAAGTGTTATAAGAATTTAGAAGAAATAAGGTAGTATCAAGGTAATTTTGGGGTGAGAGACACACCATGGAAGATAAAAATGGGTATATAAGCCATCGTGGCAAGTTTATTTACCACATTCACTTACCATTTTACCACTGATTTGAGCTCTGACCTACGGGAGAAGATGGTGAGGGTGTAGAACTAGAAACACCATGCGAGATCACATGAGAGAGTATCAAAGACTTCCAACAGATGGCCCATGGGTACAAAACACTAATCTCTTACCCTCGTTAATTAATAAAATTTATTTATTTTATTAAAATACATGCATTTTAGGAAAAATTAGTGTTTGTAGTTGAGTTAATGCTCTCGGGTGTAACCACGAGGGTGCACCTATGTTGCATTGTTCATGGGCGCACATGCGCCTATGATATTTTTTATTAAGGCAGGGGCGCACATGTGCCTATGCATAAAACTAGTTAGGAAAATTTGAATGGAATGCGCCTATGTGTTGAGGGGTGCGATGGTGCACTAAAGAGTATGCCAGTGCACTAAGTGTTGCGTTGGTGCCATTGTAAAAAATACATTATTAAAATGTGTTTTGGTAGAAAATAGGGGTTTTAGAAAAACCGATGCGATAGGTAGTGATCAAAAATAGAAGAAATCATGGTAGAATAGAAAAATTGAATGATAGAGTAGAAGAATAGCTAACAGATGTTAGAATAGAAGAATAGGATAATAATAAATGACCGATTGGTTTTGCAGGAGGACCTAGATGTGTTAGATGTGCGGGAGTGACATGTGTAACTCTGGACCTATGAGGCACATTTATCCAACGTGACTATATTTACTTGGAGATCACACTAGCGATGACCAATTTAGCACATGTGGCTCATATGCCCCAAATTACTATACACAAAAGCCTGCTCACAACCTTAGCTAAGATATGGTGGAGCAAGAGTCAAAAATTCCATTTTCCTACTTTTGATATGAACATCACTCTAGATGATGTGTAGTATATCTTATGAGTTCCTATTCAGGATTGTTTGATCACTTACGATGGTCATTATGACCGTATTCAACTGTGCTTAGTTGATACGTTTGTTGTGAAAGATATACCTTGACGGGGTTTGATGGTCTTCATTAGGAGGTACATGGCTGATTAGTGGCTAAGTTGAGTCCCTATGTTTTTGTTAGCTCTTTTCAATGGTATATTATTTCTGACGACAAGACGACGGGTTCTCAATTTCCCTTTATCCTTATTGGAGTGATTCACGACCTTTTATAGGTAGAGGTTTACTGCTTGGTTCAGTGCATACTGGATCACTTATATGTTGATATTCACTTGATATCTTACCATGGAAAAATTTCCATAGGTATTTCTACTTTTCTACAGATATGGGCTTGGGACCATATTACAATTGGTCACCCTATGGGAGCTTTGAGCGATGGATCCATTAAAGAGCCTTCCGTCATGAGTTGGGTTCTAATCGGAGAGGATGCATGTGATCATTCAAGGGACACGGAGACTATTACATATGCGATTTTGATGATCTATAGTCCCATATTATTACATGGTAGCCATACGTGTTATATCAGTGGCTTGAGCATGATTTTGAGCTTTGTACAATGATGGTTGATCATTTCCTCCTCGGGAGAAAGAGCCACCTTATGGAGTGGTAAATGGTAGACCAAGTTCAAACACCATTTTGGTCTCATTCAAGGGATTTTTGGTGCTGATATGTGGTATTCTTGTAGATACTGAGATATGTCTTTCATATGGGGCCTCAGATCAAGTTGGGCTGAGATCATGAAAATTTTTAAAGGTGGTATAGTTGATCCTGAAACTTCACAAGACTATGTTGTTTGTATGCTATAGTGTTTCCTTGGCACTTGAGCATTCCATAGGTTGTATTCAATGTAACAATGCATGGATTTTAGGGCCACGATAATAGGGCCTAGGTACATGCATAAATGAATCCACAAGGATGACCACACCAAGTACTAACACTACATGCGCTCATGCGGTAGAAGGTTTTAGTGTAGCATTAGGTAGGGGTGTGACCATAGGCATTAACACAATGAATTCACCTTTAGGTTCCATTAAGGTCACCTACGCGAGACACATCCATTAGCCCCTCACATGAATCCACCACACGGTCCATCGAGAGATGGAGGAGATGGTGGGGGTGGAGAGAAGATAGAGGAAGACATACCAATTGGTGGGAAGCTAGCTTCTTTATAGTGCTAGTTATAGAAGGTAGTAGCCCTACAACTTTAGGCTATAGCTGAGAGGGACTAGGTGATTACTGAGAGGGATCAACTCATTAAAAAGCAAGACCAAATTAGAGAAGAGAGGATATAAACCATGATAGAGTTAGATCAGGCGGGCACAAATGGATTTCAATTTCTATTAGAGAGAGCGTAGGCTATCATATAGCATGATCAAGCTATTGAAGAGTGTGATCAGCTACGGATACAACTAGCTAGTGTGAGAGTAAAGTGCAATGAGCTTCACTAGGCATACACTGCTTCAAGATTACAAAAATGATTGGGCACAGTGCTACTGTAGTAGGTGAGGCCACATACTATAGGATGCAATATTAAGCAAGCATCCCGACCGATAAGAGAGTTCCTTAGTATAGTCGGATAGGCTGGAAGCTTGTCTCATGCTAGATCACATAGGCGGTTGTGATCTGCACAATCTGTAAGAGTCCTTCAAGACATCGGGCTTCGAGAGAAGCATGGGTCAACTCAGCATGGCACATCACCTTCTACACGTCCAACACCTCAAATGCCCCCGCCTAGTGAAATACCCACACTAGGAAACACGGAGAGGGATCAAATCATCGTTGACTCTACTTATTGATTTACTATATGTATATTTTGGTATATTCCCTCGATATGAGGGCATACTTTTGTATGGATGTATATATAATATTTTTTATTATGCCTGGTGATGAAGGCACTTTTTTTGTACAAATGTAAATTATATAATGTTTTTTATTATGCCTCATGATGAAGGAATTTTTTGTATAGATTCCCATGATGGCTCATTATATTAGATGTACTTTTGAGACACATTGTTTTGTACACAGACATTTATATTTTTGATGATGTATGATGATAGATGGATTACTGATGTATCACATGTTGTTTATGAGATACCATGCTTAATATTGTATGTTTTATATTTGTATCACATGTTTGTTAGATTATGAGATAGCCTTAGCTAATGTCATATTGCATGTTGATGAGATACTTTAATTTAAACATGTTTTTATTTGTGATATTGGTGTGGGGGGGATAGATTTGTGATCATGCGCAACCCCTCTTGCCCCATTGATGATACGGTATTTGATGATTAGCTATAGCATACATGTGTGATGTAGACTTAGCATTTATTGATATATGATGTATATATGTGATATGATGATTAAGTGATAAGACAATGTACATGTAAACATTAACAAGCACAAGTTAAAAAAATCTAATCAAAGCAACATATTTATTTACAAGTATGAAATATAAAATGAACTCCATGAAACATGCTACAAATTAAAGTGACATTCAATCCAAGCAAAAAAGTGAATCCAACTTTAAATTACACAATACGAAAAAAAATACACCTAAAAACCATACAAACCAACAACTACACGTAATAAAACTACTACTTTTTTTGTGGGACTGTTTTGGGATGTTTTTCATTCTTTTTGGGATTATCTTAAGAAATTTTTCTATTTTTTGGAGTTTTCTACGAAACTTATGTGAATGTTTTTTATTTTCTCAACTAACATATCTGCATGTTTTGGGATTTTCAAAAATTTATATGAATTTTTTTACGTTTTCTAAGAATTTTTCCAAAGAAAACATGCATGTAAATGAAGAAACATGGATTCCCCCAACGTTATATGGAATGTACAAAGTCGAGAATGTCATGTGGTATATGCCAAAAGAGACACTATAAATTTTCCCCCAATGTGAGATAGGTTTATTAAAAGTTAAATTTTCCACATTCTAAAAGGTTGAATCGGTTGGATCGGGGCAAAGAGGGGTAGGCTCACAAGGGATTTAGATGAAGGAAAATACAAACTTAGGAAAAAAATTTTGTAGTCCTAATCTTGAAATTCTTGTGAACAATGGACCCTCCCTTGGCGTCAGAAACCGGTTTTCACCACAAGAATTTTCCAAAGTGCCACCATTATGTGGTTTTCACTATTGGTCACACCTATTTATTTATCTTTATATTTTTCTATTTTTATACTTTTTTTCTTTTCTCGATATTTTATAGACCCCATACTTAAGCATAAAAGTGCTTAAGATATATTTCATTCATGGTTTCTTGAAGCTCTTGGCCATCTATATGGGCTAACTTATAGGCACATAAATTGAACTTGATAACCACAACATATGGTCCTAGCCAATTGGGTTAAAATTTTCCTTTATTTTCATGGTTTAATTGGTTTTCTTTTGATTCTCTTTTAACACCAAATAACCTACCTCAAATTGATGAGGTATGACTCTTTTATTGTAGCTTTTCCACACTTGATCCTAATAAACTTTAAGGTGATTGAGGGTGTGAAGTATTTTCTTGTCTAATAGCTCCAATGTTTCCAGTAAAGCTACTCTATAGTCCTCTTCTTTGTTCGGGTAACCACTTAGCTCAATACACAAAGAAGGGATCTTAATCTCTAAATTTAGTATGACTTCCATGCCAAATAATAAGGAGTATGGAGTGGCACCTATGGGGGTGTGGATAGAATTTCTAAATGCCCAGAGGGAAGGATGAATTTGTAAATTCCAGTCACATCCTATCTTGTTCATCATCTTCTCCATAATTTGAATTAAGGTTTTATTAGAATCCTTGGCTTGCCCATTACCTTGAGGATAATAGGGGTTTGAGAACTTGAAGGATATTTAAAAGCATTTGTAGAGTGCTTTCATAATTTTATTCTTGAATGGTTTTTCATTATCATTTATAATAGTAGATGGGATACCATATCAACAGATGATATGGTTCATGATAAATTTATAAATCGGGAACCTTCAACATAGGTGAGAGGAACAACCTCTACCCACTTCATAAAGTACTCAGTTGTATTAATGATGAATTTATGACCATCTGAAGAGATAGGGTTAATTTTCCCTATAAGATTGTGACCCCAATTTGACAAAGGCTAAGGGGTTGTGACATGAATCAAGGATTGAGCTGACGCATGTATCAAGTTTCCTTAATTGTGAAAATCCACTCATTTTTTCACATGTTTACAATAGTCATGCTCCATGGTAGGAAAATAGTATACTACCCTGAGTATTTTCTTTGCTATGATGATCCCATTGGTATGATCCCCATATATGCCTTCATACACCTCTTTGATTGCTAGGATAGATTCATTTGAATTTAAACTTCGTGATAGATTCTCATCATAGACTTAGTGGAAGAGGGTGCCCTTTAGTAGGGTATAATGAGATATACACTAGATGAGGGTGCTTATTTCAACATGGGAGATTCTAGTGAGAAAGGGTCCATCATAAAGGTAATTAAATATTTTTGTGTACTACGGGAAAAGGGACCAACAATGTCACACACAAAAATGAGTCTAATATATCATATGATATTGTTCTTAGATTTTCAATGAAGAAAGGCATGTTATTATTCCATGGTGGAATCCTCAACATGGATCCTACTGTAGCCATAACATATTTTCTCTATTATGTGCTCTTAGTATCTTCTAAAATGTTATCTTCTCAAAGAAATACTTCAAGGAATCAACCATTCTTTAATATGGAAGAAATTTTTCATCCTTGACCTTGTATTCATCTGTGACCCATTTTATAAAAAAATTGAATCACCAATGCAATTAACTTATCTAATATCCCATTTGATAGCTAGCTTCATCCCCGCTATGAGAGCTTCATACTACACCATATTATTTTTGCATTGGAATCCAAGTCGGAAGGCTTAGGGAATTAAGTATCCCATAGGAGTGATTAACACAACTCTGACACCTGAACCATGAAAGGTAAAGGAGCCATCAAATTATAGTTTCCAAATGATAGATTCCTCAAGGTACATGATGGATGCATCTGGTAGCTCCAGGATCAAGGCTTTGGTACATGGTAGTGGAGATTCTACTAGCTGATCTACTAGAAATTTTCCTTTTACTAACTTTTGATGCACATACTCAATGCCAAAATTTCTTAATAAGATGATCCAATTAGCCATCTTTCCGGTTAGGGTAGGTTTTGAAAGGTTGACCTTTGAAATGAGCTTGATTTTATTATTGATCATATAGTGGCATAGCTTTTGAAAAGCAAACACTATGGCTAGGAAATCCTTCTCGATCTACGGATAATTGAGCTCATATGCTATCAATGTTCTTCTTAAGTAGTATACAAATTTTCTCTCTGCTCTTTATCATATTGGGCCAACAATGCCCCAATTGTAAAATGTGTAGTAGAGATGTAAAGAAAACTCCTACCGTGGGCAACATGAGAATGGGGGTTTAGCCAAGTATTCTTTTAGTAAAGAAAATGATTGTTGTTGTTCTGGCCCCTAGGTGAAATTAACATATTTCTTAAGAAGATGTGTGAATGTATGACACTTGTCTACTAGTTGTGAAATAAACCTTATAATGGCTTGAATTTTCCCTTATAAGCTACCTAGTTGTCTAATATTATTAAGAGGCGGGATCAATGTGATAGTCGTAACCTTTGCAAGGTCCACTTCTATTCCTCTCCTTGACACAATGAATCCTAGTAATTTCCCAGATAGCACCGAAGACACACTTCTTTGGGTTAAGGTGGACTTTGTAGTCCCTTAGGAACTGAAAGTTACACCACAAATTTTGGGGTGCTCCTCATGTGTTCTATATTTATCTATTATATCATCTACATAATCTTCCATGATGTCATGTATCATGTCATGAAAGATTATAGTCATCACTAGCTGATATGTAGCGCCTGCATTCTTAAGGCCAAAGGGCATAACTTGGTAGCAAAATGTTCCCCATGGGGTTGTGAAAGTTGTCTTGTGTTGATCTTCCTCTATAATATTTATTTGATTATAACCTAAGAATTCATCCATGAGTGATAGAATCTCATAACTAGCAGTAGAATCAATGATCATGTCAATGTTAGGGAGAGGAAAGTCATCCTTGGGACAAGCTTTGTTAATATATCTGAAATAGGTACACACTCTGATACCGACTATATTTTTATGAACTAGTACCACATTAGAAATCCACTATGAGTAGTCGATAGGCCTGATGAAGCCTACTTTTAATAACCTTTCTAGCTCTTCCTTTACCAGTAAGGTGACACAAGGATGCATCTTCCAAAGATTTTGTTTGATGGGCTTTAGCGTCAGTGCGAGAATAAGATTGTGTAGCACTATTACAGGATAAATTCCTTACATGTTGGCATAAGACCAAGAGAAGATGTCTGCATACTCTCTCAAAATTCCTGTAAATGTTTTCTACTCTTGAGCTGAGAGTGAAGCTCCCAACTTAACTATTCTAGGAAACTCCTTTGTGCCAATGTTAACATCTATTATATCTTCCACTAGTAGCTTTGACTCATCCCCCATGCCTAATCGTTCTAAAACACATCAATAGGTATGTATTGTTGTTAATCCCAATTCACGAGTGATGGGTAGATGAGGTTTAACATTTGAGTTATAGGTGATATGGTAGGTGTAATAGGAGTTATGTTAAGGATATATATGTTTAAGAATAGGTTCATAGAGGTGAGGTCTTCATAAATACTACATTGAGAATCTATTTCCCTTTCATTTCCAGAAAAATTATCCTCACTCTCAGAAAAATTATACTCATTATCTAAAGGGTGAGACTCATAAAAATGGATTCCAATACCTAATTTACCTAGTATGTGATGAGGTATTGAAAGAGCTTCTAATGGACCTTGTTCTTGGCGGCCGCAACCATGTCCTTGATATCTCATAGTAAGCATGATTTTGTTAGGAATAACATACCTAGATGACTTGTAACACAAAGCCATTTCATCATCTTAAGGATGAAATATAATATCGTTGAGGATTCTTTCATCTTATAGTAAGCCACCTGAAGTGAAATTTTCAAAGGGAAATTCTATCTTGATCTCTGGAATTTATAACACGGTCTACCATGTGCTTGGGTTGATAGTGGAATTTTTTGAATCATAAGGGCTTGCTAAAGATTATACTCTCCATAATCATTGTTTATGATCTTCATCTCCCATGTAGCATAAGGAGATTACTATGTAGATTTATTATTTTCACTGGGATTCGGGGTGTCTAGATCCACTCGTGAAGCAAGGGCCTCTGATTGAACAGGGACAACAATCTCTGTAGAGGGACACTTGTAAATGGTAGGAAAATAGCCCAAAAATTCTTTGCAATGAGCAAATGGTTGGGGATCCCCTTGTATAGTAAGTGTTTGTCCTTCATACTATAACTTTAGACACTAATGATATGTTGATGTAACAACACCGCATGGCATGAATCCATGGACAACCCGGTAATATGTTATAAGGGAGCTCGAGGTCCAAGATATGAAATTTCGTATCATGGGTTATGGGATCAACTTCTAATGAGAAATTGATCATTCCAAATAATTGTATTTATTCATTATCATTTTCCTTTATGGTGATGAACTTTTTCCCCAAATCAAATTCTTTGCCACCTAGTTAATTAACTAGTTTACAAGTACAAATGTTAAGTCACAATCTATCATCCACAAGCACTCTCTTGAACTTCTTACTTTGGATTATTACCTCAATATGTAAGGGTAGGTTATGGGATGTATTTTTAGTTAAGGATTCTGTCAAACATAAGGTTATGTGTCTTGTAGGAGTGATTTACACTACCATGACCTATAAATTCATTGGGAAAACATCAATAGATACTCTTGATCTCTATAGGGTTTGAAAATATATCCTTATGGACGTTAGAAATATTTATAAGGTCTAAGATTGAAATCTTAGTTGTAGTATTCTCTAGCATCTAACACATCATAATGACTCTCTTGACGAGGAGGGGGAGTAGTTTCTTAGATAACAAGGCGAGCCCATCACATTTTCATGACACACTCTCTTGTTTTAATTCTAATCATATTGATTTTCTCAACAAGTGGATCAACACAACCTATCAAGGCATCAAAATGGTCTTTGTTTGAAAAATAGTTTGCATTCTTATTCCGATACGATTGTCCCGATCCGTTTTTATTTTCTTCATGATTGGGAAAAGGCTCCTTGAAGATCCCTAAGTTTACATTTGGAGATTTGGCAGTGGCAGCGGAGTCTACTTCCATATCACCACTGTCAAATACGTATTGAATGTAGTGTTTTAATCTTAAACACATGTTAGTTTTGTGACCTTTTATGTGGTGAAATCCACAAAATCCATTATATCTAAACCATGATGGTTTAGGTGTGTCATACCCATAGGGTTGTGTTTAAGGGCACTTAACCATGATTATGGCCTCTAATTGCTTTAGTATGGACAATATTGATTCAGATAGAGGTGTGAAAATATGGTGTTTGTACTCTGTAGGTATATTTACCTTTACAAGATCCAAAGGTGTATGGTTATGAAATATTTGTACTCACTTGGATTCTACTATCCCATCACCAATGACATTTTTTCTCTTATTATGAAAAAACTTTGGTTTTTCATTAGATTTGGAATTGTTATGATCATGGGAGAAAGGTTTTAGAGTCCCCTTAGCTAACAATGCCTTTTCAATTTGAATCCATTTTTGATTACCTCTTCAAACATGTTGCCACAATTCATTTGCAAGTGGAATGTTATGTCTAGATATAAGTTGGGAAAAAATATGCTTATCAACTATTTTTAGGTATGGAGCAAGGAAATCAGCTAGCTAATCCTCTCCATCATTGTAAAAACAAAACTAAGTTTTTGTTATTTCGTTGTTTGGCATTGCAAAGATCTATTATGGTAATGTCACTCTCAATATTAAATGAAAAGTGATGTACAAAATTCTCATCTAATTTTGGCCATGTGTATATAGATCCCTTTGGGATGTGTATAAAGCATTCCAACTCCTTCCATCCTAAACTCCACGGGAAGAGGTGTAAAAGATAATTGTCGCTAAACACAACCTCTTAGATGCCATATAAAAACTTTAATATGGTCATGTGGGTTACCTTTTCCTTTATACTTGTCAAATTTTTGAAAATCAAAGTTTCATGGAAAAGATACCTATAACACGACCCTATCAAATGGATAAGGGCAGAACTTGTCAAACTAGTATTTCTTATTGTTTTCATTTTTTTGTTCTTGCAATACTAGAAGGGCGTTCTTCATAGTGGACCACTCTTGATTGAAGAGGGGATCTTGTGTGGGTGGTGTAGGCCTATACAAAGGATTAAATCTAGGTGTATTCCCACCTCTATTCTCTACAAGAAATTATTCGTAAGGGTATTTTGTGTCTCTCATCGAGGGATGTTTATTGGGAGCTCGTGAAACAATTTTTTTGGTTTTTCCTTTGGTATATCTTATTTCACAACTTTTGGTTGTTCCTTTTGTATATGTGAAGCCAAACTAGCCAATTGGTGAGTGAGGGCTTGGACCTGTTGTTCTAACATCACCTCTTGAATAGGTACTTCATTACGATCTTTATTAGGGGAGGTTTTGCATGATGAACATGTTCCTTGTTGTCTTCACAATGTATTCTAATAACAGGTACTCGATAATCTCTATTGTTTTCAAATGGTATCTCCTCATTATTCTATCATGTAGAAGTAGAGGCATGACCTAGGTTTAATATTTCATTAACAGTACAATGAGGTTGGTCTACTTCTTATTCTCCTCAAACCATTATGGAAATGAGAGAAGGGTCCACTGTGGAAGGTAACTTAGCTCCTAGTTCCATAACACACATAATAACCTCATGTTTGTTTTGAAAAATGTAATTGTCAAAATTATTTGGAGGACACTCTACATTCAAATAAGGAGAATCTTCCTCTCCACCACTATGGTAAACCATGATATTATACTCTAAAAGAGGGTTTTCACCTCCAAATTTATTGGATCCTAATATGCGGGATCATATACTTGTAGTAGGCATACTCAAGATAGGAGATACAACACGAAATATTTCCACTAAGGTTAACTAAAAAGGAAACTTAGTCACATTTTTGTAGCGTAACGATGCTAAATTGTCAAAACAAAAAATTATAGAATAGCCACAAAATTAATACGTCAATGCAAAAATATGAACCAAAGAATAAAGAACAAGCTACCCTAGCAAGGTAGAATAATATAATGATGTATAACACTCAAAATTTAGTCACACCAAATAGTTTACTCCCTAAGATTTTCCTAGATAGGTTTGAAACCAAATAGTGACAACACAATATCACCAGTTAGGTCAAGTTTGTAATAAACAAGACCTAAATGCTAAGAAAGTGTTGATGTGACCTTCTAACAAGGTATACTAAAAACTAGTTTCTAAATACTAACAAAGTCTAAGTGTTGTAACATGGACGATACAAATGTGAGTAGTGTAACAACACTATTTGGACACATAATCCAACTTTGTGAGAAAGAAAGATTTTAGTATCAAAATGGTGTTATAGCGATGCTAACAAAGTAACCTCAACACTTACAAAACTCAAGATAAGGCTAGGATGTAAAAACTATGTCTAAGTATAACAAGAAATTGTTATGTGTGTGAGCATCATAATAATACAATATAGAGATGTAGGCCTAGCTTCATAATGGAAGAACTACATAAATATATCAATTGTATGGCTATAATTTGGGAAGCATACCAACTCAAAATAATACAAGGATGAAACCACCTAATTATGATGATAATAAGTCTCAAATATGGGTCTTTGAGATAAGGGGGCTTACTAGATCGTGAGTACATACCATGCACACTTTCAAGACTTGTGCTCGGCATTGCAAAATAGTCACACAAGTAGAATAAAAAAGTGATGGACACATGATA
This sequence comes from Taxus wallichiana var. yunnanensis, assembly GCA_018340775.1. Classification (NCBI taxonomy): domain Eukaryota; kingdom Viridiplantae; phylum Streptophyta; class Pinopsida; order Cupressales; family Taxaceae; genus Taxus; species Taxus wallichiana. The sequence continues at coordinate 64,648,777 of CM031242.1, read as the reverse complement.
TCTAGCGGTATCTATATATGTTTTTTCCTTTTGTCCAAAAATGGGCAATAAGAAAACAAGGGTGTAGACCAAGTTGTGTTGAAATAATCTTGGTGTTATTTTGGCGAGTTTTGCCTTATCTTAGGATAGTTGAAAAACTAGGACAAAGCGACACTAATTATATTTTTGATGAAATATCACATGATCTCAACTTTAACATATTCTTTCCCTTGTCCAAGAAACAAGAGTTTAAATCTAACAAAGTTTTCACTTTGTGAGATCTCTCAAGTATAACGACTAATACATAAACGGTGGCTCAAAGCCGACAAGATTCCTGGTAGTTCTCTCTCTATGTGTCACAATTTTACTTCTGCAAGCTCAATTTACCAAGGTTTCCCAAGAAGTATCTAATTTTTACTTTACCCCTTCTAATATAATGACAAGCTAGTACATTCAATGTATTATCATTGGAGTCACAATGGAAGTAACTTTGACTCTAATGTCACAAGGCGTACTAGTAAATTTGGTAGTGTGGAACACTTTCCTATTTCGTTCACAAGGTTCCCTCTTGTGTGAAATACTTTAGGGTTCCTAGTACCACCCCCACTATTGTATCTTAAGGTTTATGCCAAAGGGGTTATGTCCTAGTTAGGAAGACGAGTTGTAGATCTTAACCGAAACCTACAATATTGTGTTCGAATTTGTGTGTTGGTGTTTTTTTATCTTTTGGATTAAGAAATTTGGTTTAGACCACCAATGGAAACCTAAAACACATGTGAATGTTATATTTTTGGTTTGAATAGAGAGCTTTTTTCTTTGACAAGCGTTTTATGTCCTTCACACAAATGGTTAGTAGTTCAAAAAGACTCACAATATTATAGAAAGAGGATTAAGTGTTGCTTTTGGTTCTCAAGATCACACTAGGTGCAAGAGAAGAGCATACACAACAAGTAACCCAACTAGATGAAAATCTTGTAAATCAACTAACTACCATAAAATTTTACAAAATGTAGTTTATTCCCAATTAATCTAGGTGCTTCTTAATGAAAGACTAAAATTTATTTTTTTCACAAGATCACAGTAGGTGTAAGGGAAGAGCATACAAATTTTTCACAAAAATATCTTAAACTAAAATATCAAGTACTTGTAAAAAATGCAAGTTTGATCCCTTAAACACAAGATGGATGATGATTGTTCCTACTTACTCCTAATAAGTAAAAAGTGGTTTAGGGGTGTTTTTGGTTCTCAAGATCACACTAAGTGCAAGAGAAGAGTATACACAACCCTATTCCAAACTCATTCAAATCATGAAAACATAATCATTCATCAAACCCTAACCCAATTTAACCAAAAATACCTTATCAAACCCTAAGGAAATTTTGTTAGGAATATTGCTCTAAAATCAATAAATTGACAAAAACAACAACTAAAACCCTTTAAAAATGACAACAATCCTAAAAACCAAAAATTGAAATTTTGAAGTTTTAGGAAATTTTACCTAAGTGCACAGGAACAAGATTTGATGAATATGCACATCTCTCACAATTTTCTGATCAGTCAGTTATGCACAGGTGCATCCAGAGAGGCATAGACGCACTCCTTGATGCAGTGCACTCTTTGATTCACATGCACACTTTTTGATGCACATGTAGACTCTTTAATGCACAGTGAACCGTTTCTGTAGATGCTCAAAATATGAGTTTTGAAAATAATTTCTTGAAAAAGATCAAAACTTTGGCACTTTGGGGAAATTTTGACAAGGCTTCACCTCTTTATATCCTATAAATAACATGAAAACACAAATTCTACTACTAATCTAGTTGAAACAACTACCTAGCTTGAAAATTGATCTACAAAACTTTGAAAATTACTCTAAAACTTTGAAATTAATCTAAAAAGGTTGAAAATACTTTGGAAATCTTGAAATTAAACTAGAAAACTTGAAATTAATCTAGGAAACTTGAAGCTAAGCTAGAAAAATTGAAATGAAAAACTTTGAAACTAAGTTAAAAAGCTTTAAAAATTGAATGCAATGGGGTATTGTCCCACCGGGCGTGCCAAATGATAACACCCCAAAATTTTAGTGCAAATTAACTAGTTTAAAGCAAGACTAACACCACATAGTCTAAAGCTAATTGCATAAGCTAAGGAATGAAACATCAATGATAAAATCTTAATAGCATAACAATGGAGATCAAATGAAACTAACATCTAAGCATGCCTACTAGTATGTTTGATTAACTAACCTAGAACTAAATAGATCTAGGAGAAATCAAATTGGGAATGGTTTCTACTCCACAAATGGTGAGAAGATATCTCTAGCACAAGACTACAATGTCATGCTATATACCCTTCTACTAAGCATAATGAAGGCTTTAGGCAAAGATGAGTATGTGAATCCTTAAAGGATTTTAGGATCTTTAACATATATATCTTATATGAGGTTAATAATAAAAGCCTAGTGTAAAGTATTAAGGTAAGAGGTGAACTCTTTTTATAGTTTTCATTTTGGAAGAAACTTGTATTTTAGTGCATATGGGACTAAAATCCCCAAATTATATTAGTATTGTTAGTCGTGATTAGGATTTGCTAATCACAATTAGTGAATTACCAAGTGATTAAGGTGTGGGGGCCTTAATCAATCACTTAGGGTCAACTAGAAGGCTAGGATAAGCTTTTGAAGCTTGTTGAGAAGTTGCAAAGAAACGTGGGGTGATTTTGAGTGGTTGGAAGAGTGGTTTAAGCCAATATTAAGGTATATTGACCAAAACAAGGGAAAAATAGGCTTACTTAGCTAATAGATGCTAATTGTCTATTTTGAAGAGGATTTTTACTTACAATTCATCATAAACTAGTATATTTAATGCGAAAGAGGTTTGGTGATCAACGAAGTTCTTGTTAATTGAAAAATTGGTAAGAACGTTAGGTAATTAGTGGAAATCACTAATTATAATTGAATTGGTGAGAATGAGAGTGATTTGTGTGCATTTTGGCAATAAAATTGCAAAAGCATAAAATAGGTCTCTCAGATCTGAGCCAACCAAAGCCATCATGGTTCAATTCTCATCACATATGTGCCTTCCATCGTACTCTAGGTCATGATATAGAGCATTGTAGGGCTCTTTAGGATATCATCCATGATCTTATCAAACGAGAAGACCTCCTTGACGAGTCTCCTTATCCATCTACCATTTCACCCATAACACATCGATCCCTTTTACCACATTTCCATCTGATCAACCTCTTGATGAGGGAGCCCCCTTGTTCATCGATACCATTCTCCTTTATACACCATCTTCTTGAAATCCATATCCTTTTACATCCACTACCTTATCTCGAATACCTTTTACTAGGGGACATCTTCCCCTCCTTGTGCATCTTGCTTGTCCGTCCTCTTATCTTCATCAATTTATCCTCCTATGCTAGGGGGACTTCTTTCCAGAATTTTCTATTCACATAATATTCCCTCTCCACATTTTACGTCATCATATTTCATCCACCTCGGTTCATCCAATCATGCCTTCTATCTTCTCTTCCTACAACCACCTTTATGGTCATATCTATGTTTCCCCTTGGAAGCACCATGGCTTTGAACTCGCCATTGCGGTGCCTATTACACAAATATTTATTTATCTCATTCCATCTAATCCCAATTTATCTTGTTTCCCTAGGGGACTATTTTTTCATCTTAAATGTGTGCCAATCACTTTCCTAATAACCGTTCCTTGCTTTTATTCTTAATTCCTTCATCTGGTCCCATCGTCTTTACATGGCATCAATGTAGACGATCTCATAAATAAATCAAAATGTCACTACTTTGGAAAGGAGAGACAACTTGGAAAGTTTTCCCCTAACTAGATTAGACCATACATTGTTACACATGAGTATGGTTTGGGAGCCTATTGTCTAGCATCCCTTGATGGTAAAGAGAAAGTGGAAGCACTTAATGCATCACACTTGTGACCATTCTATTATTAGCATATTTACCAATGTGTTTTTAGTCATGACTTCAGATCATCCCTTTATCTCATCCATTTCCATTTCCATTTCTCATCGTAATGATTTCAAACTATGTGGTCTTTCATTATTTCCTAGATGTGACCTTAAATATAGGCACCACGTCTCTTCTGTATCATATTCCTTATGGATAAGTTATCTCCTTTGGTGGGAAATACACAATTATCAAAGACATATTCCTCTTATTCACCTATTGCAACCATGCAAAAAGGTCCAGGGGTGTCTCTTGTACACTCTTAATCCCCTCCTAAGTTGTCTACTTCGCTAGTTCCATATCTCCCCCATGAAAAATAAAAAATCAAAGTATAAAAAATAGGTTGATCCCTCGAAGGATAGTTGTTCATGCAGAAAAAAGAGAAAAATAAAACAAAATAAAAGCATGAAATCAAAATAAAAAATCAAGTAAATAAATTGATCCCTCAAAGGACGGTTGTCATTTATTCTTGTCATCTTTATGTGTTGTAAAAAAGTGGACCATACCCTCAAAGGATAGCTATTCCTCATGGAATTCAAAGCCTTCTTGCATTGATCAAATTTACATTTTATCAGCATCCTAAGAAAGCTTTCTTCATTGATTAGCTTTCTCTTTCCCCTTCCTAGATATGGGGCATAGTCTAAGGAACGCCACTTTTGGAAAATCCTCTTTCCTCTATACAAGTGAATCTCAAACCCCTTTTGTCATGTCAACATTAGGTCTATGAGATCATCTCATCCATGTTCTCCTTATGATCCTAGGAATGAATAAGAATCATTGGTAATTTTCTAACACCTATTTTGGTCACATGTGCCTTGCATTACTTGGATCCCCTTCTTATTTACCTCCAATACATTGGGAGGCATGTTTTCTTCACACGTTCCTTGCTATAACATAGTTTTGTTTGGTCCTATGGGCTGCCACTATTGCGAAGTACTCTTCATCATATCCCTATCACATCTATACCTTAACATGTCTCTCTTAATTTCTTCTAATAAAAAAATTATTATTAATCACATCCACTTTTAATCTATAAACATGGAGCATTTAGTCCTAACATCACACATTTGTATCCATATTCACATTTGAATCTAAAGTAATCATCTAATCATACATGTATTTCACCATCATGATTAAATTTAAATACAAAACATGTAATCCTAATCACCACATCACACATCCATGTCATTATCCACACATTTCACCATCATCATCAAATATGAACCAAATATGTGTTTCAAAGAAACCAAAATCATCACATCACATATAAAATCATCATTCATCTAATCTAAAATCATCATCTCATCTAATCTAAAATCATCACATCATACAAAAATTAAAATCATCACATCATACAATAGACACATGGGCAAATATAACACATAATGATCCACAAATCAAAATCATATATCATATATTGTATCAAAAATGAGTGTCAATACATCATGGCCCTCTAGGGGTTCCCTCAATTGTAAAATACTATAAAAATTAGTAAAGCGCATGTCGATACTCTCAAACCCTCTTGTCCAGGGGAAGGTATAACACCTTAAACCGCACATCATCACCTCCCTCTTGGACTCCCTCCTCCCACCTTAGCTAGGCCACACCTTGGTTGTGCTCCTCAAAAATTTGTGCTCCACCTAATACCTTCTTATGAAGATTCTCCAAGTAACAAAGCATCTTTTCAGTCTATGGATCATGATAGCCTCATAATATTTGGGCTCAAGGGTCAATGCTATATACCTATCCATCCCATTAGTTCCATGAGGAGCCATATGTCTTGACCCCCTACAAGCACTTATTGAATGCCACTAGCCAACTCAGTCACAAAAATGGTAGCTATATCTCTAAACTGGCCATGTAGGCTTCTCTCGCCTATGATAACGGTCTCTCTCCTGAACCACTCGGTCTCACTCCTATGTGACCACATCCCCCTGCTGTAGATTTTTGTCTCACTATACCCTCATCTCGATCCATATTAGCATGCAAGCATGATACCTTCACAACATCTCCTTCTACATCATCTCTACCTCCTTCGGGATCCACCTCAAGCATCTACCTCTATATCCTCAATCTCCTCCTCTCCTCCCTCCTCATCTCCCTTAGCTGCCCATGTTTTTGTATGCCAACCAAAGTGTATGAATTCAACTCTAACATCATCATTATCATCCCAAAACATAACCTCCTCCTCTAGTGGGTTCGCTATGAAAGGTACCAGAAACTCCCTATTTGAAACCTCCCTCCTGTAAAAAAGAGAATCATGTGACACTTTGGACGACCCCAAGTTTTCATCTCACTTTGTTAAATCTGGATAACCTTGATAATCTCATGCCTCCATCCTGGACCCATCGTGTGTATATCATACCTTGCAACTCTATATCCACACTAGGTCAAGTGGGAAAATATTGGTACATTCTCCACCTAACCTAATAAACATTAAGCTCGTTAATCTATCAACATATAAATCTACTCCTCTCTCTCCCCATTCTCCAAAGTTCTTGTAAGCCCTCCACCTCAAGAATCAAACCTCTAGTGAATATTGTCCCTTGTTACCTAGGGAAGCCATGGTGGCCTAATCACTACTATATGCTCATAATCCTAGAAGTGTAGTAAAAGTATGACATCCAGCCATGATCTCCTACCATATCTATATCCAGCAAGCTCATTATAAACATGAGCCCGTAAGGTGGTCTGAATGAAAACATTGTATTGTAGTCAACAATGTCAACCACTACACATATCAATGCCCATAAACCGAGCTCCTCCCGAGTCCATAAAAGTATAGCATGACACTACCATCATAACTATAAAAATCAATTAGTTGTGTGTCAACCTAACCTACATCTCTACTCATAAGAAAATTCCCTGAAAAAAATATGATAAGGGGTGCATCGGCTCCAAACACCCGTGTTAGAGCTTCCAATCTATCATCACTAGTCATGTGAACTATCTACTCCCCTTGTATTGGTAGCTTGAGGGTTTGATACACATCCTCCAAGGTGATAGTCATATTACCTTTCCTAAACTAGAATGTGCAAGTCTATAGGTCCCATATCTCCACAAGAACAATCATAAGCCCCATATCTCATGCAATCATTTGATAGTGTATACATCCACCTAATCGAATGTGGATAGATGGTCTCACTCAAGCATCTATCACATCCCCTCCGATCTACTCATGAAAACCACCACTCGGTCTTTGGGATATAAGGTCTCTCTAGCTTGCAATCACAAGCAAAACATACATATATTAGACCCATGATCCAAAAATTCATTCAAAATGCATTAAATTTCAATCCAAATAAAATCTAACATTTAATTTTTCAAATCCTACACTAATTGATCTCTTCTTTACAAAGTGTGGCCATGTAATTAATTCAAAAATGGACATGGCCTTTAACAAGAGTGAAAAAATGACTTGTAGCTTTTTTTCCACCCTTCTCCTCAAAGTATCAACAAACAAGACAAATACCTCTTTTAGTTGCTCTAAATTTGGACTTGAGAGGCATTTTTACTAACCTTTGGTGCATTGAAGATCATCCTCATGCTCTAAAGTGAGCATGACTAGTTTTGGCTTCTCCTTTGGCTCTAATGAAGCCAAGTACCTTATGTGGCAAGGTCCGATCCTTGAAGTTTTCCCATTGGTCCAAATCTTAACTCGTGAATGGAGTCATCTTATAGAATTTCCTAAAAAGGGGGTTGATTGTATGTTTATTTTTGATTTGCATTGCTCTCACAAGCATTTGGTCCTCTTCTTTGATGACTGCTATGGAAATGGTTTCATCCTTGTTTTTAAACTTCTCCTCACCTAATGAAAAATTGGAAGATGTGAATCCTCCAATATTTGCCCAAGAGGATTGTTTAAAGGAGAACATTGCTCTTTCATGTTTTCCTCCATGGAAGCAGGCTCTTGATGTTAGAGGATGAGTGATGGAGTAGAAAAAGTGGTGATTTGTATGGGCTCCTCTCCATAAAATAATTCATCCAATTCAGATAAGCAATCAAGCTCATCATTTTCCTACTCTACCAAGTGCTCTCCTTCCTCCATGATGACCTCTGAATTTGCAACTTGTTCATCATGGTTCCCCTCATCTTCAAACATGAAGTTTGAGAGATCAAAATTCTCTTCATTATCAGAGTTTGGGGAGTCTTAAGTGGAAGGAAGGTTTGAATTTTCTAGTGTAGCCTACTCTATAATCAAGACCTCCGGGTCTATGTGATTCTTCTTTATATGCTCCTCTTCAACTAAACTTAGAGCTGGTTTTTATTTCTCTTCTTGGGCTAATTTTGTAGATTTAATTGGGTCAACATTATCTTAAAATAGAGTGCCATCTTGGACACTACACTCTTCACAAACTAATTTTTGACCATATTATTCTTCTAGTTTCTCCACTATTGCTAAAAAATAAGCTTTATCCATCACCGAGTTCTTGATTTGGCCTCCTATTTACGCTTTACCATCAAGGGAATTTTTTCAATACCAAACCTAAGATACCATCTATTCAATTATTTTGTCATTTCTTTTTTATAGGACTCTTCCTTTTGTTTCCTTTGGTTATCCTTTTGAATTTTTCTTCCCAAGATGGACTTGGGAATGCAAGAGGAGAGGTGGGTTGAGTTACAACCATTTTTGCAATTTTTGTGTTGAAGGAGGTAGAAATTATTGTTTCTTTGTAGGGGATGGATTCTTGGAGGGGAAAAAGGAAGAAGAATTGAGGTGAGATGGAATATTGGAAGATACAAAAGGGAAATCAGCACTTGGGATAGTAGACAATGGGCTTGAATCATGACAATGTTGAAATGATAAAGCTTAGGAAGGAGAAAAAGAAGAACAAGGAGCTAGTGATTGACATTTTTGTTTCAGTCCGTGACGAGACCGAAAGTGTTCGGAATGATCTTAAGATCCCTTCCAGAAACCCATTTTTCGAACTTAGTCATTTTTGTCCTTTTTTGGTGGGCGTGCCTTTTATCTCATGCAACAACATGAATTTATCTGCCCTCTTCATTTTCTTTGGTGCACCCTTTGAGGTGTTGACACAACAATTTTTGCACCTCCCCATGATGTGCCTTTCCTACCTATGCCAAGGCACATGTGCCTTCATGTCAACAACACAAAAGTTGTGCCATGTTTTGGTGCACCTCGGCGCTCGAAATCTAGTGTTGATAGTCCTTTAAACGTGCCAAAGGCACACATAATTTCATGTTGACATGTGTTTATCTGCGCCAAAGGGTGTAAAGTTTTACGTGTCAACACGTGTTTTCATGTGCCACTTGAAAAAGTGGTTGGCACATTTATTACACCCTTTCCTATATATAGGTGCATCCACCCTGTCACTTTCACAATTGAAAACACGTGATAATTTTGTTCCTCTGCACCTGTCAGCACGCCTGTCATCCTCATGTCGTGATTCATGGACCCCGCTTTCATCTCTCACATCCTATATATTCCAGGTGAGTGGTCCTTGTTCCTCTTGTGTTTTCATTTTTGTTGGTTGTTTGTGGTAGGATATAATGGATCTATGAACCATGAAACCCTCCCCCTTCCTGCTGTTCTTGCAATCTCTCTCCCCAAGTTGTTTCCATCCCTCTTTCCAGATCTGTTGTTAAAGAGGGCTCCACCTCAAAAAGCTGACCTGGATCTCTTCATTGCACCCCTTCACCATCTGAATCCCTAAAGGAAATGGCCTAAAAACACACTCAAACCCATCAGGGAGAGAAGAAAACTTAACAGCCCATTTTGGACTGCTTTTTCCTCTTGGTGCATTTGCCACACTGTTACATAAAATACAGTCACGCCAAGAAGGTGCACTGATCCTGCTTGCAACATGAAAATTACCCGCGCCATGTGAAACCGAGTAAATCCTAACAATGGCGCAGGCGCATCCCCTCTTACAGCAACACAATGTCATGCAAGCCTTCCGCCGCCCACACCAAGTTCCCCTTTTGTGCACATAAAGCCTATGTTACACACATCAACCCTACACCCTTCGGTGCACCAAAGTTCCATGTAACATGAAAAATATATGTGCCATTGGCGCATCCTATCCCGTGCAACATGAAAATTATCTGCGCCCAGTATAAAACACATATGAATGGTGCAGGTGCACTTCTACTTACAATAACAAAAATGTCATGTGCAGCATCCTTGCGCCCTACGCCCTTTGGCGCTAATTTGTTCCTTGTAACACCCTCCTTCTGTGCGCCATACTATTAACCCTGCAGCCTGTAGTGTCCTTGCGCCCTGCACCCGGAGGCCTTAAAATTACTAACTCTTCATTCTGTCAATGCTTTAATGGAAGATCTGATGGCTAACATGGCTCTTTTGCGTTGGACTTTGCTCCTCCTTCTTGCAGATCAGCAACTGAACTCAGATCCACATATGTCTACATCAAGCAAGAGGCCGACCAAATCAAAGGGCAAAGCTAAACTTACAGAGGAAGAGATGAAGTACAAGTATCAGAGGGTCAGAATGCCCGAGTCCAGGAAGAATGTGACCTGGATATAAGAGACTCTGAGCTCGGTCACATTGACATGGAAGATTTCTAGGCTAGAACCAAAAGAGTCACAGGAAGTCCTTGGATGGACAAACTGGTGAGAAATGGTCTGCATTTTACCGGAGGGATTCCCATCAGTATAATAAACAATGAATTCATGATGGTAGTGGCGTGCTGCTATAATAAAGACATAAGATGTGTCAAAAATGAAAAGGGTGAGGTTATAATCAACCTTACTGTCCTACATTTCGAAATCATGCTTGGCATCCCTCACCACCAGCATTTCATGGCCATGAGCCAAGAAGACTGTGTTAAGGCATGGGAGGATAATGAAGACCAGTGCATATAGCTCATGAATGAGTCTACCTTAAAAACAAGAAGGTGATAACTAGATGGCCACAGGTTATTCACCATAGTGACTTCTTTCGAGGAACTGAGTGACACTATCACATTCCTGAGTAGAGTATTTGGGCTTTTTGATGCCCATTACTTTCACAAATGGATGCTCAGGTACTTTGAAACTATGAACAAGAACGTACCAGATCAACACTTCGAGTGGGCAGAGATCATAAGCAGTACCATATCCAAGCAGCTCCAACAACTCACCACAATCGGGGAGGTTCTACATGAACTCCTACGTAGTTTATGCTGCAGCCTCGAGAGAGGGATTATCCAGCATTGAGCCGATGCGGGGTTTGGCCCTCAGGTGAGAATATATGAGTACTACCAGAGCTAAAGCTGGAGAATAGCATCCCACAATTTACCAAGATTAACGATGCTTTCTTCTACAACATTGTCTGCCTTTTGAGGCCAAACATGACTCACGGTCGAATGACCAAGAGCATTGTCACAACAACTGAGAAGTGGGGAGCACTGTTTACCCAATTCCCCACCTTCACCTATCTCAGAGTGGCCAACTTCTTGGGGGAGCCCACCAAATTACCGAGATATGCCGGCCCCAAGTTGATCCTGTTAGAGCTGTCCAGATAGCTCATAACCTATCATGAGAAATGTTTGAAGAGGAAGAAGGGTGGAACTCCTTTCCCCCTCACAGTAGGTAGATACACCCGTTTTCTCATCACAAAGCCCTAGGAAATGTTTGCAGAGCTAGAACTGCTAAATCTAAAGCACAACTTCCTAGCCAGGCCCACTTTTGATCCAAGGAATTGCCTTCCCAAGGAAAAACTCGATCCAATCCACATTCCATAGATCGAGGATATCTACATCGACCTGTACCATGAGGTCGAACTCAGAAGAAAGGACCACTCTCGCCTGGCCCTGGCAGAGATCATTCAGTATGGCATGGCCATTGTCCCAAAAGGTTATCAAACTACCGATCAAGAAGTTGATCAGGTGTATCTTGACACAGATGGGGACAACTAGCCATTTGCTACAATTGACAGAACAAAAGTGCCCCAGACTATTGAAGAAAGGGTCAAGGAGACATTGCGGGAAGAGACATGGTGCAGGATGAATGGCCTTATCTACCTCGGGGTAGATTTCACCATGTCCCCTTTGGGAAATGCACCTGTCAGGCCAAAACATTTTCCAAAGGGCAAAAGGTAAGGACAAAGAGGGAGAACCAAGCTCTACTCAAGAAGGAGCTCCTGAGAGTCCCCTTCCGCCACACAAGAACAGGTTGTGAGCCTGTTATCTCTAGAGAAAGAAGCGGCCGAAGATGTTCCGATGGGCACATCCACTCAGGGTGTTGCCACTGCTACAACTACTGAGGTTCCTTCTCTCCCTTCTCTTCCTCCTCTTCCCCCTCCTCTCGTGGCTCAAATGACCATCCCTTTGGTCATTTCTTCTTCCCCATCTTCCACTGTTCCCCTTTCCTCTTCCTCCATCTTCTCTCTCTCTTCCGGAGCTGTCCCCCACCATTTCTTCTCTCATTTCTTAGCTCCCTTCCATCCCCACACTACTTCCCCTGCAGTGTCTCCTCCTTCCATGAGCACTTCGCTGGCCTCTCTGTCAATGCCACCACCAAGTGTCTCTACGCACTTCCCTTCCACTACTGCAGCTGCCCCCTCTTCCACTTCTGGTCCCACTCCCATAAGTCCAGCTTGGATCTCTCAGCACCTGAGCCAACATAAGAGGAAAGTCCCTATCGCACCGATGGACTTCTCCATCATCCCATCAAAGGGGGCTAAGAAGCAAAAGCCCATAACCCGCTTCTCTCAGAGTGCATCAGGGGAGAGGGTAATGGAGGTCATGTATCCCGATCCTTCCAAGAGTAAAGAAGATCTATCTTCGACAGATTATACAGTGACCAAGTCACAATGGGAATGTCTTCTAAAAGCCTTTAGGGAGAGGCCCTATCTGTAGTCGATGCCCTTTGCAAGAAGCTCCAGGAAGAAAAGGAAGAAAAGAGGCTATTAAAGGAGCAAAATAAACATCTTCTCCATGCCTTGTAGAAAATGGGCAGTGCACCTCCTACAACTACCGCCGAAACTCTTGAGCCCCTGAGCCAGGATAAGATAAATGAATACACCAAAATCGGTGAGCGGGTGGTATGGCAAGATATCCACTGGAGAGACCAAATCCTCAAGGAAAGTGAGGGAGTAATCATCGTGTTCACCAAATTGTATCAAAATATCGATTGGGAAAACAAGGAACTCCGTGTGATTGCGGGACCCATCTCTCGAAGAGTTGGACCATGCTAGGCTACAAGCATGAGACCTTTAGAAAATGCTGAACTGTTCAGTCAAAGATCTGTCAAGTTGGGAATCTTGATCACCCCAGAGCCCCCAACAAAATCCTTTCTACTACTGGACTACCAAGTCGATCAGTTGGAGTTTGTCCTAGAAAAAATAGATAAAGTCAAGGAGGAGGCCTTAGAGGCTATGCACCAGATGGAGTAGATCGTCCTGAGAATGTCCCCAGGCTTGCTCACTCCTTTTTTCCTTGAGGAAGGTAGACGAAACTATTCGGATCTTCAAGGAGATCGTCTCACAGGGGCTGGGGCCAGAAGTCACCTTTGACACCGAATCCATCAACAACCTTCTGGCCTGTCGTGACTTCATAGGGTACCTGATAGAGGTAGGAAACGAATATTCCAAGCTCCGGAAAATCTCACAGAGGAGTGGGAAACTTGTGAAGTTATCAGTGATCATCACAAGGATCCTGCCCAGGATCAACTTCAGCCCATGATCAGCAAGTTCATGGAATATCGGGCCCAGTTCCATATCACCTCTCCTGAGCAACAACAGAAGCAAGACACCCCTTTTCGGCCGCGAGATGACGATGAATAGTCTCCTTCCTCTCGATCTTATTTTTGTAAATATCTAAGAGTATGTTGGCACAAACGATGACATCATCCATGTTGCACCATGGGATGATGTCATCCACCAAGTTGCCAAAAGTCAACAGTTGACTTTTAGATATTTTGTAGGTACTTTGTAATTAAGTCGTTGGTTTCTTTTTGTCTTCTCTCTTCTCCTTCTTCTATATATACTTGAATGCTTGTTGTATTCAAAGGGGTGGATATCTTTCAGATGAAAAATAGAAGTAGGAAGAAAAGACTTTGAGCTTTTGTAACAGAAAAGATATTAATACAAATATTAAGACTTTGTGTTGAATATGCATGTTATGAGCATTTTAATCTTTCTTACGTCAGGTTTATGTGCTTATTCTGTTAAATCTATCTCTACCTTTTTGTCATTTATCCATCAGTATTTCTCTGTTCATTTATGCAAGTAGGTTTGGCTCCACTTATTACCAATCCCAAAACATAATCCTTCTGATCCTTCTGCTTTGGAATTCATTTCTTTTCTCCCTTCGGATCTGATCTTTCTTCACCCTTCCTTTCATTCCCTTCTCTTCGCAGTTGGAAATACCCCTACTGGGATGAGATCCCAAACCCCGAAGGTAGAATATTGTGGGACTTGCACAAATTCCTGCCGATAGAATAGCAATAAACCATTTTCGCTTTGCTGTCTCAAAGAGGGGCTATGCCCTGCACACTGTTGGCTCATCTATCCATAGGTTTGCTCTCATGACAGATTTTCGGACCAATAGTTTTTGGTGACTCTACTGGGGATTGAACAGATCTACTGGATCTATGATAGTGGTATGTTAGAAAATCAAGAAAAAGTCAAAAATCACTACCTGTTTGCAAATTTTAACTTTTGTCTAAAATCCACAATTTTTGCAAAAATGCTCCAAATTGAAAATTTTCTTCAGAGATCCATAGATCTGGACTAGTTAGAGATCTTTAGTTCACTGAGTTTTTACAAAAATCTGTATTTCTTCGTAGATCTGAGTTTCTGATAGTTTACCAAAAATTTCAAACTCTTCAAAAAGTCAACTCTAGATCTGAAAATCAGCTTACTAAGTTTTACCATTGTTTTATCCTCGTTAATCATCATCATTAAAACCGCAATCGGTTTTAAAAGAGGGATAAAATTAAATATTGAAAAGTGCATGCTACTGATTTTTGTCAAAAAAATCAGAAAATCAGCAAGTACAATAAAAAAGAGTTCTTAAATCTACTCCAAAAATTATAGATCTGGAAGGTACACTGGCGGGTGAACCATTTACTCAGTAGCAGGAGAGCTCGTGGAGAAGTTGATCTTACTTTGATCTACTTCAAAGGCACAACTTCAGTGTTACACCAGCATGCTTCTCATCACTGAGCTCAGCCGACCGGTTGTCCAGAGTGTCTCACCTCCACGAAGGAAGCATCTCTCACAAGGAGTATCCACATCACTTTGCAGTGCTTTGTTGCTCAGTGGGACCATCCTCCCAGCATGTGTTCTTTTTCCAGCTATTCAAATGGCAGTACCATGGGGAAATGCTATGGGCCCTCTGGCTTTGCCACATCCTGTTCACATGCTCCCACATGGAAATCGAAAGAATTTTCCCAAATTTGATGGGAGCGGAAACCAAAGCATGGATTCTCACATATCCGCATTCATCATGTCTTGCAGTATCCTCGATGTGACCCATGAAGATGTGTTAGTTCACCTTTTTCTAGAGACTTTGCAAGGACCCGTGGCAGAATGGTTTCAGCATTTGCCGGCTGGATCTATTACTAGTTGGGCCACCTTACGGGCTGCATTTGAAGATAGGTATAAGCCTTCCGAAGACGTGTTCGTGTTACTATCAAAGATCACTCACCTAAAGAAGGAGGTCAATGAAACTATGCGTGATTTCATCACCCATTTCAATTCACTGATCAATCGTGTTCCGCCTACCATGCTTCCAACACCAGAAAATCAGAAGTGTTTCTTCGTAAATGCCATGAGCTCAAAAGTAAGTTTCTTACTCCTGCAAGAACAAGTCACTACTTTGGTCTCGCCAAGCTGCTGCCATACGGATTGAAGATAACTTGCTAATATCTGGTGAATTAAAAAGAGAACCATCCAAGCTTAAAGCTTTGATCCCTTCTCCCACCACTTCATCTGATCCAGCATTTCAAAAGATGGTGAATGACTTGCTCACATTAAAGAAGTAGTTAGCTCAAGCTTCCCCCAGTTCCTCGTATCGGGATATTCCACGAAGAACTTTCACTTCCAACAACGTCCCGCATAGGCCACATTTTCCTACAACTGCTCCATGGTTGGCACTTGAGGCTCCTCCGGTCAACGCTTTAGCTGAGATCGAAGAAGAAGAAGACAAAATTATGAAGAACCTTCATCGCCAGGTGAAGATGATCAAGATGTCGGTGAACCGACTGGCGACTCTACTATCGGGTATATGGAATTTGATGAGGGGGAATCTGATGAAGAAGAGGGTACCCAAGGGTATGCAAGTGGACAATCATATGCTGTTTTTACCCGCTCGCAAGGAAAAGAGGTAGAAATTGCTGCCAAGGTGCAGAAAGAGAAATCCGTGTCAAACACTCCTCCAATCATCGTAAAAAGAGGTAATCCCCTTCCGGCTCAATCAGTCACTAGGTATTTTTCAAGAAAATATTTTCCCCTGTGTCTCCTCCGAATCAGCCCTCTCATGTTCCTATTAAGGCCAATAATCCTACTCTACCACCAGCGAAATGAAGGACTCATTTCTTCATCAACGCAACCCTTGGCCGCATTTGACATTATTGATCATGCTAAAAAGACCAAGATCCAAATGTCTGAAGCCGAGTATCTTCAGTCAAACCCCGAACAACTTGTAAGGTTAACCGAATACATTCAAAACCAAGCTGTCATAACCACTCAGGTTTCCCCGAAAGGAATCCTTTCTACTCCTCCTGCATCTCGCATAAATGTTGCCTCGACCTCTGCATCAGGAAAGATAGAACCTTTCTATCTCTCCCTCCTAATTAATGGCCACAAACTAAGCAACTGCATAATTGATTTTGGGGCTTCTGATAATGTCATGCTGGAAAAATTCACCCATGCTTTGGGCCTCACCCTTACCAAGCCTTTTGGCAGATGTTATTCCTTGGAAACCAAGTAGGTTCCGTTGATCGGTCAAATCAAAGACGCGCAGTTCACATTTGCGGCGTTCCCAGAGAAAAGAGTAAAGATGACCGTCCTTGTTGCCGATATTCTAGCAGCATATGGAATTCTATTAGGAAGGATTTTTTGCAGTGAAGGTTGGTGGAGAGATTCATATGGACTGGTCTAAGGCTAGAATCCCGTCAAAGGTATAATGCAAATGTTGGAGCCGGAATCACAAAAGAAGTATTTAGTTACTAACTCCGATGACCCTAAAGCCCAAATTCTCTTTGAATCATCAGGGATGGGAAACTATTTCTTGTCTACTGAGTCTGAAAAAATGGATGTCCTCATCCAAGTAGAGGATCTTAACAAGATCTGGACATTACAGTTTGATGGCAGTTGCAGTGACTAGTGGATGCGGCACTGGAGTGGTGCTAATATCTCCGAGGATGAGATTATCCCTCTCTCCTTCAAGTTGTAGTTTTTCAACACGAATAATACTACTGAGTATGAATCTTTTCTACTTGGCATGCAAGCCACAAAGGAAAGAGGAATCAAGAATCTAAAAGTACAAGGTGATGTAGAATTGGTCATAAATCAAGTTAAAAGGATATACCAAGTAAAGAATGAAAGGCTCAGACATTACCGCAATGTAGTATGGGATAACATCGAAGAATTTGATGCTTTTTCAATAAAAGCCATTCCAAGAGCTCAGAATGACATGGCTGACTCATTAGCCATCTCCAGCATCCCTCATGCCCCACCTGTGGTTGAAAATGTGACACGTATACCATTGAGGTAGTTTTCCACCCAAGCGTGCAGATAATTCTCAGCACTGGTAGGTATTCAATGATGACAATCAACTTATTGCCTTTTTGGAAAAGGTAGAAAATTTTAGAGAGCTTCATTTTGAAGGATCCACTTCTGCATGCCGAGAATCATTACTGATCAAGATGATGAATCAAAAAGGAGCGATGGCATATGTCAACTCAAAGGAAATAAAATTCCAAAAGGTTTGGTTTCTCTGGAATGTTTGTTCGACATACATGATCATTTTGTCAGAAAGAAAAGGTGAGACAATCCTAACTCCTCCCCAGAGACCGAGCCGGTCAATCTAGGTACTATGGAACATCCGCAGTTTGTAAACATCGGAAAATGTTGCACACCTGAAGAAAAGTGGAAGTTTGTCAAATTGCTAAAAAAATACATGGATGTATTGGCATGGTCTTATGCCGACCTTAAATCCTTCAAGCCGAAGGACGTCCAGCACGACATCCCATTGAAGAATGATGTCAAACCCTTTCATCAGAAACAAAGGCACTACAATCCCAAGGTCTCGGTACCATTCAAGTTGAAATACAAAAATGCTTAGATGTGAGAATCATTTTTCCTATCCATCACAGTACCTGGGTTGCAAATATTGTGCCAGTACACAAGAAGAATGGTGAGATACGCATCTGCGTAGACTTTCACAACCTGAATCAGGCATCCTTAAAGGATAACTACCCCCTTCCCATAATGGATCAGGTTCTGCAAGCAGTAACTGGATCAGAAATGTTGTCTATGCTTGATGGTTTTTCTGGCTACAATCAAATTGAAGTCTCGCCTGAAGACCAATTCAAAACAGCATTCACTACCCCCTGGGGTACATTCACCTACAGCAGGATGCCCTTTGGCTTGACTAACGCTGGCACCACCTTCCAGTGGGCAATGGACTTCGCATTCAAAGGTATAATGGGGAAGGTCATCGTAGTTTATTTGGATGACTTAACTGTGTTCTCTAAATGGTAAAATGATCATTGTGATCATTTGGAGCAAGTATTGGCCAGATGCCGAGAGCATGGGATCTCCCTGAATGAAAAAGTCCATTTTTGGAGTCACAGAAGGAAAGTTACTGGGGCACGTAGTCAAGCAAAGAAGGAACAAAGATAGATGTTGAAAGGGTTAGGGCTATCTAGAGCCTTACTTTACCAACAAGCAAGACCGGCGTTCACTCTTTCTTTGGAAAAGTAAACTTTCTCAGACGCTTCATTCCTGATTTTGCTGAGAAGACTCGCCATATATCAAACATGATGAAAGGGTCACCAGCTTTCCGGTGGAGCGAAGAAGGAAAGAAGTCATTCGAGGAGATAAAAGCCTCCATCACCCATGTGCCGCCTCCTGGTATGTCCTGATTTCTCCAAAAAATTTATCATGTATAGTTATGCATCTGAGCATACAGTGTCAGCTATCCTAATGCAAAAGAATTCTGAGGATGTTGAATCCCCGATTGCGTTTATGAGTTCCCCCCTCAAGCCTCATGAATTGAAGATGTCTCAGTTGGAAAAGCATGCCTTCACCATTGTCAAAGCAGTCAAGAACTTTAGGTACTACATTCTAAACTCTCATACGGTAGTTCTAGTTCCTGACACGGCAGTCAAGTCCATCTTAACTCAACAGGAGTTAGGGAGTTTGCGAGGGAATTGGATCACAAAAGTCCAGGAGTATGATCTAGATATAAAACCAACCAAGCTAGTAAGAGGCAAGGGCCTTTGTCAGCTCATGGCTGAAAACCGAGGTTCAGAAGACCCTGACGGAAAAGATGATTGCACCGATGGAGCACAAAGCCAGCTGGAGAAAGCCGATTCACTACCCATGGTTCTATTTGTCGTGACCAGTGACGAATGGTATTCTGATATTGCTTTCTTTCTCACTTATGGTGAATGCCCAGCTCATCTAACTACAAAGGAGAAGCATGCTATAAAGCTCAGAGCAGCCAGATATGTCATCTGGGATGACGGTTTATACAAACATGGAATAGATGGCATCTTCTTGCGATGTGTTGACAAACCACAACAGACAAAGTTACTTCAAAGTTTTCATGATTCAGCCTGTGGTGGTCACTTCTCCTCTTCCATGACAGCACACAAGATCATCCGAGCCAGGTACTATTGGCCAACACTTTTCCAAGATACAGACCACCGGGTAGCAAAGTGTGAGCCTTGCCAGCAATTTGTTGGTAAGCCAAAATTGGCTGCTTTTCCCCTCAGGCCGGTCATCATTGATGAACCATTCAGGCAGTGGGGAATCAATTTTATCGGTGCACTCAATCCCCAATCGAGTTCCGGACATAGTTATGTCCTGACAGCAATAGATTACTTCATGAAATGGGTGGAAGCCATACCTGTCAAGCATGCCACTTCCGAGGTTGTTTGTAGTTTCATCAAAGAAAATATCATTGTCAGGTTTGGCATTCCAAGCAAGATTGTTGTTGATAATGCTTCCAACTTCTCTTCACGGGAAGTTATTAGTTTTTTGCTATGAATACGGGATAACCTTGGCTCATGCCTCAGATTATTACCCCCAAGGAAATGGTCAGGTAGAATCCAGTAATAAAAACTTAGTGACCATTATACGAAAGCTAGTCGATAAGAATCAGTGAACGTGGCACAAGTCATTGTATGACACCTTGTGGGTAGACCGTATTACTCCAAAGAGGTCCCTCGGTATGTCACCTTTTCAAGTGTTATATGGAATCGATGCCGAACTTCCCATTTCTGTGGAACTTCCTACTCTGCGCTTGGCACGAGTGATTGAAGATGAGACTTTCCAAAATTCTCTTGAAAAGAGGATCATGTATCTAGCAGAGCTCAAAGAAAAGAGAGTAAGAGTGGTCGACAGGATCACCGAACATCAGAATCAAGTCAAGAGACTATTTGATAAAAAAGCTAAGCAAAGAGAGTTCCAGGTGGGAGACCTCATCCTTTTGTGGGACAAACGAAAAGAGCCAAAGGGCATGCATGGAAAATTTGATTCCCTGTGGAGAGGACCTTTCAAGATCAAATGGCTCAATGGAGAGAATAGCTTCTATCTCTCGTATCTAGATGGAACTGATCTCCCGCTTCCCTATAGTGGGCAGCATCTCAAAATATTCAGGAAGTAGAGCTTGCTCTCTTCTTTGTATAGTTTACTTTATGTCATGTGTTTTCTTTCATCATGTGTGTTTTTTTTGTCGTCACCCTTGTTTTTGACTCTCTTGCCCAATGGATAGGCACATGAAAATCTGGGATTCTCTACCCTTAAGTTTCACTCAAAGATAGTCCCCAAAAAGAGCCAGTTGTTATCCCGTAAAATTGACAAGGGCAATTTTACAGGTAACCCTACCAAATTTTTGTTTCGGTCCCGTGACGGGACCGAAAGTGTTCGGAATGATCTTAAGATCCCTTCCGGGAAATCCATTTTTCGAACTTAGTCATTTTTGTCCTTTTTGGCTAGGCGTGCCTTTTGTCTGTGCAACACTAAATTTATCTGCGCCCTCTTCATTTTCTTTGGTGCACCCTTTGAGGTGTTGACACAACAATTGTTGCACCTCCCCGTGATGTGCCTTTTCCACTCGCTGCCAAGGCGCATGTGCCTTCATGTCAACAACACAAAAGTTGCGCCGTGTTTTGGTGCGCCTCAATGCTCAAAATCTAGTGCGACAGTCCTTTAAACGCCAAAGGTGCACATAATTTCATGTTGACATGCATTTATCTGCGCCAAAGGGCACAAAGTTTTACGTGTCGACACGTGTTTTGGTGCGCCACTTGAAAAAGTGGTTGGCACATTTATTACACCCTTGCCTATATATAGGCGCATCCGACCCTGTCACTTTCACAATTGAAAACACGTGATAATTTTGTTCCTCTGCACCTGTCAGCATGCCTGTCATCCTCGTGTCATGATTCATGGACCCCGCTTCATCTCTCACGTCCTATATATTCCAGGTGAGTGGTCCTTGTTCCTCTTGTGTTTTCATTTTTGTTGGTTGTTTTGTGGTAGGATATAATGGATCTATGAACCATGAAACCCCTCCCCTTTCCTGTTGTTCTTGCAATCTCTCTCCCCAAGCTATTTCCATCCCTCTTTCTAGATCTGCTGTTAAAGAGGGCTCCGCCTCAAAAATCTGACCTGGATCTCTTCACTGCGCCCCTTCACCATCTGAATCCCTGAAAGAAATGGCCTAAAAACACACTCAAACCCATCAGGGAGAGAAGAAAACTTAACAACCCATTTTGGACTACTTTTTCCTCTTGGCGCATTCGCCACGCCTGTTACATAAAATACAGTCATGCCAAGAAGGTGCACTGATCCTACTTGCAACATGAAAATTACCCGCGCCATGTGAAACCGAGTAAATCCTAACAATGGCGCAGGCGCATCCCCTCTTACAGCAGCACAATGTCATGCAAGCCTTCCCTGCGCGCGCCAAGTTCCCCTTTTGCACACATAAAGCCTATGTTACACACATCAACCCTGCACCCTTCGGCGCACCAAAGTTCCATGTAACATGAAAATATATGTGCCATTGGCACATCCTATCCCCATGCAACATGAAAATTATCTGCGCCCAGTATAAAACACATATGAATGGCGCAGGTGCACTTTTGCTTACAATAACAAAAATGTCATGTGCAGCATCCTTGTGCCCTGTGCCCTTTGGCGCTAATTTGTTCCTTGTAACACCCTTCTTCGTGTGCCATACTATTAACCCTGCAGCCTACAGTGTCCTTGCGCCCTATGCCTGGAGGCCTTAAAATTACTAACTCTTCATTCTGTCAATGCTTTAATGGAAGATCTGATGGCTAACATGGCTCTTTTGCATGTTGGACTTCGCTCCTCCTTCTTGCAGATCAGCAACTGAACTCTGATCCACATATGTCTACATCAAGCAAGAGACCGACCAAATCAAAGGGCAAAGCTAAACTTACAGAGGAAGAGATGAAGTACAAGTATCAGAGGGTCAGAATGCCCGAGTCCCAGGCAGAATGTGACCTGGATATAAGAGACTCTGAGCTCGGTCACATTGACATGGAAGATTTCTGGGCCAGAACCAGGAGAGTCACAGGAAGTCCTTGGATGGACAAACTGGTGGGCAAGTGGTCTGCATTTTGCTGGAGGGATTCCCGTCAGTACAATAAACAATGAATTCATGATGGTAGTGGCCCGCTGCTACAATAAAGACACAAGATGTGTCGAAAATGAAAAGGGCGAGGTTATAATCAACCTTACTGCCCGACATTTCGAAATCATGCTTGGCATCCCTCACCACCGGCATTTCATGGCCGTGAGCCAAGAAGACTGCGTTAAGGCATGGGAGGATAATGAAGACCAGTGCATGCAGCTCATGAATGAGGTCTACCTAAAGAACAAGAAGGTGATAACCAGATGGCCACAGGTTATTCACCGTAGCGACTTCTCCGAGGAACTGAGTGACACTATCACGTTCCTGAGTAGAGTATTTGGGATTTCTGATGCCCATTACTTTCACAAATGGATGCTTCAGGTACTTTGAAACTATGAACAAGAACATACCAGATCAACGCTTCGAGTGGGCGGAGATCATAAGCAGCACCATATCCGAGCAGCTCCAACAACTCACCACAACGGGAGGTTCTACATGAACTCCTACGTAGTTTATGCTGCAGCCTCGGAGAGGGATTATCCAGCATTGAGCCGATGCGGGGTTTGGCCCCAGGTGAGAATATATGAGTACTACCCAGAGCTGAAGCTGGAGAATAGCATCCCGCAGTTTACCAAGATTAACGACACTTTCTTCTACAACGTCATCTGCCTTTTGAGGCCAAACATGACTCACGGTCGAATGACCAAGAGCATTGTCACAACAACTGAGAAGTGGGGAGCACTGTTTACCCAATTCCCCACCTTCACCTATCTCAGAGCGGCCAACTTCTTGGGGGAGCCCACCAAATTGCCGAGATATGCCGGCCCCAAGTTGATCCTGTTAGAGCTGTCCAGACAGCTCATAACCTATCATGAGAAATGTTTGAAGAGGAAGAAGGGTGGAACTCCTTTCCCCTCACATAGTAGGCAGATACACCTGTGTTTCTCATCACAAAGCCCTGGGAAATGTTTGCAGAGCTAGAACTGCTAAATCTAAAGCACAACTTCCGGCCAGGCCCACTTTTGATCCAAGGAATTTCCTTCCCAAGGAAAAACTTGATCCAATCCACATTCCACAGATCGAGGATATCTACATCGACCTGTATCATGAGGTCGAACTCAGAAGAAAGGACCACTCTCACCTGGCCCTGGCAGAGATCATTCAGTATGGCGTGGCCATTGTCCCAAGAGGTTATCAAACTACCGATCAAGAAGTTGATCAGGTGTATCTTGACATGATGGGGACAATCGGCCATTTTGCTGCAATCGATGAACAAAAGCACCCCATAATATTATCAAGAAAGGGTCAAGGAGACATTGTGGTGGGATCAGAGCACTGGTGCAGGATGAATGGCCTTATCTACCTCGGGGTAGATTTCACCACGTCCCCTTTGGGCAATGCACCTGTCAGGCCAAAACATTTTCCAAAGGGAAAAGGTAAGGACAAAGAGGGAGAACCAAGCTCTGCTCAAGAAGGAGCTCCTGAGAGTCCCCCTTCCACCACACAAGAATAGGTTGTGAGCCTGTTATCTCCAGAGAAAGAAGTGGCCGAAGATGTTCCGATGGGCACATCCACTCAGGATGTTGCCACTGCTACAACTACTGAGGTTCCTTCTCTCCCTTCTCTTTCTCCTCTTCCCCCTCCTCTCGTGGCTCAAATGACCATCCCTTTGGTCGTATCTTCTTCCCCATCTTCCACTGTTCCCCTTTCCTCTTCCTCCATCTTCTCTTCCCTTGCGGAGCTGTCCCCCACCATTTCTTCTCTCATTTCTCAGCTCCCTTCCATCCCCACATCTACTTCCCCTGCAGTGTCTCCTCCTTCCATGAGCACTTCTTGGCCTCTCTGTCAATGCCACCACCAAGTGTCTCTACGCACTTCCCTTCCACTACTGCAGCTACCCCCTCTTCCACTTCTGGTCCCACTCCCATAAGTCCAGCTTGGATCTCTCAGCACCTGAGCCAACATAAGAGGAAAGTCCCTATCGCACCGATGGACTTCTCCATCATCCCATCAAAAGGGGCTAAGAAGCAAAATCCCATAACCCGCTTCTCTCAGAGTGCATCAGGGGAGAGGGTAATGGAGGTCATGCATATCCCGATCCTTCCAAGAGTAAAGAAGATCTGTCTCCGACAGATTATACAGTGACCCAAGTCACAATGGGAATGTCTTCTGAAAGCCTTCAGGGAGAGGCCCTATCTGTAGTCGATGCCCTTTGCAAGAAGCTCCAGGAAGCAAAGGAAGAAAAGAGGCTATTAAAGGAGCAAAATAAACATCTTCTCCACGCCTTGTAGAAAATGGGTAGTGCACCTCCTACAACTGCCGCCGAAACTCCTGAGCCCCGAGCCAGGATAAGATAAATGAATATGCCAAAATCGGTGAGCAGGGTATGGCAGTATCCACTGGAGAGACCAAATCCTCAAGGAAAGTGAGGGAGTAATCGTCAGGTTCACCGAATTGTATCAGAATATCGATCGGGGGAACAAGGCACTCCAGGTGATTGCGGGACCCATCTCCAAAGAGTTGGACCATGCTAGGCTGCAGCATGAGACCTTCCAGAAAATGCTCGACTGTTCAGTCAAAGATCTGGTCAAGTTCGGCGTCTTCGATCACCCCAGAGCCCCCAACAAAATCCTTTCTACTCTGGACTACCGGGTCGATCAGTTGGAGTTTGTCCTAGAAAAAATAGATAAAGTCAAGGAGGAGGCCTTGGAGGCTATGCACTAGATGGAGCAGATCATCCTGAGAATGTCCCTAGGCTTGCTCACTCCTTCTTTCACCTTGAGGAAGGCAGATGAAACTATTCAGATCTTCAAGGAGATCATCTCGCAGGGCTGGGGCCAGAAGTCACCTTTGACACCGAATCCATCAACAACCTTCTGGCCTATCGTGACTTCATAGGGTACCTGATAGAGGTAGGAAACGAATATTCCAAGCTCCCAGAAAAGCTCACAGAGGAGTGGGAAACTTGCGAAGTTATCAGTGATCATCACAAGGATCCTTGCCCAGATCAACTTCAGCCCATGATCAGCAAGTTCATGGAATATCGGGCCCAGTTCCATATCACCTCTCCTGAGCAACAACAGAAGCAAGACACCCCTTTTCGGCCATGAGATGATGATGAATAGTCTCCTTCCTCTCGATCTTCTTTTTGTAAATATCTAAGAGTATGTTGGCACAAATGATGACATCATCCATGTTGCACCATGGGATGATGTCATCCACCAAGTTGCCAAAAGTCAATAGTTGACTTTTAGATATTTTGTAGATACTTTGTAATTAAGTCGTTGGTTTCTTTTTGTCTTCTCTCTTCTCCTTCTTCTATATATACTTGAATGCTTGTTGTATTCAAAGAGGTGGATATCTTTCAGATGAAAAATAGAAGTAGGAAGAAAAGACTTTGAGCTTTTGTAATAGAAAAGATATTAATACAAATATTAAGACTTTGTGCTGAATATGCGTGTTATGAGCATTTTAATCTTTCTTACGTCAGGTTTATGTGCTTATTCTGTTAAATCTATCTCTACCTTTTTGTCATTTATCCATCAGTATTGCTCTGTTTGTTTATGCAAGTAGGTTTGGCTCCACTTATTACCAATCCCAAAACATAATCCTTCTGATCCTTCTGCTTTGGAATTCATTTCTTTTCTCCCTTCGGATCTGATCTTTCTTCGCCCTTCCTTTCATTCCCTTCTCTATGTTGTAGCCCAAGATTGAACCATGTTATCCTCCATTCTTTTAATATTCTCCTACACATCAACACTCTCTAGGTAACTACTACCATCATATACATAGGCTTCTTCCTAATAAGCTCCATAGCCAATCCTGAAATATTTTATCCCTTTTGTAGCCCGGGATTTAACCATGTTAGCCTCCATTCTTTAGATATTCTCCTACACATAAACACTCTCTAGGTAAATGATATCATCATATGTATACCCTTCTTCTTAATAGGCTCCATAGCCAAATTGATCTTGACATTGTTCATAGGGGTAAGCATAGTGGTTTTGAATTTGATCATAAGATTGATCTGGAGGAGTTGGGAAGTACATTGGAGGTTGGTTGCCTTCTTTGTAAGTGTATATTCCAATGTGGGAATGAAGCCATGATTGCACAAATTCATAGGATGGAAGAAAATTAATATATGGAAGGAAAGATGAATGAAAATGGATGGAAACAAAGGTTTTTAATTTTAGAGATCAGTTGTTTGGACCAAATGGAGTTGCTAGGTATGTTTGTAAATGCTTCCAAAAGATGAAATTTTAACAAGAACACACCAACCTATTAAAATAAAATCTGCTACAAATGTTGAATCTGCACTCCACCTAATGATTTTGACATCCTTTTTGGCCCACCAGAGTGCCAAAACTATTAGTGTAAAAAAATTAGCACCTAAAATTCAACAATGTAGATCTCTACATTTTGATAACATTGGGTTACCTCTCTAGCTCTAGGACTTACGGGCTTGAGAAAACCCCCATATAAATTTGGTTCTTTATCCTAAACTACCTAACACAATATACTCCTAATACAGGAAAGAAAACTACCTAATCCTATCCTAATATTCTAAGGGACAAGGGAGAGAGAGTGCATGAAAATAAACCTACACTAAAAGTGATGATACGCCAAAAAGGAGGTGAGAGACAATCTAGTGAGGGAGAAAGAGAAATAAATGAAGAAGGGAAGGCCAAACATAAGTGACACAGACCCAAGATTCATTTACCATATATTCTCACATGAAAAATAGCATAATGAAATTACAAGGAGAAATACATGCACAACACAATGCAATAAGAAAAAGAGAGGTAAGGTTGCAAAGCTAAAACAAGCAAGGACAGACAAATATGTCATAAAACAAGCTTTATTGCAATAAAATTATGCACACACAATTACAATTACTAAGGAGGCACAATAACACATTGCAAGCCCAAAATAGAGGTTCGACAGCTCACAGCTTCTTTGGAACAAATTTTATAGAGTTCTATTACAATTTTTGAATATCCTCCTCTCAAAATGAAATATTTTACAATAAATAAGTCGAATGAAAGAGAAGGAAGAAAGAGAAGAGGAGAGAGAACAAGTGGGACAAATATTCTGGTATTCAACCACTGGTAATATGTCTTAAAGACATCTGCAAAGCACATAGGAACTTCATAGAGCCATTATTATGTCAATTTCATCCCGTAGAAGCAAATAGAGCCATGTTTCATCAATTCTAGTAGTTGGGTTGTCTAATTTGACCATTTATGTGTAAAAGTGGTCTTCTCCTACCCCTGAAATCCATGTTTTCCATTTTGACCTAGTAAACTCCACTAAAATCAGATTTTGATGATGTCAAAATTGAAGAGCTCGATGAGAGATTTCCAGTGATATAAATTGTATCTAATTTGGTGCACAAGATCAAAAGATATGGCCATTTGAATATTTTCTAGTCGACAGGCACAAGAATTTGACATGTGTTAGCCTTCAATTGGTTTGGGGATTAGCCTTAACCAACGTGTACTTGTTTTTCCTTTTTCCAAGTGTCTACTCTTCATTGGGTTGCAATATGTGGGTATACTTCTCCGTTTGCCATCTTTCCTCTTTTTTAACTTTTGCAGGATTCCTTTATGAAAATACGAGTAGATAAAGCTTTGTCATGTTCCTTCGAGATGTTAGGCTATCCTTTACCTTTTTCAATCTCTAGGCATGTGGACCAATGAAATTGCATCATGCTCCTTCGCATTGTAGACCACGCCAAACCCTTAGAACCACGAGCCAATAAGAAATGACCATGTTTCTTCACAATTTTCCCCTCAACTGATAAATGTGAAATACAAGCCAATGAGAAGGCTCTATGCACTTACATGTCAGCCCTTGAATATCCCCAACCCTCGATAATTGTGAAATTTTATCCAATGGGAAAGTTCCACGCTTTGATGTTGTTAGATTTTTTTATCTCCACTAACAAATTTGAAATACGAGTGAATTAGAAAGATCCACATTTCCATAGTGTTAGAACCTATCAACCTTTGCTTCATGCTTGGATCTGATTGGACAATCCTTCACATTTGTCATATTGGTGAAATGTGAACTAATAAAATGGTTCCACATAGCTCATTTCTTTCCTTTCTATAGTAACTTTCTAGTGTTTTGTGGGTTTAATAAAAACCCACCTAACTCTTTAACCGATATCCTTTGTCATTGACTAAGCTCCATTATTTCATGTATTTTATAACATTTAGCCCATTGAATATATGCAAGTTATCATTGACCCTATCTCGACTTATCCGAACACTAAGCTCTTTCCACGTAGCCTAGCTGATGTTGTCATTAAGTTTTATGGGCACTTGAATGTCAATCAAATTTTCTTAATATATACCACTAATGAAACCATACCATGTGGATTTTTGAATGTTGATGGCCGTGTATTTTGGGAAGTGCAATTTGTGACCATTTGGTATCACATTGATAGTAAAAATGGTTGAGTCCATTTTTAAAGCTTGTTAAAGACAAATTAACTGGTGGTAATTTTGGATAACACGTACTCCAAGGTGCATTTATCCTCCTCCATTATCCCAATTCTTCCAATTTTCCCAATTTCACCATATGCAAACCCCATGTAAACTCATCTTCAACCCAAGTTCAAAGCATAGTTAGCGGGGTGAGTTAAAACTCACCATAACTTCACAAAAATCATTGAAACTTATATCTCACCACTAGTAAAAAAATTATGAAATTTTCTATTTAAATTTCCTTAAACCTCTATTAATGTTTTCCACACCACACCAAAAAAATTATTCTTCATTTCCCAAAGATCGACATGTGAAGTCACCCAAAAAATTGGAGTGAATGATCCTAAACCTTTTTACGGATATGGAAAAATGAGTTTCCTCTATGAATTTTTCACTTTCTTGAATATTCGACAGGAGAAAATTTCTGAAACTTGGATTGAACAATCCAAAAAAAATTTACTTTCATCCAAGGTATTTCTTACACGATGGGTGGCTGATTTTTTTGAGATATAGAGGACTGATTTTTATTAGTATTCTTACCCATTTAATAAAAATCTCATTTTACAATCCAACGGGTAGTGATGTAATGGTCCTTGGGTCTCCTATTAATTGGGAGGTTCAAGGTTTGAATCTTATCTCTCGTTAAATGGTCCTTGGGTCTCCTAATAATGTGGTTTAATGTGGGCTAGCTGAGAGCTTAAACTTCCATCCTTAGATGGTACAATGATCGGTGTGGGATGGTGATGTCATAAAGGGATAGGGACCTCTCCCCTACATAACCTCAACAAAAAAATCTCATTTTACAACTAATCCAGATGAGGGAATCATCTAAAAATTAGAGTAGGGAATTTTGGAATAAAACCAAGAATTTCAAGCTTGTTTTCGTTGCGATCCAAGACTTAGTAAGTGCACTTACTAAAAATAACATGTTTTCATAGAAGGGAATATCTAAAAGTATTAATTTTTCAAAAGAGGTAAATTCTTAGTATCCACAACCCCTAAACAGAAATTAACATCGGGCAAAGTGAAAATGGTGAGAATTACTAAAAATAACAGTCTTGGATAAGACCTACTAAATATAGTAAGTCATGGAATTGAGCTCAAAAACTATGAAAACTCCCATTTTGATTATCTCATTTATTTTTTCCATCATTTAAAGGTTTTGAAGTTTTCTTATTTTTTCGAACAAGGTCAAAAACATTCTACATGATCTTAAAAAGCATCAGTTCCAAAGAGATCTGTGTGTAATAGTGTCTCGATGAAAGAAGTAGAATGATCTAACTCTTTCCAATCATTTTAGAAGGGATTTATCCTTAAAAATCATTCATGAAAATAACATCATATATATCACACTATGACAAGGAACAATATTAGAGTTTTTATATGGATAATGAGTGCAATCAGTAAAATCATGAGGTCGGTAAAGAGTTTGAAAAGAATCAAGAGCTCCATTAAAATTAAAAGTCACCAGGAGGATGATCATCATGAGCTATGAGTGAAGATGGATGTCATCTCAAGAAAGGCATACCTTGAGATACGTTTCTAAAAACTTGATCTTGAATTTATAATGATCTCACATATTCTAATTCGTAGGAGGTGGAATTTGTAGCATTTTAGTACATTGTAGAGGACAAGAACATAGTTTTAATTTTCAATAATTCTTTCAAGGTCCATTCAGGGATCAATATTTCTATTAGGAAAATGAATCCTATATCCATAAGGATACATAAATAAATAGGGTTTCCAAAAACCATAATAATTTTTCAACTCGTGATTAGGAAAGTGAGTGGTGAAGAGGTCATCATGCTCATAGGAAAAGTGTCAGAGTCAAGGAATGAGGTATTGATCATCATATCCTAACTCTATAATTTTTTTCACTCCTTATTGAAAGAAAAATTTAGGATGAGCTATCCCAAGCTATCAAGGCATATAGGATCATCAAGTGTGAAGGATTGAGTAATCACCTATTCCCATGAGAAATATCTAAGCAGGAGGTGAATGAGATGATTCCATTCAAGGAGGATTAGAAGCCAGAATGGAAAGACAATAATATTCATTTCAAGTACAACGTATGAAAGAATGATATATCATCTCAATTTCAATTATTTCCATTCATTTAGTAGTGTTCTTAAACACTCATTCAACACCTTCTAGTGTGATCATTTGTAAAGTGAGGATCTATTCCAAAGTGAATGAAAGGTAAATATCAAAAGGTTCATGTATACACCTAGTTTTTAGGCATTCTATTTTTCATACTGTTATTAAAATTTTCTTTTTAGGTTAGGGATCGCTAATGCATCTATTTATGGGAACATGAGCCTTAACGGGGTGTTTTTGGGATAGGGGTATGTTTATTCACGTAACTATTGGGTTAGGTATGATACATGGAGAGAGAATAAATTTTGGTCCCATTTATGTATTTAGTTTTTCTTATCCTCTTATTTTGACATCTTGCTTGTTCATGACAACATGTCTTTTATCTTACATTCATTTTTCTTCCCGTGACAATTTTCACACACCCTTTTTCATTTCCCCCTTTATCGATGCCATCGCCCATAGGTGATTGCGTTAGTGAAAATTCAAAAACATCGGTCGACGCCTTCACCCGTGGGTGATGGCATTGGTAAAAATACCCAAACTCTCATTTTCACAATAAGATAAGAAGATCATTACAAAAAGGAACTCGCCATTAGCTTTTCTCTCTTTCACCAACTTGCACCTTCTCTCTCAACTTCTGAATTTATTACATATTGAATCTTTTCTTTGATATTGTTCTTCATTTGATTGGTTTTCTTATACTTTTGGGTCATTTATGGTTAGCTAGGATTAGATTTTTTTCCCTTATCAACCTAAATTTCTCTCTCTCTTGGTATATGGTCCTTTGGGAAATAGATGCATCAGTGACCACCCCCCAATAGGTAAGTTCTCTAACTCAATTTTTCATTTTATATAGAGTATTATTCTACATTTGTTATTTATTATATGTTTGTTTAGTATTTTATGCACATGTTAGGTCTGCATATTGTATTTCAATTCTTCATTTCGTGTTACATGTTTTACTTTGGTTAGCATAGAATTTGCATGCTGAATTTGTTCATTATTACACCCTATAGTTCTAATACCTTTATAGGTTTCCTTCCTCTTCTTTGACCTAGGGCCTTAGAAACCTTAGGTTTTCCTAGTGTAAGGGTTACTT
This sequence comes from Taxus wallichiana var. yunnanensis, assembly GCA_018340775.1. Classification (NCBI taxonomy): domain Eukaryota; kingdom Viridiplantae; phylum Streptophyta; class Pinopsida; order Cupressales; family Taxaceae; genus Taxus; species Taxus wallichiana. The sequence continues at coordinate 64,616,317 of CM031242.1, read as the reverse complement.
CCCTTGGGGTATGTGATCATAATGGTCCATGTACCCCCTTTAATTCTATCTATTTGTGTAACGATCTTGGTGTGTCCCTTACTCATTCCCTTGATACCCTAGTTGAACAAATGATAAGAGTTCACGGTGTCTAGAAACATTTTGTGCCCATCATACATCATTGGTGAGCCCTGACGTGAAACTATGTTTTGTTTCTTTTGATTAATAACATTTCATTAAAAGAACTCATTTTCATTTTTGTCTTGTTTCAGTCTTTAAAAATTCTAAAAAACCCTAAAAATCAATTTTCCCAAACTTCATTAGCCCCTATGGAATTTCTATACAAGGCCAATCCCATCTATCGTGTCTAAACCTCTTCACATATGTTATCTTCCCATGTTTCATTTTTGTATAATTTTGATCATGTTTGTTATTTCAAATATTTACCATATATTCCTTCAGCCCATGTGAAACACTTTTTTAATAGCCAATTTTATTATTATCCTATTCTTTCGAGCTTATTTTTGGTTAGATGAGCACTTCATCATGGAGTATCTTAGCCTAGGGCTCTCCAAATCTGTTGAAGCAGTCACCTTCGTAAACCAATTTTCCATTATCAGGTTTTCCTTTCTATTCAAAGTGTTGTGTGATTTGAGCTAATAGGAAAAAGTATAACACCCTCAACAGTAATGTATCAAGTGAAGAAGAGGAAGAGATTCATATTGAGGACATCTATGATATTCCATCTGAAATCCAAAATTTCCTTGATAAGTTTCCTCAATACAAAGGGGAACCTAAGTTAGTAATCCATAAACACCTCCTTGATTTTATATCTCAACAAATTGATAGTAGGGTGAATCTTTGGGAAGGATAATATGACAGGCTCACCTATGAATTCCTATAACTTTGATCCTACTAATCTTATCCTATAGCTCATAGACAAAAAGAGTCAACAAAAAAATGCCACTACAACCCATCTCCTTCAAATACAAACCAATATGGTCCAAATGGTGAACCATCCTAACCTAGACCACGGGGTGTAATTGACCTTCCCTTACATAACGGAAGTAATGGGGAATCTATTGCACAACCTCCCATTAAAAAAAAAAAGTCTTACGATAAATACAACAAGAGCCTTTAGTACGCTACATTGCTAGCATGGATATTGGAGGAATTTCCCTTCTATTTCATATGATGGATCAACCAATCGTAGTTTACTCATTAAGGCCTTTGTAATTTTTTTATAAATAATGGATCAAAGTTAATTCTTATGCTACCACTACACTCTTAGCTAAGACTCTTACTTGAAATTCCTTTGACGGTATCATAACTTACCCGATAGCTCCATAGTGGAGATAGAATCTCTAGTGAAAAATTTAGTTAATGAATTCCAATATCATGATTTACACGAGAATAACATCAATGTTTTATTTAACCGCAAACATGAGAATGAATCAGCTCAAAAATTCATCAAATGTTTGAAAACCTTATCTTCTAAGGAAGAACACAATATTATGAATGATATCCTTTTCCAAATCTTCCTTCGAGCCTTAGAGCCTCACCTCCAATATAAGGTTAGGTCATTTTCTCCTACTTCCATGCATGAAATTCTAGAACAAGATAAAATACAATATTACCTCATGAGGGAGTTTGAGAAGGATCCATATACGACTCGATCAAATAAACAAATAAAAATCCTTTTAAAATAAAATAACAATAATACCACGAGATGATGGGGTCTTAGATACCCTTCCTCTTATAGATTCTACAAATAGGAATTTATTTCATATCAATTCAAAATCTAAAAATATTAAAAAAATAACCTTCTTATTATTATCCATTAACCAAGCATGAGTTGAGAAAATGCATGTGTAAACCATTTAGTCATATCCTTGATTATTCTCTACCTATCCCCAATGGAATAGTGATAAAATCTATGTTGGTGGCTTGCAAATTGGGGCCATTCTCATGAGAATTGTCATGCAATTCACACAACTTCCATCACTTTATTTTTAAGCCCTCAATTTGACCATGAATCCATCTCTAGAGAGAATTTTACTGAAGCGGTCAAGGATCGAGATGCTCAAAGAGAATGGATCCTTATAATTCCATTAATCAAGCCAATGAAGAACTTAAAGTTTTTGTGACCCTATGCCTAACCATAGTTCAGGAAAAATCTCTAAGAAACTAGAAAATTTCACAACAAACATGGTTTATCTTGACTATCCTCTTGAGAACACATTTTCTATAAATGATATGAGGCATGTGATAGAATATATAGAGCCTGGATACCCTCAATCATTTTAACGGTTGTCACCAAATCATTGCACCCTCCAAATGGCTAGTCTATGAGCAGGACGTTTGGTGTGATTAGGACACATGGGATCACCTCTCAAGTCTGTGGGACTTGGCTCGAGGTGAACCTCTGGAGAAGGTTGGCTTCCTCTTCCTAAACTAAGTGTTGTACTACTCCTAGTTTCATAAAATGGCTATCTAGTCCTATGCTAACATTGTCACAGGTTTTAGGGAAAGAGTTTGTAAAAAGGAAACTATACTAGGGATGGTGATGCACCAAATAAAGGGATATTTTAATCTCAGGAAGGGTTAATGTGAGTAGGATGCTTGCACCATTAATCACCTTCACCTATTGTAACTTAGAAAGGATACATAATACCACAAACCAGAAGCATATGTTCCTTTGTTAAAACTTGAATCATACAGAATAGAGAGACCAAATTTGATTGAACACACAATTAAATAACCACGAGGATAAAACACATGCACATGTCAAACATTCATTTCACTGATTATGGCTAATGATAATATAAATTTTAATAACAGTAAAGAAAACACTCTTTCCATAACTGACATAAAAGATGGTTATATCACTTTTCCATAACATGAAATAAGATAATCTGAAATAAAGGCAAGCTAATCATCTATACTAAGGAGTCATACATTCACAAAGCATATACTAATCAACCATTTATCACAATAAATCAGATTCTTCAGGGCAAGATATCACTCTGAATATAATTAAAAGGTTTTAAATCTCTGAAGTGCTCTTCCAAGCTTGAAGAGAAACCTCACCAAAAAATGATCCCTCTCTGTATGATCCATATATATAATTATTCATAAGTTCTTTAGGCTGATCCATTACAACTTGACCTTCAACTAACATTTTAATAATAATAGAAATGTCATTAATTTAAGGAAACAGTTCCCATGAGAATAATAATTTTTTTGCAAGGGCTTGACTCAGTCAACCCTGCAACTTTAACCGATCCAGAGCCTAGATCTATCCATTCATGGCTGCTCAGCTTTGGCCTAGTTCTGCAATGCCTTCTCCTTTCGCAGGTTTCTGTTGCATTTTTCCCATGCAGCCATTCGATGTTTGTATTCGAGGAAACACTTGATGATTCCCTAAATTTCTTCATCTCTTGGCCCACATGTATAGTGATTCACTACATATGTTGTCTCAATTTATTTTGTGATCTTGGCTGGAATTATTCACAACTTTATTCAATCTTCATATGAAATTTTGGCATAAAACCAATCTATCAATGGATTCACTGCTGAAAGTTTTGGTAACCTCATCATCGCATTTCACCAAATCCTTGAAATTTTCCTTGATTTGGTCTTTTGGGAGAGCATCAATTTTTTCATTGAAGAACTTACAATTAACAATATCAAATTCTTTTGATATATCATTCAAGGCATCCATAATTTCCACTCACTTATCATCAAACTTCTTAATTAAATTTTGTAGCACTTGGCACCGAAATTTTATGGCCTTTTTATATTCAAACAACTTCAAAGCACCATCGATCACATATTCTTGAAGGAGAAATTCTAGGTCTACTTCTCTTATTTCACTCCATGTTTCCAAATTCAAGTTCAGTTATTATTATCCTTAGAAAAAGCTTCATCCATTTTACAAATAGTATTCCTTCCAACTTGCAAATCATTGTATATCTTGACAACTTCATTGATCAAAATATTAACTTCTTTGAGTATGTGCTCCATCCATCCATTTATCAATCTCCCTTTCTGGGCTAGCTTCTCAATCTCATGATAATAAATTTCATCGATGGTAGAAACAATCTGTCATAGCCTTAGTATTTGAGACTTTGGTAGATGGAGTTGGTTGCGTTAGTTTTTGTAGTAATGTAGTGAGCTGCTCGACCTTAGCTTTCAACTCATCCTTACAAGCTTTATCCTTGTCATATTTCTCCATCAAATTTCCAAGAGTAGTTTGCACATATTTTTAACTCCTTCGCGAGTGGATTTTCCCAGTGAAAATCTAGAAATTTGATAATCCGCAACTGTAATTGTTTCCTTAGTTTTTCCCTCAATGAAAGTGACAACCTCTACAAATGTTTCTCTAGATGTATTCATTGTCAAGATAGAAATAATCTTTGGCCTCTTGGCCTATCGTTTTGTTGTATTTTCTAATATACTTATATCTATGACATCCCGAAAAGGAGCCTTCTTATTTTTCTCTAGAGTCTTCCTAAAAATCCATTTTGGAATGGCTAATGTTGATGAGGATGGAACAGTAGATCCAATACCTAAAACATTAGTCACAAAAAGATTACTAGTAACATCAGTTGGCATTTGAATGGATGGGGTAGATGTGAGGATGGCCATAGGAGTTGATACAATGATGTTAGGGGATGAGATGGAAGGAAATGGAAGTGTTAGGGGAAGTGAAGTAGAAATGGGTGACCGAATAGTTTCTCAAGATGAGAGAACTAGAAGGGATGATAATACTTGGGCCATAGAAGGAGATGGGAAAGAAGAAATGATTTTGAAAGTAGAGGGAAATGATGGCCTAGTGGGATACTAGGAGACTCACCGAATTCAACTATTTCTATTACGGGTGTTATAGGAGATGATAAAAACTACATAATAATAAAAGACCGAATATTATAATTTTGAAACTCGAACTCATTTGGGATGTTGTATTCATCTAGAGATAACTTCTTATACAAATTCTTGATCCTATAATCTAGGAGTCAAGTCTTATCACTTATTCTTCCTCATATCTCTCTCCATGAATCTCTCAAGCTTATCCCTAGGATCACTCACACTCCAAAATAGCTATGTGATTTTTTTATCACAACACACTCACACTAACTATATTATTAATATGAGTTATATAAACTCATTATTAATAATATTACAATATATTAATAATGTTACATAATATATTTGTAACATTCACTCCCCTATTGTTAACATTATTAATTCCCAATATACACTCCCCTAATGTTGACATGGTAAAAACATTCACACGCTTATCTGCAATATGCTCACCCATGTGGCATGCCCAACTTGGCTCATGACCTTGATCAAAAGAAAGGCTCTCTCCTTCCATGGTTTTAAACAGGTTTACCAAAAACCTTGACGTGATAGGAACCATCAATTGTCCACCTCATGTGGTTTTCTGGATCTTCCACAAACCTTTTCAAGATCCACGAACTAACTTACATTGGTGCTTCTGATCTTCTGCAATGTTCTGACATCAAGAGAAAATATAGGAAATATCGCTCACGCAGGAGCTCACTTATTACAATAGTTGAACATGTATGATTCATCTATTCTTATTTGTAGAAAGTAAACACACAACTAAAAATGAAATTCCACAACACCATTGTGCGGCCCCATCACCTACGGATGATGAGAGGTCATTGATTGACCTCCTTCCTTCATTGAATCCTTCCTCCATGATAGTCTATTGCTAGCTCAGCTGAATATGAATTTGAGGATCATTTGAAATCACTCCCTCAATTTTTCACTCGGACGTCGTATATGAGTGAAAATGCGTCTGACTAATAATGAGGCAATATTTGTTTTTCTTTTAATTTTTGGATTTTTTAACTCACATATTTTAACTAACTTTGACAATGACTAGACAATACAATGACACAATTTGATTACACAAAAATATACTCTTAAACATAAACACAAAATAAAAATAAAAATAAAAACTTAAACTTAATAAACAAATATAAAATTAGAACTACACTTAAAAATTTAAATATTAAATCAAAATTTTTTTTTAGAAACACTAATTAAAAATAAATTCCAAAACATAAAGGAGTGGCCAAATATTAAAATTTTGTTTAATAAAACTTAATCTAAAAAACCACGTGTTATAAAACATAAAAACCACATATTAAAAAAAATTTAACCTAAAACATAAACTTTATATTCTAAAAGCATTTAAAGACTAATGATAATAAAAAACTAAAAACATGTAAAATACTAATAACATAAACATCAAACAAGAATATAAGACTCCACGTAAAAAAAATTGACTTAAAACTTGACACGATTGCATCTTTTAGGATATTTATGGGCACATGGTAACAGAGAGCTTATCTGATTTGGATGTCTACGGGAATGAATATGAATAGCACAGAGAAACATGTTCACCACCAAATTTTTCACGGTAGAACACCAAAAAATACCACAGATTTGTGTTATAACACTGGCAAAGAAATATCTCTGTGCAAGAAATTGATCCAGTGTTTGCATTTTGAGATGAGAAATTTGAGATACCGTGTGCATGTCAAAAATAAATTTGTATTTTTACAATATTGATTCTCTTGCAAATAATTCCTCTCCTTCACGATGCATGTCTAGTGGTTCTATAAACAAGAAATTCCAATGCTTCAAGATAGATGAAAGTCAATGTAGGATCCAATTAGATCTGTGCACAAACAATACCAAGAAAAACCACTCTGATCTCGCACAAATCCTCCAAATGAAATGTTAAACTGTAGATCTTACAAGGCACTTTACGCATTCTCAATGCAATGGAGAATTCATTTACACTGAATGCTTTGTAAACATTATAAAATCCGTATATATTAAGCCAAAAATATGTTATGACTACAAATCAGATAAGAAATCAAAGATAAAATTCTCCAATTTAAATTTAACAAAGATATCTCTGTTTTCCACAGTTGAAGGTATGCAGGTCTGCAGCTATAAAAACTCCACTATGCACAACATTCTACTCATAGATCTCGGATTCGATGCATTCAATCCTTCTAAATTGATGCAAAATTTTGCAAACACTTACATGTAGATTCAAGACTCATAGATATGTCAATGGTTATGTTCACATCTTTGAATCGATTCATACGCTAGTGGATACATTACAAAAATAAAATATACCAAACATTGATCACCAATAAATTAGAAATCCATTAATGAATTTGATCATACCATCTCTGATACCACTGATAAAAACTACATAATAATAAAACACCGAATATTATAATTTAGAAATTGAATTCATTCGGGATGTATTCATCTAGAGATAGCTTCTTATACAAATGCTTGATCCTATAATCTAGGAGTCAAGTCTTATCACTTAGTCTTCCTCATATCTCTCTCCATGAATCTCTCAAGCTTATCCCTAGGATCACTCACACTCCAAAATAGCTACGTGAGTTGTTTATCACAACACACTCACACTAACTATATTATTAATATGAGTTATATAAACTCATTATTAATAATATTACAATATATTAATAATGTTACACAATATATTTGTAACAGGAGGCATGACTTTGGGAACAGGAGCCTTGGAGAGAGATGAGCTACCAACAACGAATGAAATATTTTTAGGAACTGTATGGGTCTTTTGGGTCGACCTTTTTCCCTTTGTGGGTGTTGATTGGCTCATGGTTGATGGGGCTTCTATATTTGTAGGTTTCTCTAACCCCTTGGGTGAGATTCCCAAGGTAACCAACCAACTATAAGTTCTCTACAAAATGGGCCCCACCCTCTCCTTTGTATTGCAACATTATTCCACATACCAATCAATCCATGGAAATGGTTGATTGGCAATATTATCATTTTTATATACTACATCCAAAACCTTGTCATCATCTTGCATGTCTTTTGGGACATTAGCTATTCCAAATTTCCGAACCTCATCCAAAGTTATCCTTTCATAGGGTACATGGTAAGCTGGACCAACTTGTTTCACTGAATTTACCCCAATAGTCAAAATTGGTCTCGTGGATGGAAATTCTGCAAGGTTACCTCTGTCATTTCTGCATCCACATTCTTAGCCTTGTAAATATTTGGGCAAGTGTATCTACCAATTGAAATAGGGAATTGAACTCCCACTTTGTTTCATTTTTATGGATCTTATGGTAGTCCAATAATTGTCGAACCAATTCTAGTAGAACCCATTTATCGGTGGGACATCTTGGTTGCTTGCTGAGAGCACCTACGAAGACAGGAATACAAATGTAAATAAATGTGGGGATTTGAAGGTAGATAGCTACCCACTCACACACTTCCTTGAAGGATACGTAATAAATCCTCCGATTATACAACTCCTTATTGAAATGATAGAGAATAAAAACAAAGAAGGCATCGTTGATCCTACAGAAGTTCCTGCTTCCCTCGTCTAGTGTGAGTTGAGGATAGAAATCATAGATTGGAGAGGTTCTTTGAATGCCCTTGATATTCAACTGGTGAAGTCTCCCAAAGAAGATATGGTATAAACTAAGAAGGATGTCATATAGAAACTCTTTGAAGAATGCACTCTACTCAACTGATAGAAAATGGAGCTATTGATATGCTCCCCCATTTGATAAATTCCTTATTCTTCTTGATGGTAGCGATATATAAGAACATCCACTCCTAAAATTCCTTTGTGGAGGGAAGACCTGAGACTCTTCTTAGTAGCACAATAATGTCATTGACCTTCGAATGAATTTTGACCGATACATGGTCTTTGGAAATTTGGCAATGCTCTTGGCCAAATAGGTTTTCAACATGACCCTCGTGCACAACTCTGCTTCTTTGTCCTAATGTTCCACCATTGACTCTAGTGAAATTTTGGTGTAATATTCAACATCAGGGAGTTTGAGAAAATATTCAAAGAAATATGGGTCCAAGCGGATCACAAATTTTCCATCGACATCTTTAACTGTCATAGATTCTTCATTGTAGTGGGTTGCTACAGCTAAAACAAATTTTGGGAAATGCATGGACATGGGAAAACCAGCAACAAGAAAAAAACCCTTTATCGTCATATATGGCTTGCATCTAAGGTTTCTTATTTGGGGCCTTCACCCTTGCCCAAAAGTCTATAAAATCATTTTTTCTGAGGCCGGTGTCCCCTATATTCCCCAGGTCGGAAGACAAGCAAGAGTGAGGAGAAACTCCATGAAATGAATACTTCATCTTTTCCTTACCCTTGAATGTATAATTAGACATCAAATTTTGAGTTTTGAAGTGTCGAAGAAGAGAAGTCCAGAACCTAAAAATCTCTAACCTCTGAAAACCTAAATTGGAGAAGTCTGAAATGACAGCTCTCGAAAACACAAAGTGGAAACTTCTGAAAAACCCGAAGTGAAAACCTCTGAAACAGATAATTCTGAAATCCTGAAAAATATAACTCCAAAGTAGGGACTTATGAAATCCCGAAGTAAAAACCTCTGAAATGGAGAAGTCTAAAATCTCAAAAAAAATAACTCTAAAGTCTGAATGGCACAATTCCCAGAAAATGAGAAGTGTCGAACAACCAAAGCTCCGAATTATGAAAAGAGAGTTCTTCCTCCGAATGCCTGTAGAAACTCAAATCATGGAAACATGGCAAGAAATGTGTTTTTCATTTCCCAAGGTATGTACAAGAGGAACAAAATAAAATGAACAATGAGGAAACAAAAAAAAAGATCCTAAACCAAAAAGAAAATTACCAAAATAAAATACCTTGAGAATGACGTTGGAAATTACAAGACACAATAAAATCATTTCATCGAGAAAATTGTGAGAAGAAAATGATAGGTGAAAATGTGATTTTAAATAGAAAAAACCAATATTAATGGTGAAATTTCAGTCCACACGAAAGTAGGTAAGAATTAAATGTGTAGAGAGCTCTGAAAGTTTGAAACCCGAAAGTCTAAAATTCTAAAATTTCAGAATTTCGGGGTTTTGAGCTTCGAAATCATGGGATGAAAATTGTGGAATGGCACGGAAGAGTTCCAAAACTTGAAATCCCAAAAGTCTGAAATTTCAGACATTCAGACTTCGGAAGTCTGAAAGAAATTTTCTAAAAAGCGCAACCTAGAGTTCTGAAACTTGAAAGCCCAAAAGTCCAAAATTTTGGACTTTCGGGGTTTCAAACTTCAGAAATCCAAGGCTAATTTTTAGAAATCGTGACTTAGAATCCTGAAACCCAAAAGTATGAAAGTATAAAATTTCAGACTTTTGGAATTTGGAACTTGAAAAACACAATCTCAATTTCAAGAAAATTAAAATCCGAAATGGAAATTTCCTGAAGTCCGAATTTCAAATTTTTGGATCTTTGGGACTTGGAGAATTTTTAAGTGAAGAAGACCTCCATGTGAATATTTTTTCAAAATTTTTGATTGATTTCAAAGTTTGTTTCTCAAGGTAGATTAAATTGGTAATATTAACCTCAAACTCACACAATTATTTACCCTCGTTTCATCCAAAATCAGACTCCCAAAATCAAAATGTCACCTACTATAGACATCATTGGCCCTTATGACAAAATTGTTACATGGTGAAGGCATCTAAAACTATTTCTTCAAACATAGATGTCTTCTTCTATGCCAATGTCATCGAGCATAAGAAAATAACAATTCCTTAAGTATATATAATCAATCCCCCTCCTTCTGATCCTATTTTTGAGGATCCTAATGACTCTCATCCTATTGCTCAGTCTAGCCATGACGAGTGAGATATTTTGAAAGCATTGTCTCAAATTTATGGAATAATTCCCCTTTTATTTCTCATACACAAGTCACCTCACCATCGCGAGTGTGTTATTATTGCATTGTTTGATATGAACATACCCTTCCCTCCTATTTTTGGGAAGTCTCCTATGCTATACGGTTTAGAGGAAAGTATCTTTCATGAGTGTGAGGAACTCTCCCTTTGTATGGATCATACCACTAACATCCAAAACTGCATTTGTTTCCCATGGCTACCATGATTCCGGATGATCTTTTGTTTCAGGAAAATGATTCCCCACTCTTTTCTATGTAAAAATTGGTCAAAACAAAGTCAAACATGCCTTTATTGACGAATGTGTTGGCACATGTGTGGCCTATTTAAACTTCATTAAATCCCTTAGATAATCAATAGATAACCTCAAGACCACACGTACTACTTTTCAAGTGTATGATCATCGAAGATGCCTCCCATGGGTTGATGATGTAGAGCTCATTAACAATTTCAATCAATCATCAAGATAAGAATAATAAAATTTCTTTATTATTTCAAGTATCATGTTTTACTAACCTTTTCTAGAAGCTTTATATGACATAACCATGCCAAAACTGACATTACTAAGAAATATATTGACTCCACCTTTATTATTCTCTGTTCTCACATCCCGTGAAATGTCAAATCTATTTGCAAAGCGATTAATCTCATGATTTTATTTACTCTTACATATCTCCACTTCCCCTTCTCTATCCTTCTCATTATTCTTTCCTAAATAAAGAAATATTTTGACTTTTAGCCTCTAATAACTCTCTCCAATCCTCTTCTCCATGTTTCAAAACTCAAAACCATGCCTCAATAGTCATCAAATTGGTTAGAACAAGAAATATTTATCATCTTCCTTTAAACATTCTCAAAATTGTCCTTTAATACTCTCAAGAATAATGTGTATTGTGGTTTTGTGGTTAGAAGGATTGGATCCTACCCACAAAAACTAATAACTTCTCCAAGTAACATTTTACCTTGGTAAGGTGTGTGACAATTTTTAAAATCTCAAACCTTAATTATTCCCTTCTTATTCCCTCTATCTCCTTTTCAAGTTTAGTAGGCCTACTAACTCCGATGTCACTGTTATCTAGGATTATTCTCTATTATAAAATGATTCAAGACATAATAAATACACTTTTAAACACCCATTTAATTTTTCTCGCTGCCTACAAATTTTCAAACTTGGATCACATCTTAAAATCCTACTCCTTAGTAACTTGCCCCTTTTCAATTAGGCATGTGACTAAGATATATTGTCCTTTACAAGAGTGCTAGATATATCTGAAAAATTACAACTCATACACACAAAATTCCTTCACATTCCATTTGTGTAGGTTGTCAATATTTTATACCAATTTACATGAGTTTTCAATGGTTCATTTTCAAGGAATTATAAATTTAACTTCCCCAACCCTAGGTAACCCTATTTTAGCCCAAGAAAACAATAAAGCTTATAAAATGAATTTTAGTTACTTTTAAACCTTGAAATTGTGCCACAATTTATGTCTCCCCATGCTCTAATATTCCATGTTAACATTAATACACCCTTTCATACAATTTTTGAGCTTCAACATACTTTCCTACCTTAATCGGTCTATAGGTGGAAATTATATTCACTAAGAGAGAAGACATTTCAAAGTAAATCATTATTCAAATCTATAACATGTGTAACAAAGTATCGTCTTATTCTAAACAATAAAAATCACAAGAAATAACACACAAATACCTTTTATACTCTCTTCAAGGTTTTTTCAACATGAAGGTTATCAAATATATAGGATAAGGTATCAACATACCATACTACAGTCAAGACAAGATTATGCATGCATATAATGATCAGTACTCCTTTCACTTCAACAAGGTTAAAATTTCTTCTTGAACCAATATCTAAACCTTTTATAGTTTAAATCCCATAAAAAGTGAACATTAACTTCTCAAGACAGTCTCAAATTCAACTACAAAACAAAGGGTTATTTCATTAACATGTATATTGTCAAACATGAATAGTATGAACATTGATATTCAACCTAAAATAAGGGCATATACATACTCATATCTTCATCAATATCCTAAGGGGTTTTGATTAAATTTTTACATTCATAATGAGAGGGAAAACACTAGTTCTTAATCATAAAACTCGTGATTATTCATGATGAAGGCAAGATATCAAAAAAGAAAAAGAGTTCTATAACTTTAAATATATTCTCCTACAAAATTTCCTTTCTCCTCCTTATGATCCTCAATGATTTATTTCTAAAAATAACCCCCTCACCTTTCTCATAAGGTTTCTTCTTCAATCCTCCTTTTCCCTTCAAATTTACTTCTTTTATGCAACTTATTAACTAACTCCTATGACTCATCAATGTCTCTTCATATGCCATATATAGGAAAATATCCTCTTTTACACCTTTTCAACATTTATGACTTAATATAACCTAGGATTGTTTTCAACATCTCTACACGACCTCCTTATACCACTTTTACATAATAAACTTAGAAATCCACCTTTACAATTTCACCCTTCACCTTTAAATGTTTACAAATTTGAATTGCAAAAAGAAGGGAAGGTACACATTTTGAAATTTTAAAGTATTTAACCACCTAAGACTCTCCTCATGACTTCATCACTCTCTAACACATTGAATTATATCTCATGATGATGACAAAATGAGAATTTTATTTTTATGTCTTTTTGATGTTGTTGTTACATCATCATCCCAAGGTGGAGAAAATAAGTCGTTAACTTTTTTTGGATAGCCTTGTCTTTAACTAAGTCTTCATCTTCTTTTCTTGTGCTTGGTCTTATTTCTTCATTCCCATTTTTGGCTTTCTTTAAGACCACCTGGTTCCCATATTTTTGTCTTTATCCTTGCATGTGCTTCAAATTAGCATCTTTATCTCTTGAGTTTCACCTTCATCTTTATCATTCCCAAGATTTTATTGGCTATACCTGCACAAACACAACAACAAAAATATATAATGATATTCATGATGTATGATGTTTTGTATCTCTTTATAGTATTTTCCCAACATGTTTCCATTGTTTTCCTTTCTCAAATGGAATAAAATATTCTCATACTCCTCACTTTTCCTTTTCTCACCAACTTCAACAACTAGTTCTTCATCTATTAAACCTTCCTCTTGTCCCATTAACACTTTATCATGTGTTTTTACTCTTTCCCTCATCTCTCTCTTATCTCTCTTCACTATATTCATCTCTCTTGACCTTATTTTGTCTTGAGACCTTCAGAATTCATTCACATATTGTTTCTCATCCTCAAATTATTCTTCATGCTCTTTTTCTCTATTATCTTCCTTGAATCTCTTTTGACCTTATTTCTCAAGTGCCTTCTTGGGAACTATACCTTTCTTTTTGTCATCAAATTGAAAAAACATATCTAAGACCTCTTCATCTTCTTCTTCACCTACTTTATGCCTCTAATATATTCTCTCAAATTGATTTTTATCATCCTATTTAACCTTTATAACTTCTTATCTAGTTCTAATCAAGAATATATTAACTGATATCATCATAATCATCTCTCCTAAATTGATTTCCTTCTTTTCAACATGTGATTTACACAAATTTTCATCATATACAATACTATCAAATTTACTTTCTTCTTCTTCTTAGGTATTCACAATCAAGAAACCTTAATTTTGTAATGGAATTTGATTACATATCTCATTCATATATTGATATATTACTTCTTCATCTTATTTATCCTCATTCAATCTTTGGATTCCTTCATACACAACTTATTTAACTATTTCTTCCTCTCGACTTACCGATCTTCTTCTTCATTTGTCTTAACTTCTTATCCTCTTTTCTAATGACCTCTCTTAGTTGAAATATCTATTTCCTCTTTAAAAAATATATAGGCCACTTGACCTTTCTTCTTATCACAAATCTAACTTATCTTTCCTCTTTCATCATCAATTCCCCAATTTTTTCTACATCCTCTCTCAAATATCTCAATTATTTCTCCATCCATTCTTATTTTCTTCTTGCATCTTCCTTCTTCTTCTTATATTCTTTCTCTTTTTCCTCTCCTTATGGCTTATCAACTTCACCAACTCTGTCACTAATTCTTATTTATATATATTTCCTCATCACTTGTCACTTCACAATCAAAAACAACTTTCACGCTTTCTTGTTATCATGATAAAATTATTTTCATGATCTATCTTAGTTCTGATACCAAATGATGCAGATCTCATTAACAATTCTCTTTATTCATTCAAGTATCTTGTTTTATTAACATTGGCTATAAGCTTGATATGACTTGACCATGCCCAAAAATTACTTTCTTGGGGAATATCTTGATTCTACCTTCAATATCATCTATTTTCACATTCCATGCAATGTAAATTCCATCTACAAAGTGATAAATCTCATGAGAATATTATTTACTCTTACCTATCTTCACGTCCCCTTCTCTAACCTTCTCATTATTCTAGCCCAAATAAAGCAAAATTTTTGCTTTTAGCCTCCAATAATTCTTTCCAATCCTCTCCCCTATTTCAAAACTTAAAACCATGCTTCAATACTCATCAAATTTGTTGGAACAATAAAAAGTTATCATCTTCCTTTAAATCTACTCAAAATTTTATTTTAATGCTCTCAAGAACAATGTGTATGGTGTTTTCATGGTTCTAAGGATTGGAGCCTACCCACAAAAAAAAATAACTTCTCCAAGTACCCTTTTCCCTTGGTATGGTGTGTGAAAAATTTTAAATCTCAAACATGTATTCTTACCTTCCTATCCACTATATCTCATTTTTGAGTTTACTAGGCCACTAGCCTTATTATCACCGCTTTCTAAGCTTATTCTATATTCCAAAATGATTCAAGAAATAATAAATGTACATTTAAATACCCATTTAATTTTTCTCACTTATTACATGGTTTCTAACTTGGATCACACCTTAAATTCCTACTTCCTTAGTAACTTTTACCTTTTCAATTAGGCATGTGATTGAGATATAATGTCCTCTACAAGATCACATATATCGAAAACTTACAAATCCTACACAAAAATTCCTTCACTTTCCATTTTATACATTTTCAAGATGTTATCTACCAATTTACATGAGTTTTCCATTGTTCATTTTCAAAAAATTGGAAATTTAACTTTTGAAACCCTAGGTAACCCTGTCCTAGCATGAGAAAACAAGAAATCTTATCAAATGAATTGTAATTGATTTCAAATATTGAAATCTGGTAATAATGTTTGTCTCATTATGCTCCAAGATTATGGGTTAACTGTAAGACACCCTTCCATACAATTTTTGAGCTTCAACATATTTCTTGCTTGAACTAGTTTATAGGTGGAGATTTTATTCACTAAGAGAGAAGACCTTTCAAAATCAATATTTCTTCCAATCTACAACCTTTTTAACAGATTTTTATCTTCTTCTAAATAATAAAAATTGTAATAAATAACACACAAATGCCTTTTAAACTCTCTTCAAGGTTTGTTCAACATGAAGGTTATCAAATATGTAGGACATGGTATCAACATACCATACTAAATTCAAGCTAAGATTATATTTTCCTGCAACAATTAGTACTCCTTTCACCTCAAAAAGGTTAAAGTGTCTTATTGAAACAATATCTACACCTTTTGAGAGAAAATCCCATCAAAAATGAACATCAAATTGTTAAGATAGTTTCAAATTCAACTACAAAACAGAGGGTTACTTCATTATCCTATATATTGTCAAACATGCATAATATGATTATTGATATTCAAGCTAAAATTAGGGAACATACCATTTCATATCTTAAAAAATATCCTAATGGTTTCTGATTAACTTTATGCATTCAAAATGAGAGGAAAAACACTATTTATTAATAAAAATATTAGGATTATTCATGATGAAGGAAAGATATCAAAACCAAAAACAAAGTTCTATAGATTTAAATATATTCTCTTATAAATTTTTATCTCTTCCTTATGATCTTCAAATATTTCTTGATAAAACACACTCCCTTACCTTTTTTAGAAGGTTTCTTCTTCACTCCTCCTTGTTGCTTTGAAATTCCTTATTTTATGCAACTTTAACTAACTCCTATGACTCATAAATGTCTCTTCATATACAATACATAGGAAAATAGCCTCGTTTACACATTTTCAACATTTATGACTTAATATAACCTAGGAATCTTTTCAACATGTCCACACAACCTCGTTAGACAAATTTTACTTATTAATAAACTTAGAAATATACCTTTACAAGTTAATCCTTGACCTTTAAATGTTTACAAATTTGAATTTCAAAAAGGAGTTAAGGTACATATTTTGAAATTTTGAACTATTCAACCACCTAAGACTCTCCTCATCACTTCAAAACTCTCTAACACACTGAATTAGATCTCATGACCATGATAAAATGAGAATTTTCATTTTGATGTCCTTTTTATTATGTTCTTGCGTTGTAATCCCAAGGTGGAGAAAAGTAACCTAGTACCTTATTTGGATAACTTTGTCTCTAAGTAAGTCTTCATCTTAATTTCTTGTGCTTGGTCTTATTTCTTGAATCAAATTGTTCTTGCTTTTTTAAGACCACCTAGATCCCATACTTTATTCCTTATCCTCACACATGCTTCAAATTTACATCTTTCTCTCTTGAATTTCACCTTCCTCTTTATCATTCCCAATATTTCACTAGCTACAACTACACAAATAAACACATCAACAATAAATAATATTGATCTTCATGATGTATAATTTTTGTATCTCTTTATAGTATCTTCCCAACATGTTTCTTTGTCATTTTCCTTGCTCAAATGGATTGAAATCTACCCATACTTTTAAATTTTCATTTTCTCACCAACTTCATAAGCGGCTCTTCATCCATTAGACCTTCTTCTTAGTATACAATAACTTTATCATGTGTTTTTCATTCTTTCCTTCTTCTCTCTCTTCTCTCTCTTCACTATATTCATATTTATTGACCTCATTTTTACTTAAGGCCTTCACAATCTCTTCACATACTTGTTTCTCATACTCATGTTGTTGTTGCACGATATTTTCCTCTCATCTCTTCCTTGAATATTTATTTACCTTCTTTCTCGAGCACCTTCTTAGGAATTATACCTTTCTTGTTATCGTCAAATTGAAAAAACATATATAGGGCCTCTTCTAATACATCTTCATATTATTATTCACCTACTCTATGCCTTTGATCTAATCTATCACACTGATTTTTATCATCCTCTTTCACATTTATACCTTCTTTTCGGTTCCCATCAATAATATCTTAAGCGATATCATCATAATAATACTTCCTAAATTGCATACCCCATGGATAAGAAATATAATCATTTTGTTGAGGCCCTAGATTCTCTCTCGGGGAATCATAATGGTTAGGATGCTCAAATTTAACAATCTCATTGTGTAGGGGATTCTATGAATAACATTAAAAATCTCTCTAGAATCCAAACACCTAATACAACCATTAGTGATTTCATTAACGAAGTTACGAAGCTTTGCAAAGGTCTTAATATTATGCTTCAATATGTGTATAGGGAGGAAATAATGTCCCAGGATGCTCTTGTTAGTGTTTTAGTTCATATAAATAATTATAGTGAGTGACATGATATCAAGGACCTCCCCTGTGTAACTCATTACATCATCATTAATGAAGTTGCCCCTCATAACATCATTACTCCTTAAGCTATAGATTTTACACGTGTGGAAGTCCCCTCCTAGGTACTTGAAGAAAATTGATTTTAATCATTTTTATTTCCTCCACACCTTCAAATTTGAGATTTTTATTACAATAAATAGGTTTGGAGAAAGGATTCGGGTTTCATTAGGAAATTTTTTTAGTATCTATGCTTTTGAATTGTTTTCACAAGGATTACCTACTATTGTTATCAGTCAAAAATGCTTTGCCACCAGTTTCTTTCATAATGGGAGGAGCACCTTACAGATTTGATCAATATTTTGACCCTAATGGCAAGAAAATGTTGAACTTTGGGAAACCCTAAACATTGGAGGTTTCACAAAATTCATTCAATGAATTAGGGGTCATGATCAGTATATCTCTCTACAATTTGTGGCAAATTGGAAGGATAGAAATATGAATTTTAAGGGCACGAGACTTCAAAGTATTTCGATAAATTTATCTCCTTCATCACGGGTTTGAGTATGGAGGGAAACAAGTTCTTTCACAATAAGTTTGATAAGGAGGCAAAGGAAAGGCTGTTATTGTATGATGGGGAAAAAATTGAAATCAAATGCGAAGGAATCATTTATTCCTCTATTCCGTAACCTTTTGATGAATTTTATCGCATGATGGTTCGCTACATAATGTTTGAAGGTAGGTTATCCACTCTTCCTTTGCATCATTTGGTTCTTCTCGATCACTCCAGGTGTGAAGCAAAGGTCAATTTACCGTATTATAGTCTACACTCTTTAGAAAAAAAAATTAGAGGTTCAAGGCCATAAGAGAGTTATTCCACTCCATCAAGGAGTCATCTTTCTTATCCACCAATTTATTCTTGATGTTGTAGTAAATGACCCAAACCCTACTTTAGCTACTCCACCTCCCTTACAGCCCCACATTAGAGCTAAGAATCCTCTTTTTCATGACCTTTTCATTGAACCCCCTCCTAAGTATATTCTCAGAAGCAACAAGAAATAAAAGGACTTAATTTGTTAAGAAAGCCTTCCTAATTTCAGTTATGATAGTCCTAGTGCTCAAATCACCCCTTTTGTTCTTGAAAATTTTAAACAATAGGTTGATGTTCTAGAGACTATTGAAGACAATGTATACTTTCTCCTCAAAACTGGTAGCAAGGCCACAGACCCTACCTCCATTACCAACCTTCAAGAGGAATTTAAATCACTTTCTAGTCAAGTCATAGCTCTTGAAGAAAAATATAACAATCAATTGGCCATTCACAGAGTAGTCCTTGATCTCCTCCAAGTTCACATTAACCAGATTTGTGATGTTAGTGGGATTCTTGCATCAGCTTGGAAGAATGGGAGGATCACTAAGAATTTCAAAGCATCTAATTGGGACCCTAATATCGGGACAAATATGAATATTTATAAGGCACTTAGGGTAACACTTAAGGTGTATAACAAATCTATGAATTAGTTCCTTTTTGCCTTTGTGTTCTCGTGCGGCTAATGTGGTACCGATTTCAAGGTATTGCTTTGTTGTTGTAAGTCTGTTGTCATGCTTCTTGTAGGAAGTTGTACCGCCCTGAGTACTCTTATAGTTTTATCTATCTTTTTGGCTTTTGGTTGGGGTGTCCCCCACATATCAAAAAACCACTTTGTTCTCTCTTATATATCTTGGATGTTGAGTCTTTTTTGTTGTACTTTAGGGTATGTTCCCTTCAAAACCATTTACCTTTAATAAAAAAATCTTCCCTAAATTGATTTCCTTTTCTTCTACATGTGATTTACTCAAATCTTTAATATATAAAAGACAATAATATTTACTTTCTTCTTCTTCTTGGGTATTCATAATCAAGAAACCTTCACTTTGTAATGGAATTTGACTACATATCTTATTCATAAACTGATATGTTGTTTCGCACATTCTTTATCCTCATTCAATATTTGTATTCATTCATACACAACTTATTTAACTATTTATTCCTTTGACTTATTGATCATATTCTTCATTTGTCTTAGCTTCTTCTCCTTTTTCGATGACCTCTCTCGGTTGCAATATCTATTTCCTCTTTACAATTTTTTTATAGGACACTTGACATTTCTTCTTATAAAAATTCAACTTCTTTGTCCTCTTTCATAATCAATTCCCCAAGTTTTTCCACATCCTCTCTCAACTCTCTCAATTATTTCTCCATCCATTCTTCTTGAATTTTTTCTCTTCTATCTTATTTTTAGCATATTTCTCTTTTCTTTCTCTTTCTTTTGCTTCTCCTTATGGCTTATAAAATTAACCAACTTTGTCACTAATTATTCTCTATCCATATTTGCTAATCACTTATCACTTCACAATCATAAAAACTTTCACACTTTCTTGTTAACACAATCAAAATTGTTTTTATGGTTTATCTCAGCTCTAATACCAAATGATGTAGATCTCATTAACAATTTCATCCAATCATTGAGATAAGAATCATCAAATATATTTATTCCTTTAAGTATCTTGTTTTTCTAACCTTGTATAGAATCTTTAAATGACATAACCATGCCAAAAACTAATTTTCGAAAGCAATATCTTGAATCTATCTTCACTATTCTTTGTTCTCAAATCCGTTGTAATGTCTAATCAATGTCAAATTATCCTGCCTCAACTCCATTATATTATTCCCACCTCGGTCACTTCTTACACGTTGATGTAGATTATTGGGTCATGAGTAGAAGGCACTAGGTTCCCGAGTCTCATCACATGGAAACATGCATAGATTTGAATCCTCTCAAAGATGACCTCATTCTCTTAGACCATCTAGACCAAAACCTACATATTTTCTCCACCTTTCCCTAAGCCTAGCCCTAATCTTGTTTATATTTGATGAGGCGTCCTCACTCGGTTGGAGGACTACATAGATGGCACACTATTTACCACACGATCTAAAGTCCATGTTCGGGTAGCCATTATGCAACATGTTATATATGATCTCATGACTCATGTGCATAGTAATGTATTTAACCAAGTATATGATATAATTACCAATTCTTTGCATTCAGTCACCCCTTATGGCTAAGCATATCCTTTAGAAGCACCTTGATATAATCTATGGCCTGAGATCTTACCTTTACTTGGGCTCTTAGCCCCCCTTAGATTTTACACACATCTTCAAACTCTCATATTCTTGTTTGGTAACTTCACCCCACTTGGGTTTATCATCACATCTCTTTCGTCATGACATCTCCTACCATTGAAATGTCATAGTCTTGATTCCACCTCTTTTTTATCTAATTCACCATGGCTTTTCCTAGTGGATCTTCATTGTCTTATGCACCCTTTCTCGTGTTCTTGAACTCTCTTGGATTTCTCTCTTATTTCATCATATTTTTCACCTAAGTATCATTATGGTTCTTCCTAAGTGCCATGTTTATTACCACATACATGTAGGAGGAAACAAAGGAAAGCCATACGTAAAGCATCATTCATCAATTTTATCAATAACGCACCACATATATATATATATATATATATATATATATATATTGAATCATTTTTTATACATTAAAAACATACATCATAATTTATCCTCATCCCCTTGGGGTATCTCTTGATGTTTTTTATCGAAGGTTCTACATTAGACACTCAGTCAGCACAAGCTAGAGACTCCACCCTAGATCAAAATCTAAAGGCTTGTCCTCGTGCTCGCCAATTATGCCTCTACCCTAGTCATACTCTTTTTATCACTCCTAGCATCTGAAACGCTCACTTCCTCCTCCTTAACAAAGGAATCATGTGATTAAGAAACATTGTGGATAATATGCCTAATCTGATTACTATTATAGTAGTAAATGAATGTAGCAATTAAGTATAGAAATTAACCCAAGAAAACTAAGCAATAAAATGTGAAACCCTAGTTACAAAGAGGGTAAGAAGAGCCTTAACCGATTCACAGTGGAAAATGGTGTGCAAATTGTTGACCAAGTAAATAGGAAGGTAGGAGTTTCACGCAGAGACCCAAGAAAATACAGATCTAGAGGGGTACAATTGACAAGGGGACCCAGAAAGTAGTAGGGGCGCCTACAGGCACCAAAGACCAGAAATAGGAACTTTTGACTAAGAAAAATGTTATATAATCATCCTTATTAGGTCATGGGTTATTCATTGTCATTTTCCTTTAGTCGCTATGAGGTTGCACAATGATCATCAAGCTCATTGGAAACCTACAATGAAGTATTGACCTATAAAATCCTCAAATAAACATCAAATCCTAAAAAATAAAGATGAAAAATAAGGTGTCAGACTATCCTCATCTATCATAATGATGATCTTACAACTAATTGATGCACTACATCTTATACCCATTGCAGTTTTGCGTGTGTGTGTGGAATTGTGCCCTAGGTGGCTCTTGTGCCTATCACACTTGATAGAAAATAAAGTATCTAGATGTAACGAGATGTAATAGATGTATGTATGGAATAAACAAGACTCCCATCATATGAAGTGTATGCATAATAATTCAGTTCCTTTCCTTGAATGGATGATAGATGATGAGGCTAGAATATGTCTGATTAATGTATAATATATGATCTCATCTTACTCTCCTTTTTATTAAGTTTGATTGCATTTTGTGACTTTTAGTTAATTTGATATGAGTTAGAATGTAATTTTATGTCTTTGATTGATTGTGATTCCAATGGTTAAAATATCTAAAATTCCGATGAAATGTGTGTTGAAATTCAATTTTGTAATAAAGCGAGGTGGCCTTCAATATGTTTTTGATATAATTTGTTCCTACATAGCTTAGTTCGGAACTCCATCACATAGTCATCATTTAGTTCCGAACTTTAATTAGTTCCGAACTCTAGTATTCGGCCCATAATTTTTGGACTTAGTTATGTAACTCCTAGGTATATCTCTAGAACTCTCATGGTGTTGATCCTTAATTATTTCCAATGGTTCTCAAATCCAGTACAATTGTAATATTGAATGTAATATCAATAAAATATCCATTCTTGTTTGAGAGAATTCTGATTTGTTAATCTTGATTCGAGGAGGAGAAAGGGCCCACTCCCCCAAGGACCAGGATATTCATTTATTTGGTATTTATATTTCTTTAGCAAATAGCTTAGATCTGTTAATTCTGTATTGTTTTAATTCTTTCGGTCAAACTTTGTTGTATACTTGTTCCCGTAGGTTTTTAAATAGATTCTTATATTTCTTGCAATTTTTTTTAAGCATTCTAAACTAAGTTTGTTTAATTTCAGAAGCAAGTGTGTTTCCATTCTGCACATTGTGTTTCCTTTCAGCAAAGCTTTCAGTGTGTTTACTTTCAACAATTTTTCATAGTTTGATTTAAATAAGGTCTTACCAAGAAGTCCTTAGGACATTGAAGAGATCCCCCAGAAAATACAAAAATAACTATAGTCAACTACTAGATCGATAAAATTACTCTTGTTGCATATAGCTTTAGACACACCCCTGGTTTGATATGACATCAACAAGAAGTTGATTAAATGAAGGGAATGATGACACCCATCATTTTTGGTGAAGTTTCCAGGATCACTAGCTAGAACTTTATAATTAAGTGTTAGTAAGAGCAACAAAACATACATCTAGTAGTTGAAGGATCTTCCCTACTATATCACAAAATATATGAGTAGACCAAGAGACTCATAGGGTAGATTCCTCCCAAAAACATCTTCACAAGAATTCATAACATCCTCTAGTCAAAGTAAGGAAATTGATCAAGAATTGGAGGCACCATCATCCCCTGTCAGACAAGAAATAGAATTGCCACCTTTGGAATTCTTAGATCAGTCACCTAAAGGAAGTAGAACTTCTAGGAGAAGGCTTATTACTCAAGATCCATTTAGGGTGAGTTTTGATTCTCAATTGAGTAGTCAACCTCCTACTCCTAATTTTTCACCTTCCCTAAGGCATTACACTTACCACGTTGATTGGGAGGAAAATTCAAAAAATATGGCACAAGAACCTGAGAGAGAACCTAATAGGACCTTTACCTATCCAATCCAATTGGGAGATGATGATACATCAATTAAAAATATATCACCTACACATTTACACACATTTAGAGGGATGCCATCTGAATATCCTGACCAATTTATGTTTGAGTTCAAGGTACTATGTCAGACCTATGATTATAAAAAAATAATCAAAAACTCAAGTTGTTTCCATCCACTTTGAAGGATGCAGCAATGAGGTGGTTCATGGGATTACCATCCAACTCTATTAGCACTTGGGCACAAATGGAGACTGTCTTCCTAGATAAATACCAAGATTATTGTAGAGGGAGAAATAGGAAGGAAGAATTCTTCAAAATCAAGGAGGAAGATGAAAACATAGAAGACTATTTAGACAGATTCCTCTTTGTTAGCAAAAGATGTGGATTTTTGATTTCAGAGGCGTTAAGTAAAACAATTTTTCTTAAAGGTTTGGATGACGAATCTAGGGAAGCCCTTAAATTGATAGGAGGTGGAGACATTGATCAGATAAGAATGAATTTAATTAAAGAGATTTGTAGAAGCTATTCGAGAATGAGAGGTGGATCTAGAAAAGGAAAATCATGAAAAGTCTCGAATCCGGATATGAAAAAACTAATGGATGAGTTAGCAAACTTTAAAACAAATATTTTAGTGCAATTAACCTCTACTATGGATGGATTGCAAGCTAAAGTAAATTCCAAAACTAAACCATTGGTATTTTCCTAGATGTAGAAAGAATCATGCACTAAGAGACTGTCCTTTGGATAAAATAGAAATGTGTCTTATCTGTGAATCTAAAGAACATGATACTGATGTTTGTTCTTTACTTCCCATTATTAAGAATCAGCTTAAACAAACTAGTGCCTCATCTACAACAGAAGAATTGAATTTTTTCAGAGACAACCTAACCAAGGGTAGTTTATGTCAAGATCAGTCCCTAATCCCTAGATGATGCCATGGGATGCTCAGTCAGTACCACAAAATTGGGGACAACCACCTTGGGTACCTCAACCAACTTGGAACCCTCAAGATTGGAAAATCAAGCTTGGTATGCTTAGGGACATCAACAACCATGGGCTGGTCAAGGAAATCCTTATCCTTGGTCACAACCTAGATGGAACCGTAGTAATTATGCTCAAGGAAGAACATATCAAAATCAGAATCAAAAGGCCACCATGGGATCCCTTGCACAAAATTCACAAACTAAGAATTTAGTCCAAACAAAAATGCCAGCATAGCCAATAGCAAATCCAAGAAACAAACAAACAACTCCTATTTATGCAAAAGAACCATAAAAATCAGTTGATTTACATGTTATGGATTGTAAGGATATTCAAACTAGATCTAGGAAAATCATTAATGCCCCACCCTTGTAATCACTGGAATGACAGAAGAAAATGAAATTCCTAGTACTATTCTTCCAAAAGAGGATATAGAAAGAAAATAAAACGAGCCAGAAAGCAACACTACTGAGACTCCATTTCCAGGAATATTCAAAGAATCTATAGAAATCAAAGAGTCTAAATTGGTACATGAATTAAGGAAATTGAATATTGAAATACCACTATTGCAAGTAATAAAGGACATTCCAAAATTGAACAAATTAATCAAAATATTATGTCTGAAAAATCGCGAAAGGAAGAAACAATACCCCAAGACTATCAAAGTAGATGGGAAACTTGTTGATTTATTACCAAGAAAACTTTTACTTCCCAAATACAGAGATCCTGGAAGTCCTATTATTTCTGTCTCTATAGGAAATAAGGATGTACATAATGTTTTGATAGATTTGGGAGTTGTTATCAATGTAATGATAGTGGATACTCTGAAAACATTACCATTAATAGGTATACAACCTACTAATACCATATTATAGATGATGAGACCAGTTTATAGCAAAACTATAAGGAATTATTGAAGATGTGGTAGTTATGGTGGAGTCATGGGAATATCCAGTTGACTTCCTTATACTGCAGCCAAAAGGTAAAACATTGGGTTATCCCATTATTTTGGGTAGACCATGGTTAGCTACAATTGTTGCTTTAATAGATTGCAGGTTAGGTGATATGACAATCTCGAATGGTAAGAACTCTAAAAAAATTTCCTTATATCCTATTGCACAACCTTTTACTAACAATCATGAACAATTATGGGTTGATTCTCCATGAAACTAATAAGAAAAATTTGTCTTCTTTGGATATGATCACATTACAGGATCATGTAAGAGAAGTAGAAGAGATGATTAATCCACCATTAGATGAGAACCTGTTATCCTCGAAGTAATTAGAAATAGTTCTGGAACCCACAAACTTAGTTTTGGAACCCACGAACTTAGTTTCAGAACCCGCGAACTTAGTTTGGAACCCACAAACTTAGTTCTAGAACCCGCAACTATTATTCCGGAACCACCACATTTAGTTCCAGAACCACGTCAACAATAGTTCTCTTTGATTAAAAATGATTTCACTCTAGAGGAATGATATTTCTCATGGGGAGAGGATGAATCAGTAGCTTCAGTTTCAAGTACATCAGGAAGTGGTGAAGAATTTTTGGAAAGTAGCAGTGACGAAGAATTTGTCCTACAAAGAGATAAGTATCATAATTCTCATTACTATCCTTTTCTAGTATTCTGTCTCAAGGAAATTTTGGATATGTTGCTACATACCATATGTTGTTACCACATGCATGTCCATTAAATAATTTAATGAAACCCTTCCCATAAATCATTTCATCACATATTGGAACCAAGCATGTTGAAATTCAACTGGGTAAAACTTTAAACATTAACAGTTGGTTGAAGGAGGATGAAGAAGCTAAATTGTTTGATGTTCTAAAAATCATACTAAAGCTTTTGCTTGGGATTACAAAGACATAAAGGGGATTCATCCAAGTATCTATACTCATCACATTTATACTAAAAACATTAAACTAGTTAGGCATCCTTAAAGAAGGATTAACCCAACTTTAAGGGATATAGTCAAACAAGAAATTGAAAAACTATTACAAGTAGGTTTCATCTACCCTATCTCAGATAGCCAGTGGCTATCTCCTCTTGTAATTGTTCCCAAAAAGAATGGAAAATGGAGAATATGTCTTGACTATAGGGAACTGAACAAAGCCATAATGAGATATTATTTTCCCTTAGCATTCATAGGTCAACTCCTAGATAACCTTTCAGGTAAACAATACTTTTATTTCTTAGATAGCTTTAGTGAGTACAATCAGATCAGAGTTACTGCTGAAGATCAGGTTAAAACTACATTTACATGTCCATGGGGAACCTTTTCCTATAGGGTGTTACTATTTGGTTTATGTAATGCTCCTCTAACTTTCCAGAGAGTTGTACTAGAAATATTTCTTGACCTAACAAATGATTTTGTTGAGGCATATATGGATGACTTCATTGTACATGGAGATACATTTGAAGATGCTTTAAGAAATCTGGATAGAGTGTTAACAATATGTGAACAACATAACCTGTCTCTTAGTGATGAAAATCGTTTGATGATGGTGGATGAGGGGATTGTATTAGGACACCATATTTCAAAAAGAGGAATTCAGGTGGATCAAAACAAAATTAGGATCATTTTAGATTCACCTATTCCTCAGACCCCCACAGATATCAAATCAATTATAGGGCATCTTTGGGTACTATAGGAGATTTATAAAATATTTCGGTAAAATTTCTTCCCCATTTTTAATTTGCTAAATAAGGATTGTGAATTTATTTGGGATGAAAAGTGTCAGCATGCTTTTGAAGAAATTAAGGCAAAATTCATCTAGTGCCCCAATATTGAGAGTACCTAATTGGGAAAATCCATTTCATATCCAAATAGATGCCTCAAATTATTCCATTGGTGCAGTATTGGGATAGAAAGATGAGGAAGGAAAGATGTATGCCATTTATTATCTTAGCAAAAATCTTACTCACACTAAAAATAATTACACCACCACTGAAAAGGAATTTCTTACTTGTGATTTATGTAATCAATGAATTCAGACATTACATTATAGGGTACAAGATATTTGTACACATAGATCATTTAGAAATTAAGTATTTAATGAACAAACTAGTGGTTGGAGGAAGAATAATTAGATGGCTATTACTTTTGCAAGAATTTGATATTTCCATTGTGGACAATTGAGGTAAATCAATAATGTGGTAGCTGATTTTTCGTCAAGAATAACCACCATAGGGGAGAAAGATCCGATCAAGGACAACCTTACGGATGAACAACTATTTGCAATCTCAGCAAGTACACCATGGTTTGCTGATATGGAAAATTATCTTGCAACAGGGAAGCTTCCTCCTTTCACTAATAAACAAATAAAGAAGTTAATTAAAACCATTGCATAATTAAAATGGTTAAATGAAATGCTATTTAAGTGTGGTCTTGATTTTTTTCTTACGGGTGTGTAAGAAAGGATGAAATCTTTTACTTCCTCAGAGCATGTCATGATGAACCAAGTGGAGGAAATTATTCGGTGAAAATAAAAACTCATAAGATACTTGACATCAAGTTATTATTGGCCATCTTTTTAAGGATGTGAAGAGATATATCAAGAGGTGTGATCCTTGTCAAAGGATGGGACAACCAACTTTTACCAATGAAATGCCTCTTGTGCCTCAAGTTATGGTTGAACCATTTCAGAGATGAGGATTGGATTTTTTGGTCCCTTTAATCCTCCTTCACAAGGGAAGGAATATATTCTTGTGTGTCTTGACTATGTGACAAAATGGGCAGAAGTGCAAGCATTGACAAATTCCATTGAAGAAGCAGTTGTTGATTTCCTTTGGAATAGAATTATGATAAAGTTTGGAGCACCAAGGAGAATAGTTTTAGATTAGGGACCAAAATTCATATCTAATATGATCTAAACATTCACAAGGTATTACCAAATTAATCATAAGAAGTCATATCCTTACCCCCACAATCAAATGGACAAGTTGAAGTAACAAATAGAGAATTGGAGAACATCCTTACCAAAATAGTTGAAGATGGGAGAAAAGATTGGGTAAAGAGACTACCTAAATCTATCTAGGTTTATAATACAACTTGGAAAACCACAACATGGTTTTCACCATATGAATTAGTATATGGGAAAAATCCTTGTTGCCTATAGATTTTTAACTTTAGATAATGAGGAAAGTAGTAAAGGTGGGAATTGAGTTAAATGCAACTCAAAAAGAAAGAATCCTTCAACTCAATGAGGTGGATGAATTAATGTTGGAATCACTTCAACAGATAGAGATAATTCAATAGCAAAGGAAGAAATGGCATGACACACATATCAAGAAAAAGAAATTCAAAATATGAGACTGGGCATTGTTGTTTGATTCTAAGTACCAACAATTTGAGGAAAATTGAGAACCAGATGGTTGGGACCCTATCATATGAGTGAGATATATGACAATGGTTCTATTCGGATTACTTCCCATTGGTGGTAGCGAGAAGAACACTCTTAGTCAATTGACATAGGCTGAAATTCTATAGGAAGCCTCCCACTAAGGATGAATTATTGAGGAAGATTGAAGCAAACAAAGAATTTGATCATATGGAAGAACCTAATTCTTCCAAAATGATCAAATAACCAGATGATAGATCCAGAATAAAGGGAAGAAGATGAAAACCAGAAAATGGCATTTTCTTCCCAAAAAATATTTTAAAAAATTCTCTCAAAGGTCAATTGAAAACCAGCAAATGGCGGTTGACCTCTTTTTGGCTAGTTCAATAAGGGAATTCGTTGAATTCCAACCTGTCTTATCTAATCATGTTTTGTTCCACTTGTAGGAATGATGAGTCATCATAGCAAAAGGGTTACATCATCAAGGATGGTAATTATATCTTTTAACTTATTTAGGGTTGATTAAATGTTTGCATGTGTGATTTGACTTAATTTAAAAGTAGGTATGATGAGTCATCTATTTATACATTATGATTACAAGTGTGTAATCATGAAGTTGATTTGGATGGAATAAGTGGTGGCATGGTTATCATTAGTAATCATTATTGTAAAAATCAAGTGAAATAAGTTATAGATATATTTTGAGAAAGGAGCATTAAATTAAGTTTGTGTTCCGTAGCAAAGAACAGAGAATTCAGAAGTTCCACAGTTAATAAATTAGGTTCCATAGCTAATAATAGAGGTTTCGTAGCCAAAGTCATCAGTTTCACAACTAAGAAAAAGGGCCTACAACTAATTTGCACAAAATCAAAAGAGACAGAACTCAAGCTGATATGGGGATTAAGAATAAATCAGAACCAGAGGATGATTCCCAACTGCTCGTAGACAAAGAAGTGGTATCTATCTTTGAGCATGCAGGATGGCTAAAGTTCCTGAAGAAATTTTCAAGACATAATGACTAATTAGTAAGAGAATTCGTCATAAAACTAGAACAATCCAGGACAAAGGTGAGAAATATCTTTATTCCTTTTTTGTAAATACTGTAAGTAATGTGTCTGGAGTTCCAATTGTGCATGTCCCACAATCTTCTAAGGGAATTTGAAAGAACTATTTGAAGTGTTATTGCAAGAAGGAGAAACTAAACCCAAGTACATCTATAATACAAAGAAAATAATAAAAAGGGGTCATAAGGGCCAATTTTCCCAAACCCTTCGATAGGGTAGCATTTTTGGTAGTGAAATATTTAACCTGGGATGATCAGTTTGGGTCTATGGGAAAAGAAGTCTTAAAAATGCTCATATATCTGAAGTATGGAGCCACAAAACCTGAGTACATAATAAACCTTCCAGGGTTTCTTTTTACTCTATCCATACCATGGCTCAGAGGTATTCCTAGGGTGTTGGGACAATCAGGCATCATGGTCTAATTCATTTAATATGCTAGCACCATTTTCTATCAAAGAAGAATGGAGAAGAAATTTGGGACAAGTTTCTTGGCAAGTTCAAGAAAAACCCTAATATTATCAGAAGGACAATTATAGCCCCATTATCCCCTTCAACTAATCTAGAAATTGATGCCCCTATAGAAGAATAGGGGGAAATGGAAAGATAAAATATACCAAAAAGAATAAGTTCGGTGAGAAAGATCAAAACAAAGCCTTCGTGCACTGTGAAGGAAATTCCTTCTTCTATAGCAGCTTCAGAGGATCCAATATTTGTCCTTGATGGTGATAGCTCACTCATGCATGAGAAATAAAGAATAATAATAAGAATCTCTAGAAATAAATCCACTTGCTAGGCATGTTGAACTTCCAGAGAAGAAGAAAAATTCATAAGAGGCCAAGGGAAACCCTAGAGGGAAGGTGTGAGTAGGAAAGGATGGAAAAGGAAGTTGATGACATTTTGGGCAGCATGGCCATGATTTACCCGAGACAAGTCAAGTTGAAATGGACAAAGGAGAGGAGAGACTTAAAGAGCAATATTTTTAGGAATTGATTTGCACCATTAGCATTGCCACATGAAGAAGAAGAGTTGACATCCGGAGAAGAAAAGGAAAATTTCCTTTGATAGAGGAAGAATGCCCAACTCTAAAGTAATTTCAGAGGAAGAAGAAAGACAACAAGTTAAACAGGCTCTATTCTTGTCTAGAGCAGAGCTCATTATCAGAGAAAACGATGAGGAATTGGATTTCCTCAAACTTAAATTAGAACAAAGGGAAATGATCATTGATGAGCTAACGACTAAACAGTAGCCAGGACTAAGGAATTATCAGCAACCAAGAAATAGTTGATAGAAAAAGAGGAAGAATTTTAGACTTCAAAAAAATAGAGTGTTGGGTCCATAGTCTCTACTGCATCGATTTAACCTATTTTCCACTCAAAAACTATGGAATGACACTTGCAGGGAGCTCAGAGAATCCAAAAATCAAATAAATAATTGAAGATTAAGATGGATGAAGAGATGAAGGTAAGAAAATAATGGGAAAAAAAATTTACGAGGAAGGAAATAAATATAAATGTCTTGCAAAAATTCATATGGTTTGTATTATGAGTGAGAAATTGCTTACCTACAGGAGGCCCTCTCCTACATATAGTGTATTTTTAGAAGAGCAGTTCATTCACTGGCAGCTATCAAGAATTGCATGTGGGATTCCACATGAACTAAAATATGAATCTAAATTCATGGCAGCTTACTCTCTATCCAGCCCTAAGCAGAAAAATCTCCTGTGTGAATTTTATCTTTGTAATTTTATGCTAGAGAAAAACACAAGATTTATGATCAACTTGTATGTGGGGGAGAGCCAACTCAATGCATTTGTCTCTATTTTGTAAAACCAAATTGCATGGAAGGAAAGGGAATTTGAGTTTTTAGTAAAAGCTAGCTCAACTAGTCTCTATATGAGAGCTCACTATGGTAAACCTTCTGCCTTCCTCATGCATTTTAGAACTCATGCCTTTGATATGAGATTCAAGACACATTACCTTGCCATTCTGCAAAAGAGTATTGATGCCTTCACCTCCTATGAGGAGGAAAAATTTGAAGATATTTATGAAGGATGCTCAAAGAGGTGGGAACTCCTTACTGTTTCTTTGAAAAGAAGGGAAGTAATTTCCCCTACAAATCTGATCTGGAGTTTAGAAAGGGAAAAAACGTTATGCACAATAATTCCCCAAGTCAATGAAACCTATGGGAAAATATGGATGGGAATGTGAACAAGGCCCCCTCTACTTCTCACCCCCATGTCTCCTTAGCAAAATAGAGAACCTCACGATCCTGCTAAAATTGAAAAGTGGGAGAGGAAAATAGAAGGAGCTGGGTATAGTACATCTGAGCTTAAGCATTGGGAAATCTAGTTTCAGCCATTTGATCTGAGAAATCAAATGGAATACAGAACATATGACCCCACTTTTAAAGAATTATTTTTTTAAAGGGACTTACAAACAAGTAAGTTTGGGGAAATGATGAGGCCAGAATATGTCCGATTAATGTATAATATATGATCTCATCTTACTCTCCTTTTTATTAAGTTTGATTGCATTTTGTGACTTTTAGTTAATCTGATATGAGTTAGAATGTAATTTTCTGTCTTTTGATTGATTGTGATTCTAATGCTTAAAAGCTCTAAAATTCTTGATGAAGTGTGTGTTGAAATTCAGTTTTGTAATAAAGCAGGTCTAATCAGTCGAGGAAATGAAGCAGGTGGCATTCAATATGTTTTTGATAGCATCTATTACAACATAGATTAGTTCTATAACTTCCAAGATAGTTCTAGATCTCCATCACACAATCATCATTTAGTTCCAAAACTTTCGGAATTAGTTCCAGAACTCTGGTATTTAGTTTTGAAATTTTCATACTTAGTTCCGGAACTCTTGGGTATAGCTCTAGAAATCTCATGATGTTGATCCTTAACTATTTCCTATGGTTCTAGAACTTCTCTGAAGTTCTGGAACCTATGGGAGTTATCTTTCTAACCACATCTAGAGATTTTGCATCTCGACCCTTTCAATCGGGGAAAGGATGAGAAGATTTCGAACGTGATCCAGGGAGATTTATCCTAAAAATATCTGATCAACCGTAATCTAACTCAACATCTATTCTGGGCATGATTTGATTTCATCAGAATCATTGAGACAACTGTGATTGTAAAATGTATATAAAAGTAGACTTACAGTAGATAGATATATATAGAATCTGATATAAGATAGATATAGAACAGAGAAGAGAAATAGACTAAGTACTCAAATCCAGTACATTTGTAATAATTTGAATGTAATATCAATAAAATAACAATTATTGTTTGAGATAATTTTGAGTTGTTAAATCCTGATTCGAGGAGGAGCAAGGGCCCACTCCCCCAAGGACCGGGGTATTTGTTTATTTGGTATTTATATTTCTTTAGCAAATATCTTAGATCTATTAATTTTGTATTGTTTTAATTCTTTCGGTCAAACTGTTGTATACTTGTTTATATAGGTGTTTAAATAGATTCTTATATTTCTTGCAATTTTTTCAAGCATTCTAAATTGAGTGTGTTTATTTCCAACAATAAGTGTGTTTCCATTTCGCACAAAGTGTGTTTCCTTTCATCAAATCTTTTAGTGTGTTTACTTTTAGCAAGTTTTCATAGTTTGATTTAAATAAGGTCTTAAAAATAAGTCCTTAGGACATTGAAGAGATCCCCAAAAATACAAAATAACTACGAGTTAACTACTAGATCGATAAAATTACTCTTGTTGCATATACCTTTAGACACACCCCTGGTTTGATATGACATCAACAAGAAAGTGATTAAATGAAGGGAATGATGAAACCCATCACTAGAATTGATGTTTGAATTCTCTTGAATAAAATTTTGATGTAACCTTATGTGGTGATAGTTAATTCTTAGTGTTTGGTCCCTTATTATGATCATATATATTTATATTTATATGATTCCCTTGCTTGAATTTTGTAATTAACCCGAAAATGAGAACTACCAAAAATATAAGATGGTCAAACAGAGAAAAGGGACCCAAAAATGTGAGTAAAGTACGAGAGAGGTTATGGGAGCCCGCAGAGGATGGGGGCACTCGGAGTTGGCATCCCTGGCTAGGCATTGTTGTCGAGACTCGGAGAAATTAAAAGGTCAAAGGTGAAATTAATAAAGAAGGTGTGTAAGGAAAAAAATGGTAGTAGAAAGAAAGCAAAGATGGCTAAAGACATGGGTTGATTAGTACTTTTCTTACTTAGGAATCATATGAATAGTAGTATGTAATCAGGACTAGATAATTACCCAAAGTGCGTGATTTTGTGTCTATATTTTCCCCACTTTATGTTGTTGAGTGAAATATTGATAACATAAAGTAGATAGAGATGTGTACCTAATAACCATGTAGATCAATGGTGAGAAACATGTTGAGAGACAAGGAAAAGCGTGGAGTGATAAAAAGGTGGAGCATGGAGACTAAAGATGAGAAAGTGCAAAAAGTGATGAGATGCTGACCCTAGGGTGGAAACGCATGTTGTATATGTTGAAATTTTTTCTATTGTTGATGTTGATTTTAATGTGTGTGACGTTTTGATGAATTTTTGATGTAGGATGATGTTTACTACCACTTCCCATATGGATGGACCTACAAAAGAGAAGAATGAACAAGTAGTCAAATATGCATGTATATGTGTAAAAATCATGTAAAAAGTATGTAAATATAGAAAATGTGAAAAGGGAACATGCGCACCTGATCCATGACAAGGAAATATTGGAGGAAGGAACTTGTAGATGTTGTAGAAGACTAAGTTTTTTTAGTGATATCATTCCAAGTAATGTTGGTTACGAGTTTTTTGGGTGAAGTGTAGGAGAAACGTCTAGTGTTATCCTCAACCTTTAACTACTTCCCATAATATGGAACACCACTTTAGATCGTGTGTAAAATACGATTTGGTTCAACCAATTCGATCCAATGTTGTATGTATAGTGGGTGCTAAGGACTATATGCCCTATAAAATTCCATTGTGTGGAGTGTTGTAGACTATATTACACTAAAGAATTATGTGTAACTTCCTCCCAGTCACGGAGTTTCTAGGAAGGGTCAGGGGCACCCAGGCACTAATTTTTTCGAGCGCTAGTGTTTATGTTGTGTCAAGGACCAAAGTCGGGATGTGAGAGCCTTGTAAATTCTTGATGATTGTACTATATCAATATTGTGTTGTGTTGTGTGATGATTTTAAACTATTGTATGGGGTGAATGATTCACCCGAACGATGTCCCCTCATTTCGGGTGTATGTGACATCGCTAAAGGATTATGTGGCCCAATGGATGACCTACCTCTATGTTGAAACTATGTTATGTATGGGGTAGTGTGCTTGGTGGAACCTAAGGAACATGAAAATAAGTGACTAAGAGACAAGTGTTAGTACAAAAACATGCATGTAAAATGTAATCTAGCAAATAAGAAGACAATGTGTAATTTAAGACACAATAAGACAATGTAGAAGGCAAAAATATGGTTTCAAACATGGGACATCATTCACAATGTCACCAGAAAATCAATTTTGACTAGGCCCAACAAAATACTAGTGTGCACACAATATAATGGGCAAATCCATGCAAATAGTGGAAAACAATGACAAGTAAGAACAAGAAATGTAACAGATAGCCATGGAAACAAATATACTTGTAAGAAAAATGTTGCACATGAATTACCCATTAGCATGTTAGAGAGATAAAAATTATGTCAAAGCGTGTATAATATGATAATAATGAGCTATGAAATAATAGCATCTCGTAATGTTTGAAATTGGATGCCCCTAGGTTCCTCAATGGGACTAGTAATAGGTCTAATGCGCTAAGAATTTATATTATGTATATGGATATATAAAATATATCATCATAATTAGAAAGAAAGTGAACAATCATGTGTCTATAATAAAGATAATGACATACAAGATATCGATCTAGCATGTATGATAAGATGTACATGTAACAAGTAAATATAAGAATGACTAAGTATGACCAAGATATGTGATATGATATGGATTATATGACATGGGATGTAGTGTGAATGATAGGAGCGGTGTGTCCCCTGAGTGGATGTGTATGTATGAGATGAGGTTCATTTATTTATGCCCCTCACGATCAATAATAGACCATAAACAAGAGTGTGTCATTGGGAAATGGTCTAAAATGGGAGTACTAGAAAGATGTGACCGTCAAAGCACAAAACATAGAGTGTGAATGCATGAGTGTGGAAAGGTCCATTTGATATGTAGATCCTCAAAAATCTAATATGGACCATGGAACTAGAATGCGGCATATGGTAATTATCCCAACATGTAGAAGTGGATGTCAAAAATATATGTCGTGAATGTGTAGAGTAGATCTTTGCATAGAAAGATATGAATGATCGCGATGGAATGTGTATGGTATATCACATTGTGTTTAATATGTAGTATGAAGCATAATGTGTAGTCTGTGAGGTTAATGTGTATAGGATTCCCTCAACAAGTAAAGTGTGAACCGTAACACTAGAGTGTGTCATCAGGTAATGGTCTAAAATGTGTGTACTAGAAATATGTCATCATCAAAGTGTAAAGTGTAGAGTGTAAGAATGTGAATAGATGAGTGAGTGATTGAATGTGCAACTGTAATTAGGTCCATTTGAGATGTATACCCTCAGCAATCAAGTATGGACCATGGAATCTCCAATGTGCATAGGGTAATGACCGTATTGATTGAAATTATATGTCAAAAAGATATATGATGAATGTGTATGGTGTGCAGTGTGTATACTTCACAATAGATGTTGAAGAAGGAGATGAGCGCTTGATGTATGAATCATGTAGTGTGGTGTGTAGTGTGTAGTGGGTAGTGTGTAGTGGGTAGTGGGTAGTGGGTAGTGGATAGTGTGTGTAGTGTAGTGTGTAGTGTGTAGTGTGTAGTGTGTAGTGTGTAGTGTGTAGTGTGTAGTGTGTAGTGTGTAGTGTGTAGTGTGTAGTGTGTAGTGTGTAGTGTGTAGTGTGTCGTGTGTCGTGTGTGTCATGTGTCATGTGTCATGTGTCGTGTGTGTCGTGTCGTGTGTCATGTGTCATGTGAGATTTATCATTTGGAGATGGGCATGTATTAGAATATTTTGTAGTGAATGAGATAAAACCCTAACACGCAAGGAACTTGATACTTCATATTAAAGCATAGAAATCATTTTCAATATGTCCATTGATTCAATGATAGTTGCAATATGGATGGCCTTGATATTTTTCAAGCCAATAAGGAGGATAACAATGAGTAGATGACAAGCTGATCAATTGATGAGTGAAGATCTATGAAAGAATATATTTTTGTTAAGTATTGAGATTAAACTTTAGAGGCATGGGGAGTGGTAAGAATTGGGGTTTATTAATATGATCAGTGTAGAATAAATAGAATCGGAATGAGAAGAATAACTAGAATGAGCCTGAGAAGTACCCTTAGGATTTTGGAATTCAAATTTTAGAGATGTAATCATGGATTCCATAGCCTAAAATTTATCTTGAAATAAAGAATGAAAAGATTGAATGGATTTACAAATAGATTAATTGGAATTAGAACCAAGAGAGTCATCAGAAAGATGATCAAAGATAACATTGACTTGAGTAGGTAGCATGTTGATAGGAAGATACATAGTGTATAGGGTTTTTTGGAGAGCATCTTTACAAGATGGGTAAATTTGAAGAAATTGAATCGAAGAGAGACCTTATGAGCCATGATACAAGAAAAAGAAAGATACAAGAGTATTCAAATGCAAGTTCACAAAAGTAATTAAGGGAAAATGTGGATAATATGCATAATTTGATTTTTATTATAGCAGTAAATAAATGGAGAAATTAAGTATAGAAATTAACCCAAGCAAACTAAGAAATAAAACCTGAAACCCTAGTTACAAAGATGGTAAGAAGATCCTTAGCTATTTCATAGTAGAAACTATATTATTCGACATGTTGACCAAGTGAATAGGAAGGTAGGAGTGTTGAATAGAGACCTAGTAAAATGTATATCCGGAGGGACAATGGGGACCAAAAAGGGCGAGTGGAGTTGTGGGTGCCACAGACTAGAAATACACATCTGTGACTATGAAAAAGGTCATAAATTCATCCTTCTTAGGTCTCGAGTTATTCAATTTCCTTATCCTTTAGTCGTTATAAGGTCACAAAATGATCACCGAACTCACTAGAAAACCTGTAATGAAGTATTGACCTATAAAAATATCAAATAACCATCAAATATTTAAAAGAAAGATGTAAAATGAGGTGTCGACTGTCCTCATCTGTCACCATGGTGATTTTATGATTGAGAATTGGACTACATATCATACCCAATTTAGTTATGTGTGTGTGTGTGTGTGTGTGCATGTGTGGAATCATGCCCTAGGTGGCTCTTGTGTGTGTCACACTTGATAGTGATCAAAGTAGCTATTTGTAAAAAATGTAATAAATGTGTCCATGGAATAGAATAGAATCACCTCCTATAAAGTGTATGTAGAATAATCCGGTCCCTTTCCCTTGAATGTATTCTATATTTAATGCTTGAATTCTCTTGAATAGCATTTAGATGCAACATTAGGTGGTGATAGCTAATGCTTAGTGCTTGGTCTCTTATTATGATCACATAACTTTATATTTATATGATTTCCTTGCTTTAATTTTGTAATTAACCCCAAAATTTCAACTACCAAAAATATAACATGCTCAAATGGATAGAAATGACCCACAAGATGTGAGTAAAGTAAAAATAGGTTAGGGGTACCTAGAGGGGAAGGGGGTGCCTAATGTTGGCATTACGGTTTCTTTGCTCGTGTCCATACTTAGAGAAACTAAAAGGTCGAGGTAAAAATGCATAAGAAGGTGTGCAAGACAAAAAAATAGAAGTAGAAAGAAATCAGATATGGAAAAATACATGGGCTAGTTATTATTTTTATTACTTAGGAATCATGTGAATAGTAGTATGAAATCATGACTAGATAATTACCCAAAGTGCGTGACTTTTTGTTTACACCATGTGCCTATAATAAGCTCCGCAACATCATATCTATGTTATTGGTGTCTGCAATCACATTTGCATACATCCATATCCACTGTGTCCTAAAACCTTCCCAACTAACCAAAAGGATCACACCGCCTCACCATCTAATGGTACTTTGGGGTCCACCATCCTTAATGTATCCTAAATATCCAATATTGAGTCTAGGATCCCATGTTGTTTATTCTCTATCAAGGAATGGAAATCCTCTATTATCCTCTCTGAAAAACCTAAAATTTAATAACCAATACTAATCTAGACATCAAATATCATCATATACATTCATAATTAGAATCATCAATTTAATAACTAGCTTCTTGACTCTCTCAATGATGGTCTCACCATCTCTGCAATCACCAATACCACCTCATCCTCATTAAATACATGAGATCTCCATCGACATAATGTGCCCACGTATCTTGGGGCACCAAGATCACATATCCTCTAGGGTGGGTACTAGGAATGTATCGTAGTTGTAATGCCATCTCTATCCCCAATGGCGTTAAGTAACCACCTCCTTGCCTATGTATCCTATTCTCTTTCATCCATGGCCCTAGATACCTCTCCTCTCTAGCGTTAGGACCCGTTGTGCCTGTAACACCCAATTGTGGGTCTAGGATGGTGGGTCCCCCATTGGATCCCTCATCTTATCTCTCCACTATAATAATCTCTAGTGGGTCCTAATCTACCCCACCTCTCTATCTCTTCCTATATCCCTATCAACTGCAGCTGTACTCTTGAAGGTCGCGGTGTTGGTAATCTATTCATTGCACTCACATCTTATCTTGCATGTCACTTTTTATAGGATGGTAGTGGTGGTATCATAATAGACTCGAAACCCCAACCTTCCGGGTACTATGTCTATTATATGGGTCTCTACCCAATGTGAGTAATGAATTTGTTACCTCCTCAACTACCTCTAAATCCTCTACCTATGGCTAAATGGGCCACTTATCAACACTCCCTATACCAATCTCCCATACGAAATCATCTAGATGTACTGTCCGTAATGTCCAATAATCTAAAATCTCACTCATTTTCAGTCCATGTGCCCACTAAAGTACTCTCGGGGCATCTATTGCTATGAGTAAGGGTTCTCGGTGGGCCTATACATGGGATATATCTCAAATATCCAAGTTTTTAATAATATCATGGGACCTATGGTCCTCTATTCCCTTCATTGCACCTTGTATAAGTCATGCACTAGCTACACCCAAATAGTGGTCCCCAATTTGAATAAAACATCTTGATTAATCAAATTTCTATATACAACCACCTAATATAATGGACTAGTCTCATCTACCTTATGGCACAATATGTTTTCCATGATAATGCCAACAACCACCTTCTGGATAGCACTGAATCTCGTAGTATGTACTATGTTGCATTTAACACCGAGAATTCCTTCATCATATGACTCGCTACCTATGGCCCATACAACCACAGATCTCCCCTCTAAAATATCCATCTTTGAGATGTCAATACATGCTAGATACATCAATCGAGAAAACCCAATATCCCATGCACATCCTGAAGTGTCACGATCATCTCCACTATCTCACCTACCAACCACTGAAAGGTATTTGTTTGAGGCTCCCATGTTGCCAAAAACATCTTGAGAAGATATAAACTCAATGGTAACTTAGGCATCTACATGATACCCCAAATCACCATCTATGCATTTGTGTTATCTTTGTCTCTGTCAATCCGAGAAATCATGTTGTTAAACCTTGTTATATCAACCACTCTCAACGGGTGGATCCTTCTATCCTCTTGAAATCAAAAATTAGTAAAATCAAGGCATTGGATAAATCTAAAATCAATTTAAAATTCAAAATCATAATCATCATATACTTTTATAATTCTTCCTATGCCATTGGCCCTTGTAAAAATTTCTACATATCCCAACGGTATCAGCCTTATTGTTTCAAGGGGCATTGGCATCTAAATCCTTACAGCAATGAATTTCAAAAATTAAAAAGAAAAAATATACTAAACGAAAAAGAAAAAAGAAAAAACCTCCCAAATCCACTTGTATTTTGTCCTACTCTTCCTAATGATGCAAGTTTGACTCAAAATTACTCCCTAATACCTTCATATTTCTAAAAAACCAAATTTCTCCTAATCTACCCAATAAAATTAAATGCATTGACTTACCCATGGTTCTACTCATTGTATGCACCTCCTTGTCCATCTTTTCCTCCTCATTTTACTCTTTCCATCTCATCACACTAATCTCCAAATTTGGAATTCCATAGCTCAGTTCTCTTAATTCTAAAAATAGTAATAAGAAAATAAACTCAAAAATCCTATATAAACCTCAAATTTCTATTCAAATTTGGTCACAATCGTCTTTAATCTTTGAATACTTGTTACTTTAGTTCCCAATCTCCTAAAATTACATCATTAATTGCATTGGGATTGTGATCTTCTCCTATTCTTTTTGACATATTACACGCCTTGTTACACTCTTTGGCCAAAAACTACACTTGTTAACCTCTTATCTCTAAATTCTAAATCCATGACATTTATCCCATGGAAACCTAGCTAAGTGATTTATCTCTTATTTTAATAACAATCCTCTTGTGTTTCCTTTTAGTTTTTCTTGTCTAAGGTTCCAACAACATATTTTTGCTTGTACATGCGGACCACTGACACTATCAGGTACCCTTTAGTAGGTATATTTCATTTTATCTAGTATTTCCTTATCATTAGTATTTCCTTTTAGTTTTGGTTTTATGTATCGCTCTTTCCGCTAACTACCGCATGTTTGTTATTACGATATGCATTAATCAAGTAATTTGGGGCATATGTATACACCTATTTTTTTACACTTTCTATTTTTCATACCTGTTACTAACAATTTCTCTTTTCATATTAGAGGTTGTTAATGCATCTATTTCTAGAAATGGGTGCTTTAAGGGGATCATTTGAGGATAGGGGTATGCTTATTCCATAACCATTGAGTTATGGATGATACATGGAGAGAGAAAATATTTTGGTCCCATTTATGTATTTGTTTTACTCTTATACTCTTATTTTATCCCTCATTCTTCTGAAATATTGTTTGTTCATGAACACATGTATTTTTCTTACATCCATTTTGCTTCTCATGACACTTTGTACAAACCCTTTTTAGTTCCCCACTTTTCTAATGTTATCACTGTGGGAGATTACGTCAGTGCAAATTCGAAAACCCGGCCTATGCCTCCACCAATGGGTGATGGCATCGAGAATAAAGATGTAAACTATCATTTTCATAATAAGATAAGAACATCATTGTAAAATAGAACTCACCATTAGCTTTTATCTCTTACACCAACTTGCACCTACTTTTTAGCTTCTATATTTCTTACATCTTGATTCTTAGGTTGGAGATTCTTCATGAATAGATTGGTTTTCTTGCACTTTTGGGTCATCTATAGCGAGATAGGACCAGATTGTTTCCCTTTCTCCACATGATTTTTTTTTCTTGGTGTATGGTCCTTTAGGTTATAGATGCATCGAGTAACCTCCCCTGAACATGTAAGTACTCTAACTCATTTTGTCATTTTGTATAGAGTAGTATCCGACATTCGTTATTTAATATATATTAGCTTAGTAGTTTATGTGCATGCTAGGTTAGCATATTGTATTTTAGCTCTTCATTTCATGTTACATGTTTTACTTTGGTTATCATACACTTTGCATTCTTACTTTGTTCATTATTACCCCTATAGTGTTGATACCTCCATATGGTTCTTTCCACATATTTGACCTAGGGCCTTGGAAACCTTTGGTTGTCCTAGTGTAAGGGTTACTTCCTTGGGGTGTGTAAGCATAGTAGTCCCTGTATCCCCTTTAATAATATCCATTTGTGTGTCGGTCTTGGTGTGTCCCTTACTTGTTGCCTTGATACCCTAGTTGAAGAGATAAGATTCCATGGTACCTAGACATTTTTTCCTTCCATATAGTTCGAGCATCATAGATTTGATTTTAATCACTAGGGTCAATTTTGAAAGCCTAATAAGAAATAAATTGATTGTAGTCTTTAGTTTCACTCAACCACTATGCATGCTAACACCTCATTCGATAATATATTAATTCTCACCCAAAGCGCACAAAACTACAGTCCCTCCTTTATGTTGTTTGACAGAATTTAGTATGCATTTTCATTATAGTAATTAACCAAAAAAACATTCATACATACATAACCATTACATTCATCTCACTTTGGAAAAACATATAATAGGAAGACGATTAATCTATGTAAATCCCAAGATCAATTACATCATTACAAGACCATATTTATGAGATGTCAACAATCATTATCCAACCACAATTATCCATTACAAACCAAAATTAATTACATTTGAAGTTGAACACATATAACAGTCATTACATAAATGTGTTGGACCATACACGCAGTGCATCAAACCCTAGACATATATCAAAACAACATAACTCTTCTAAGCATAAAAGAACTAATTAAAAATTACACTCATCAGGTATATATATGGGTGGGGAATTTCCATTCACCACCCATGCAACCTCCTAATAATAGGCATGATCGGGGTTCATTTTAAGAGACCTATGAGAAATCGAAGGTGGAAAATCCCTAGAGAATATTCCTAAAACCACTTTTGTGAAACAAGAAAAATTTCTTGGTTGTTTGTGTGTAACATTTTTTCCTGAAATAATCTTTCATTTTCAAGACATGCGACAACAAGGTTGTTATCACATGACAACAAACATATTGTCACATGAATACAAAATTTAAATCTCTCCGTCAATAGAATATCCTTGTTGTGGGTCAGAGAAATATTGTGTCATTCGTCAACAACAATCTTATCATGTGTCACTAGT
Source organism: Taxus wallichiana var. yunnanensis (assembly GCA_018340775.1). NCBI lineage: Eukaryota > Viridiplantae > Streptophyta > Pinopsida > Cupressales > Taxaceae > Taxus > Taxus wallichiana. The sequence goes on along the minus strand of CM031242.1, from coordinate 64,571,650 downwards.
AGCGAGTCTCATGAATAAACAACCAAACCCTTTTCATCCATCATTGAAATATCCTTGTCACACGTTAGTGAAATCTCCTTGTCATGTGTTAGTGTATTGGAGAGAAAAAAATTTTGGGTGGACAAACTTGTGGATTTCTTACCAATGCTATGGGAATCTAAGTCCCTCTACTTAAGCTCGGTGCAGCTTCACGTATATGCATGCTTGACAAAACATGGATTTCTATGGTGTAATTTCAATTGGGGATCCTAAAGGGGCACTCCACCGACCTTGTAAAAAGGCTAGCAATCTGTTTCGAGGAAGAATTTTTGTGAAGAGTGGGAAAGGGGAGTGAGAAAAGAGGTAGGAGAACTAATGTTGCATGTAGAAAATCATATTGCTACACACGGTTAGAAACTTCAACACATGCATTTATGGGAAGAAACAACTCTGTGAATAGCAACAAGACTAAATAGAATTTATTGATCACCAAGTATCAAGAAACCCCTTAGTCAAAGAAAGCTAGAAACTCCTTCTTCTTGTATTGATTGCTCAAATCAAAGTTGTACATAATGTGGGAATGGAGGAAATTTGAGAGTAGAGGATAGTAGAAGAAAATGGCTATCTCCTTTGCTTTCTCTAGGTACAATGCACTCTTGAGTTTACAAGATCAATCACCAACCCTTTGAAATGGGAATGGCATTACAATTTATAGAGTGTAATATGACTCTTCATCTACCCCCAATTCCACAACTTAAAAATTTTCAACTTCCTAGGAAAATTTTAAGTCCCTTTTTATAACATAAAGGTGACTTATTACATTAGGAACATTAGAACATATGAAAAAGTGCAATCCCAACATGAAATTAGAATATTAGAAAGTGAGATAAAGTTTGGGGGGGAAGAGAGAGAGAGAGAGAGAGTAAGAAGAGGAGATGTTGTTTCCGATGAATTCTATTGATCTGGTTGATGGAAAGATCCAAATGCAGTGAAACTCTAAATTTTTGAATCCCTTGCACATTGTGAGTCTCCTTCAAATAAGCTCATGAATACTTTTCAAGTTGAGTGAACTATTCCGCTGATGACCACAACTCCCATCCTGCGTATGATATACTATTTTTAATGAGAGATGATTTTTTCCTCTTCTCTGCCACCATGATGTGATGAAATCCCTCATTCGATCCCATGCACCCTACCCTTTCCTCAGCCGCTTCTTTGGGGTGACTTACTATTTTTAGTAAGCACCCATATAAGGGACTTACTATTTTTAGTAAGTGGTCATTTTCACTATTTTTTTCTCTAAACACTCATTCTGGCTTCCTCGTGATCTTCAATGCCTGTTGCCTTTGTCTCAACTTCTTTTGATGATGACTTTCCAAACATAGCAAGTCTATATAGGAAAACATACTATTTTTAGAAAGTCTGTTTCTAGTGATCGATTTTTGATGGAATATAATTTTTTGGAATCGTCTTATCATTACAATCACACCCTCTAAATTTTACATAGTTTTTCTTACTAGAATGATTGGAAATAAATTTGAAATTTTGACTTGGCAATGGCTTTGAGCACGGAGCTACCATGGCGGCCATTAATGGAGCTTGAAATTTATAAGTCTTGTGTTTGTCTCCATTTGAGATGAAAACAACTCCATTTTGATAGGTTTTTTATTTGGAGACCATGTGTAATTTTTTAGTTCGTTTCCATTTTCAGAGTAATGGGAAATCCAACAAATGTGACTTGGTGCACAAAGTGAGGATTTTGTTGCAGTAAATGATTCTACGCACCATTTGACCTCTTATTTTTTGCATCTTGATTTTCTTGAAAAATGTGAAAGTATAAAAAATATGGAATCTTGATCTGACTTGTACTTTGCAATATATGAGGAGTTTTCGATTGGGTGGCTTCGTAGTTATCTAGAGAAAAATATCCATTTTCTCTTTGTTCTTCATCATTTCACTCCATTTTTATTTGAGGCTTGCATATTACTATGAATTCATGGTGTGGAGATTTTTTTGGTAATGATGGAGGTTTTAGGATTAGGAATGGTAGGCTGGGTGTCTAAAAGCTTGAGCAAAGCCATGGCATGGTGAGGAGCGGTGAATGAGAAATGAGGGGGAAGAAACGACTAAGTGCCGGATTTAAATATTCAAAAAAGTGCACATGGAGGGGATGGGAAATTTTTTGTGTCCTTTACATCCTCAACTCAAGGACATGATGGACATCAATTTCCACAAAGTGGTCAAGATGACGACACGTGTTCTCGATCGGGACGACGGGGATTTACTTGAAAAATACACCTAGGGGCTGAAATTCGGTCACGTGGGTGACAAAGGAATCCCATAGGGGATGGGAAATTTTTTCCTTGTTTTATGTCCATCACCTCAAAGGGACATGAGGGACATCAAATTCCACAGTGGTCCTAGAGCTGACACATGTCCTCGATCGGCAGGGAGTTTGAGTTCCAAAAATGCACTTGGGGGCTGAAAGTTGGTCACGTGGGTGACCAAAAGACTCCCCATAGTGGATGGGAAAAATTTTCAATGGCTGATTTACCTGACCTTAGGAATGTTGAGGACATAAAATCCCACCAGGATCTTGGTGCTTACACATGTCCTCCCAAAATTGACTAACTCTAGAACTGTCTCCAAGAGGGTGACTTGGAATGATGATAACTTGAGATCCCGATGGAATTTATTGGTGAAATTTTATATGATCCTGAATGGAAATGGAATTATAAATAAAATATTGAGGTTATCATGTCTTTATTCATCCATTTTATCCCTAAAAATTATAATTTTGATCTAAGACTCCACTTGTGCCTGAGAAAAGCTTCCTGTAAATCTTATGCACCAAGGTGTTGTGAAAATTATTATTTCACCATCATATGGGTATTGTAATATTATTTATTTCTATTTTTTTACTTAAATCCATCTAGAGCTCCCAAAATCACCTTCGAAGCTCAAGCACTTGTTTTAGGCCCATGTACTACCTAGGCTTATGAATCTTGTTTTTACTCGGTCTCCTCCAAGTCTTTCAAAAATTCCCCAAACCTTCCAAAATCATTTCCATGATGTTATAATGTCTTAAATTCAACTCCATGTTGAATTATACCCTTTCATTCCACTCCGGGATGGTTGATCTAGTTCGGGAAGGCCACTAATAGCCCTTCCCACTACTACCAGAAGATAGCATCTTTTGATGGACTCCTAAAATCACCTAGTGGGGTTGATTTGAATTTCCTAAATCACCTATGGGAATGAATTAACACTTATCAAGAGGTTATTGGACCAACTGGATAGAATTGGGGTTCTGGGAATGATAAGACATGAAAAATTTGGCACAGGGGTATAGTTGTTGTGCTCGGAAATTTTCAATTTCCTTGTTACACATTTGTATGACAACAATTGGCTCTAGCTTGGGGACATGACATGGAATGATTGCAGCAAAGACATGGCATGAGAACTCCCAGAATATCAACTTACAACATATTGACTAGTGCCTTATCCATTGGCCCCTACGGAGTCACGTACAACTTACAACGATAGAGAGAGAGAGAGAAGGAGGAAACACACATAAACACAAAAAGATGGAAAGGAAACACACAAAACACAAACGGAAACACACCTAACAATCACCTATGGTACAAGGCAGGGGATAACCAACTTTCACTGAAGTACTTTTCATTTCTCAAAAGTTACCCTTAAAGAGGAAACACCAAATGATGATTTTCTATGAAGGCATTGAAGGCTTTGTGAGTTCAGAAAGTACCCTCCCCTCCTCAATTGATTATTAAATATAGGTGATTTCATAATTTTTGTGTACTTGGTAGGAGTAAGTCCATCCGAGCTTCTTGATGCTCAAGTCCTTGCAAAAATTCCATTTCTTTCATCCTCTTTGAAATTGGTTTCATAGTGCCAATTACATTCCACATTTATCCACATAGTTGATTCTTCGTTGAGCACCTCATTGCCACCCCAAAGCTGATTTTCATTCAAATTACTTGAAGAATATGGATTTTTTTCTTCCTCAGGTCTATTCTTGTTGACCTATTTTCCATGAGAAACATCAAACTTATCCTTTTCCTTTACTTCTTTGTAAGGTGCTTGAGTACTGACATAAGGGTTAGATGTGACCTCATACTTGTCTTGTATGTCCATGACACGAGTGAAGAGATAAAGAATCAGCTCAAGTTCTTCCACAACTTCTTTGCATCCATTATTTCTTGCATGGAGTTATGCATCGTCATTTCTGCATCTCCTCTTTGTATGCCTTTGAAGAATCTTTATTTTTCAGCTCAAGGAAACTATCTGGAGGGATTACCTCATCATCTTGGGAATCACTACACTCTACCAATACTTTATCAAAAATAGCTTCATCTTAGGAGGTCTCGAAACTCCTTGATTTGATCTCTTCATCAAGGAAAGTGTCTTCATCTTCAAATGGGAAAGGAAATATCTACATTTTGTTATTACATCCATCGAGTCGTTAGCTCAAGAGTGGCATCATATTTTTCATCTTGCCTTATCTTGATACGGCCAACCTCCACATTGGTTAAGGATTCTAAATAAGCTTCACTCTTGTCTTATAGATTCATGGCTTTCAAGAGTTTGAGACCGAGATCGGTGTCCTTTGTTTCTTTTGCAGCTCTCAAAGCAATTATTATACGGAGATTTCCTTCAAAGGATTTCACGGGTCATCTAAAGTTATTTTTCTCTCCATAAATGGCCTAACTAATATCATATTCATCCCCAAATGGAAATGAGAATAACTCCTCACCTTGGATAAACATATAAGATGATTTTTCTTCTTAAAAATCATCAAACACAATTTCCTCTTCTTCATGATTTGCATCATCGGTGATTACGGGCTGCCCTCTTGTAACTTGAATCTCCTCAATGTTTCTTCAAAGTATAAATCTCTTTGGGAAGGCATGTCTGGACCTATCAAGATGGGGATATATTCGTCCTCCTTAGTTTCCACCATGTGATTCATCTTCCACTTTATTGATACAAGATTTTATCTTCGAGCTTACGGAATTTCATCTTTGTGTACCTCATCTTATTCTTAGGAAGAAATTTATCCATGTATTCCTTCACTGGTATGGTTGTGGATGAACAATTCATCTGAATTTTCCCTCCCAAGTCTTGGCAGAAACTTCTACTCAGCAACATTCTGAATGAGGCTGGGAAGTCTACTACCAAAATCATCGTTGAAACTTTCTTGTCTGGAAATTTGGTGAGAGGCACTGTGCATCTTCGACCTTCCCTACAAGTGAGACCTCTTTTTACCCCAAAGAGTAACAAGAGACACTAGGTGTAGTCATGATAGTTTTGAGAGCCTTGGTGACCTTCAAATGAATCACGTTGTTGGAGGAACCAGAATCTATTATGTAATTGTTTAGTAAATATTATAAAAAAGAAAAGAGACACATAGAAAGGTTCAACTTTATCAGTCTTTGATGCACTTAGATAAATCATGTTTTGTGAGGTAGGTGTAGGTGATCTTGCTAGCATGCCTTTGGAACTAGAAGTTACATAATTGGCTATTAGAATACCACTCTTGATATATCAAACGAACCTCTCAAATTTTTCAGAATGAGTCCGCAAATATTTAGTTTGAGCAATCTGCACTTTGGCTTTTTTTTCATATTCTATAAAATCAAAGGGAGCATATGTGGACAAGGGAGGTAAAGGGGCTGCTTTTGGATTCGGGAAAGGTTTGGGAGCATGATTTTATGTTTGAGGAATGGATGGTATTTTGAATGGCACACTAGGAGATTTCAAGGTATTAGATTTTATAGGAGAAGATTTATATTTAGAAATGGAAGAGGAATTGGAAAGCTTACTTGGAATAGCAAGATTCTTCTTACTTGCTATAGGTTTAGAATTTAACAATGCAGACTTCATGGAAGATGGAAGTGGGGATCCTTGACTGATTATTTTGTTTTGTGGAGTCGCCATAGGAGGATCATCAACCTTATATTCATTTTTAGCAGTGGAGGGAGATGCTCTTTTCTCATACTAAGAATGAGTGAATACCGCACATGAGAAACTAGGTGCATCCTCTTCATTTTCTTCATCACCTTTGGAATACTCACAAAATCTGAGTTGTCTATCATTCTCAAGTTCATCGATCTCTAGCAAGTTGTCGCCTTCACTTTCTTGTTCAAGCTCTTCTTTACTTTCTTGAAATCTGCAATTTATGTTAATGGATGGGGCTCAAGGAAAGCCTTGTGGTGCTCTTGTAATCGATTATCATTGCTTCCTTTAGAAGAAACATGTTGAGATATTTCCCACTTCAAGGATGCCATTTCACTCACCATTTTTATATTAAAGGATCGGTTCTTTCATCTCCAAGACGTTGAGTTTTACCCTTTGAGGTATTCTTGATCTTCCAGATAGGATGAGATTGTCATCAAGTTCAATGGACAATATTTGTTCTTCTGCAATATCCCTCGGTTTAACTCTTCATAGGATAAATCCTACCTCCGGTGATTGAGAATTGATGAAGAATATCTTGAGATTTTTTTTAGATGGTGAATCCTCTTTAGGTATCATATGAAGCAAGCTGGTTGAAATGAGCGAGAATTCTTGCATAGTTTCATTTTCTCATTTCTTCACTTGAGCAAACCGCACTAGGAGGTGCTGGATAGTCTTTAATTTATTTAAACCTCTATGTGAAGGAATCCTTTATGTCATTCCAACCCATGATGGTGAGTAGGCAAGAGGTAAAACCATTTTGCTACTTTTTCTTAGAGGGACTCCACGAATAGTCTCACAACAACTTCTTCATGTTAGACACCAATAATTCCACATGATGTTGTGAAAGCAGTGATGTGTTCTTCAAGATGTTGTGTATTGTCACCTGTTAACTTTGGAAAGTTCTTATGGGAACCCATAGGTAGATCATGAAGAGGGGGTTCAAGAGAAAATGGGCATGTATTCCTTCCCCATGGAATAATGGGTTGAGGTTTTTCTACTTCATCTTCCATTGTCATTTATGTTTTTTATCTTTCTTGTGTAAATTATTCTTCTTCTAGGAATTAAATGACCAATGGTGGTTGAAAAATGTGAGAATTTGAATGGAAAGTATCAACGGGAGTCTTGATAGGATTTTCGGGTGAACTATTTGAAGAGTGGATGGAGAGAAGGCTTGAGAGAAGAAGTATGGATTATCACTAATTCATTCTTGCTGATTTTTCAAAGCCTTGAAATTATAATCAACAATGCCTCTTGACCTGCTCAACTTAGTGTATCTTCCGTCAACCAACTTTTGAAAACTTGAGCATTGATGAAGAATCTCTTGACATTGTTTTTATATGGTGAATACTCCTCACGTATCCTATGAAGCAACCAATCAAAATGAGCCATGAAGTCTCTCATAGTTTCATTTTCTCCTTTCTTCATTTGAGCCAACTACAGTAGGAGGTCCTGATAATCTTCAATTGATTTAAATCTCTCTGTGAAGGCATCTTTGATGTCATTCCAACCCATGATGGACACGACACATAGGAGGTAAAACCATTATGCTGATTTTCTTGGAGGGAATCCAAAAATAGTCTCACATCAACGTATTCATCTTGGAAACCAAGAATTCCACATGATGTTGTGAAAGCACCGATGTGTTCTTCATGATGTTGTGCATTGTCACCTTTTAAATTTGGAAAGTTCTCACGGGAACCCATTGGTATATTGGGGTTTCAAGAGAAAGTGACCATTAATTCCTTCCCCATGGAACAATGGGTTGAGGTATTTCTACTTCATCTTCCATTTTCATTTCTGTTTCTTCTCTTTCTTCTAAAAATTCTTCTTCTTTTGGGAACTCAATGACCAATGGTGGTTGAAAAATGGGAGAATTTGAAGGGGGTATCAAAAGGAGTCTTGACAAGATTTCCAGGTGAATTATTTGAAGAGATGGATGGAGAGGAGGCTTGAGAGAAGAAGTATGGATTATCTCTAATTCGTTCTTTCTAATTTTGCAAAGCCTCAAAATTGGAATCAACAAAACCTCTTAACCTACTTAACTTGGTGTATCTTCCTTCAGCCAAATTTTGAAAACTTTTGTAGTGGGAACATGAAATGACACTTTGGAATGTGAAAAGTCACATGCAGAAATCAACAGTGTATCTTTTGGCAATGGACTTTCATGAACACTTTCTTTTCTTAATTTTATCAATATTTGATTTTTTTAATTTTCAGACCTTGCGGTCGTATATTGGGTGCAGATGCTACTAAATCGGGTGGACAAAATTTTTGATTTCTTGCCAACGCTTTGGGAATCTAAATCCCTCTACTTAATCGGTACATCTTATGAATATTCATGCATGACAAAACATGGATTTTTGTGGTGGAATTTCAACCGGGGATTCAACAGGGGTACTCCACTAACCTTGCGAAATGCTAGCAATATCTTACTAAGGAAGATTTTTCTGAAGTGTGGGAAAGGGGGGTGAGAAAATATGTAGGAAAAATAATGTTGCAGGTAGAAAATCATATTCCTACACACACACTAGTTAGAAACTTCAACACATGCATTTATGGGAAGAAACAACTCTGCGAATAGCAACAAGACCAAATAGAATTTATTGATCACCAAGTATCAAAAAAACCCCTTTGTAAAAGAAAGCTAGAAACTCCTTGTATTGATTTCTCAAATCAAATTTGTAAATAATGTGGGAATGGAGAAAATTTGAGAGTAGAAAATAGTAGAAGAAAATGGTTATCTCCTTTGCTTTCTCTAGGTATAATGCACTCTTGAGTTTACAAGATCAATCACCAACCCTTTGAAATGGGAATGACATTACAATTTATAGAGTAGAATATGACTCTTTATCTATCCCCGAATAACTTTTTATATGTCCTCGCACAACTTAAAACTTTTCAACTTCCTCGGAAACTTTTAAGTCCCTTTTTATAACACAAAGGTGACTTATTACATTAGGAACATTAGGACATATGAAAAAGTGCAATCCCAATGTGAAATTAGAATATTGGAAAGTGAGAGAAAGTTTGGGGGAAGAGGAGAGAGAAATAGAGAGAGAAGAAGAAGAGGATATGTTGATTCCGATGAAGTCTATTGATCCTTGTTGATGGAAAGCTCAAAATGCCGTGAAACTTTAAATCTTCAAATCCCTTGCACACTGTGAATCTACTTCAAATCAGCTCAAGAATGCTTTCCAAGTTGAGTGAAATGTTCTACTGATGACCGTAACTCACATCCTATGTATGATATACTATTTTTAGAGAGAGGTGATTTTTTCCTCTTCTCAACCATCGTTATGTGATGAAGTCCCTCATTCGATATTGCACACCCTACCCTTTCCTCAGCCACTTCTTTGGGGTGACTTACTATTTTTAGTAAGTGGTCATTTTAAATATTTTCTACTCTGAACATTCATTTTGGCTTCCTCATGATCTTCAATGCTCATCTCCTTTGTCTCAGCTTCTTTTGGTGATGACTTTCAAAACATAGCAAGTCTATATAGGAAAACATACTATTTTTAGAAAGTGTGTTTCTAGTGCTCGATTTGTGATGGAACATACTTTTTGGACTCATCTTTTTGTTATGATCACACCCTCCAAATTTCACATAGTTTTGCTGACTAGAATGATTGGAAATAAATTTTGAAATTTTGACCTAGCAATGGCTTCAGCACGGAGCTACCATGGTAGCCATTAATGGAGCTTGAAATTTGCAGGTCTAGTTTTTGTCTTTGTTTGATATGAAAACAACTCCATTGTGATAGGTTTTTTATTTAGATATCATGTGTAAGTTTTTAGTTTGTGTTCATTGTCAAAGTGATGGGAAATTTGACGAATGTGAGCCGGTGCACGAAGTGAGGATTTTGTTGGAGAAAATTATTTTGGGAAACATTTGACCTCTTGTTTGTTGCATCTTTATTCTCTTAAAAAAATTTAAGGTCTGTAAAATATGACATCTCTATCTGACTTGTCCTTTGCAAGATATGAGGAGTTTTCAATCGGGTGGCTTCATAGTTATCTCGTGAAAAATCTCCATTTTCTCTTTGTTCTTCATCATTTCACTCCATTTTTCTCTAAGGCCTACATATTACTATGCATTCATGGTGTGGATATTTTGGTGATCATGATGGAGCTAGTCGGATCAACAATGATAGACTAGGTTTCGAACAAGCTTGAGAAATTCCATGGCATGGTGAGGAGCGGTGAAGGAGAAATGAGGGGGAAGAAACGGATAAGTGTCGGATTTGAATATTCACGAGAAAATGTGCATGGAGGGGATGGGCACATTTTTTTCCTTAACGTCCCTCACCTCAAGGACTTGAGGGACATAAATTTCCACGGTGGTCAAGAGGACGACACATGTCCTTGATTCAATGACAGGATTTGCTTGAAAAATGTACTGTGGGATGAAATCCAATCACATGGGTGACAAAATGAATCCCCATAGGTTACGGACACATTTTTCCATTTTTGGTGTCCCTCACCTTAAAGGGACGTCAGGGACATCAAATTCCATGGTTGTCTTGGAGCTAACATGTGTCCTTGATCCGACGGCAGGGAGTTTGAGCTCCAAAAATTCACTTTGGGGCCTAAAATTCGGTCACGTGGGTGACCAAGTGAATCCCCATATTGGCTCGAGAGAATTTTTCAAGGGCTTATATACCTAACCTCAAGGATTTCAGGGACATAAAATCCCACTAGGCTCCTGGTCTTTGACATGTGTCCTCCCAAAATTAATTAACTCCTAGGCTGTCTCCAAGAGGGTGACTCAGAATGATGATAATTTGAGCTCCCAGTGGCATTTATTGGTTGAATTTTATATTATCCTAATTGGATATGGAATTTTTAATCCAATGGTGAGGGTTACATCTCTTGATTCATCCTTTTGATCCCTAAAAAAGTAGAATTTTGATCTGAGACTCCACTTGTTCCTGAGAAAAGTTTCTGTAAATACTATGTGTCAAGGTGTTGTGAAAAATATGATTTCACCATCATATAGGTCTTGGAATCCTCTTTCTTTATATTTTTTAATTTCTAACTCCATCTGGAACTCCTATAATCACCTTCTAAAGCTCAGTAGTTGTTTTAGGCCTATGTACTACCTAGGCTTGTGAACCCTATTTTTAATCTTACTACTCCACATCTTTCAGAACATCCCCAAACCTTCCAAAATCATTTCCATGATGTTCTAATGTCTTCAATTCAACTCCATGTCGAATTATGCCCTTCTGTTCCACTCTGCAAGAGGTTGGTCTAGTCTGGGAAGACATGTGATAGCCCTTCCCAATACTGCCAAAAGATAGCATCTTTTGATGGACTCCTAAAATCACTTAAGGGGTTGATTTGACTTTCCTAAATCACCTATGGGAATGAATTAACACCAATCAAGAGGTTATTAGACCAATTGGATAGACTTGGGGTGCATGGGAATGATAAGACATGAAAATTTTGGCACAGGGGTATAGTTGTCATGCTCAGAAATTGTCAATTTCCTTGTTGCACATTTTCACAACAACACAATGAAATATCCTTTTCGCATATCAGTGAAATATTCTTGTTACATGTCATTGAAATCTCCTTGTTGCATGTCAGTGAAATATCCTTGTTGCACGTCAGTAATATATCCTTGGTGTGTGTCAATGAAATCTCCTTGTCGCGCATTAGTGAAATCTCCTTGTCACATGTCAGTGAAATCTCCTTGTTACACGTCAATGAAATATTCTTGTCATGTTTTAGTGAAATATCCTTATCACACGTCACTAAAATATCCTTTTCAATTGTTAGTGATATCTCCTTGCACGCATCAATAAATAGCAATTGTCGCCCATTTGCAAACTTCAAAATAGATCTGCATTGTGCACTGGTGCTTAGAGTACACAAGTTCATAGTACTTGATATGCCGATACCTCAACTAGTATTTAGTTAGTAGTATACTACCTAGTGAATCACCTAGGTTTTTATAGGAGATGTTTTCAAATGTAGGTGAAGTGACCCCTAAAAAAATATAATGTAAATTTTAGGCAAACAAGACACTGACCTACTCTAAAAAATTCTCCTTTTCAAATTTTCCTAAAATGAATTTTTGTAATATTACGAATATTTTCCACTAAAATTATCCTTGAGTGTGTTCATAAAAATTACATGTATGATTTCTTTACTAAAAATAGCCATCCGTATAAAGCCTACATGCTTTTACAATTTGTGCTAATAATATATTCTCCTTATGATAAGTCTTATTTTATTCTTATTAATAGCCTCCACCAAGCATGTTCTACATGTTCTTTTCCACTCAGTGTCATGCTCTTCTTTATGCCCCTCTTGTGCATGGCCCCAAAAATTTGCATGTGGCTCATACTTAGCCACTTTTCCTACTTAATTTTACCCCACACTAAATACATTTATCATCCTCGGAAATGGGTTTCTCAACTTATCCCTCCAAAGAATAAAATAATGTCAAAGAATAAAGAATATGCAAGTGAAGGAATATACACCAAATGAATGAAATAATTCTCACGTGCACTCTTATCTTCACTCACAGGATGGCTACAACAATTCAAGAAACTCTGTATTAAGGATGCCTTCTAATATTTACCTCTCTGTCAAATCCTTAAATTTTGCATCTGGAATTTTTCCCACAATATATGGTATCCGTGTGGGATCTATGTTCTCTCCCTTCTCCTTGATCTCTTTAGAAATTCCCTAAGGTCCGAGATCACTCACAAATGCATTCATCCTTTACATAACCAATGACCCAAGATCCTTTAGCCTTGTCTTAAAATTCTCCTAATGGTCTTGAGTGTGTCGCGCTTCTTTGTAATTTCAGCCATTTTCTCTTCTCACATAATCCCTTCATCCTTTTTTACCACTATCACCTCATTCTATGCATTGATGGTATATGCCATAATGATGGGGTCAAGTTCTTGGTAGTTGTTCGGTTCCCAACCCACATTCTTCATCTCATCCCTTAAGGTTGTAAGCATCACCTCATACTCAACAATTTTCCATGCAACTATTGCCTTATTCTTCTTCTATATTGCAACCATTTCCTTTTTTGAATGAATTTGCAGATACTTATACTCTTGTAGTAGCATCCCTACCATGTCTTCCAAGTTTGGGTGCATTGTATTTATGTAATTTGTGATATGTTCAACCTTTATGAATGCATACTTTGTGTCCTTTTTTACCTTGTCTCATGCCTCAATTAATTTATGCACTTCTTGTTCTTTATTCTTCTTGTCTTTAATGATTACCCTGAGATGTCCCCCTTATCAAAATTTCTTCAAGCCACTTACGTTGCCTTTTTATTTGATGTATTTCTAACATGTTATCGAGTGATCTCAATAGGCCTTACAGTCACATGGGTTGCATGTGGCACCTTCTTAATTATGTTCCTTACACATGCTTTTTTCGATTATGTCAAATTATGGTTCATTCGTGTGGGTTTGCATACTCCATGAAATGATCTTCTTGGTGTGTGTAGTCCCACCCTCTGGATCAATCATCTCCCATCCATATAGGTTCTCGGTACATACCGTGATCTGAAATCTTGCATGTATTATCTTAGTAGGGTCATCAATGTAGCCAACCTATGGTGTTCAAAATATATCCTCTCTCCTTCCACCAATACGTCTACCTATGGGTATTCATGTTTTTACGCCTGAGAGCATACCTCCTCCTTTGACTGAAGCTTCCCCATGTTCAATGGATGGTTCACACTCATTTATCTTTGTTTCTTCATCCTCTCGGTGGGAATTTCATTGTGATCATCGGGTAACTCTAAATCATGTTGTGCACACTCATCCTTGAGTCCCTCTTCATCCTCCACATCATGAATGATTGGATTATCTATGTTACATGCATCTTCTTCTTTAGATTTTTATTCATCACTATCCAAAGTAGATAGAAACCTCCTCCTTATGATTTGGGTGATATTATCCTTGGTGACATTATTATAGTCTCATAATTTCTTGCATCACCATCATGTCCCTTACGTGTTCTCTTCATCCTTCTTTTGTGGATCTGGTATTGTGTGGCACTATCCTCTTTCTCTACCTCCTCCTCTTCATTACCACTCTTTTCTTCTTCCTCTTCTCACCTCAAAAGAGTAACCTCACACATCCTCTTAGTGATGACATGTTTCTTTCCTTTAATATCCCATAGAAGTTTCATATCCTCACCATCAACATGCTTTCCATCCTAAAACCTAGGCATTAGATGGATATATACTCTTAAAAATTCTATCTTCCATACATCCAGGGTTTCGGGAGTAATATTGATATTATCAAACTCCATTATTTCTTCATATACCATCTTGCTTTAGGATAGACATACATCTTTCGTAGTATATGATAGTCTATGTCTACCTTGTCCTCATCAAACCTTAATTTCCATGTGTCATATAACCTATTCAGGACATATTGGAAATACCTTGCTGTGAATTTGAATGAAATCTTACACCATGGGATTTTATCTCTAATATTCATGTAAAACATGCCCAATAAAAAATGGTTATATGATGCAAACTCTTCTTGACCATCCAGAACCAAAGGATACTCTCTTGGCACGCACCATTCTTCCTTGAATGCTTTGTGAATTCTTTTGTACCATTTATCTACTCATTTCCTATTTTTGTTGGTAATGTTACCATCACATGTGAACATGGAGAACCTCTAAGTAGGTGATTTTTTCTCCAAAGGATATACCCAAATCTTATTTTTTTCTCATCTTGTATTCCAATCTCACAAAACACTAAAAGGAGAAAAATAGTGCCCCAAGTAATCTTCTCACCTTTCTCTATCTACACACGCACTTCTTCAATGATACCTTTGGCGATGAACTATGTGATATTATAGTATGCATTTTTTTCCATATTATACACAACATGTAACCATCTCTTATTCACTTAGTTCCATCTCTCAAACATGCCTAATTTGTATCTTACTAGGAACACAACCACTCGCATTCTAGGGTAACTTAATTACGATACGTCCATCCCGAGACATCCCTTGTGATTGTTGAGTGCAACTACAAGTATCTTCTACACCCACATCATCTTCTAAATTTGACCCCAACTCTTCTCTGAGATGCATATCCCTATCACTCTCCTTATTAATTACATGGTGAGTCGAATTCTCCTTCATGAAAAATAAAAGTAGTCCTCATGGAATATTGATGATATTAATTAGTACGGGTGTTCCATTTTTCCAAAGAATGGCAGCTTGTATAGATGAAGCACTCCTACACTCTCTAATGAATTATGCACCAAGTTATCATAAATCCATTTCCTTGATTCTTTCCTCTAGTTCATTTTGATGACCATGTCCATCTCAATGTTTGCCTCATGCATCTCCAAATGATGGTTATAATTGTTTATATTACACTTCGTTATGTGTGACTTCCATGATTGTCCTTTTATGACCTCACCTGGATATTGCATCTCCAAGAACCATTCATCTTGTGCTTCTTCATTCATGAGCTTATTTCCATTTCCCTTGTTCTTTGGTTGTGCGTAAGTAGTAGCTTTCTTAGGTGCCATAGGTTAACTATTATCACAATCTATCATTTTTTCTCACTTTACGGTGTGCCCTAAGTATGGAATTACTTAATTATGTGATGAACATTCACACCCCGATCAATATTTCAACTCCCTCTTACTCTAGTTTACCCTTCAAACCTACGTTCCTAGCACCGAACTAGAACTTGCAAAAATTTTATTTATAAAACCATAACTATGTAATTCAACCTTCAAAACTCATATATTTCTCTCCACACACCTCTTTCTCTCTCTTACACTTCCTTCCAAGGAGCTCTAACCCATGCTTGTGTCAAATCTTTCTCTATTTTGTTTAATCTTCTCTCGCACAAGCTCTTCATAATAATTTACACTTAAATCGCTCTTCATGGCTCAAACGCTTCATCATGAAAGGTATGAATGAAATCGCTCACACTCATTTTATATTTTTACATTTTTTCTGAATTAATCACTCCTCACCTACCACCATACTACAACTTTAATTATTCTTTTTGATTTTTCTGCACTTTTCTCTACTTTCTTCTATGCGCTGAAATTATAACCTTTTGGCGCACTTACTACTTTTGGGCTGCAAACATCCTTGATTCGTAACACACCTTCCTCCATGCCCTATACCAAGTATTCCATCTTGCTACTACCTACCTCCCAAGGTATTTAATTAGAGTAATTTTATGAATACCCAATCATTCATTGACACCTACACACCATTTCCTCTTTCATGTGTGCACCTTTTAAACAATTCCCCAATTTTCTATTGTCGTGTGTACATCATTACATAATTTCCTATAAGTCCCAATACCAAGCGATCTCTTTTTACACACTTACACATGGTTCACCCCACACTAAAAGTATGTGCCGTCCTCTACACTTATTACAACAAAACAAGCAAGAAAAGCACAAATAACTAAAATGAAAAATTAGAACATGAAAATAAATCTAATCTAAATTATGATACTACCTTATGAAAAATGCAAAGAAGCTTATTTATATTAGGGCTTCAACCTTCTCCCCTTGAAGTAACTAGAAAACATGGTGCAATCGAATGCATATAGTTGACATGAGTCTAATCCAAGTATCTTGGTTACTACAAAAGGTCTCAACTAATGCACCTTAAACTTTCAAGGGTGGCGTGCAAACTTGGAGTCATAGAGAAGTACCATCTTCCCAACTTCAAATTGCACTTGATGTGCCTATTATCCTACACCTTTTGACATGCCTTCTCATTATTCTAGCTCCAACATGTAATTATCCCCACTCATCTAATTACATTAGTTTCTCAGTGTGCTCTTCCACACCCTTTTCATATGATAACTCAGTTACACGCATAATATGTAGCAATGGTAGGAAAAATTCCATGGGTATTATTTCCTCTGTGCCAAACACAAATTGAAAGGGTGTGTCCTTGTTTAACCTTTTATATGTGGTCTGTAATCCTAAAGTACAACTAATACTTTATCATCCCAATCCTTTCTTCAAATATCACAAATATTCGTAAGAGTTTTCCCAAAATCTTGTTGAAATATTCGACAATACCATTATCTTGAGGGTGATAAGGGGTGGTTTTATGGTGTGCCACCATAAACTCTGCTAATATAATTTTGATTGTCTTATTTAAAAAATGAGTTCCTTTGTCATTATTCAAGCTTAATGGACATTCATACCTGCTAATGATATTTTCTCAAATGAACTTTCTTGATGTGGGTGTAGCACAATCCTTCATGAGCTTTGCCTCTTCCCACCTTTTAAAATAATATGTACATGTAATTATATAATTTGATCCATTCTGCACGCTTGGTGGTGTAGTGTTCCTACAATGTCAATATCCCACTTCTCAAAAGGTTCCTCACTCATAATAGGTCTCAGGGCATTTCATCCCTACTTCTATACTTTCCAACTTTTTGACAATGATCACATGCTTTAACGAATGCCTTTTTATCCTTACAAAGTATCCCACCAAAGGACATCCATAAGGATCTTGTGTGCGATTGCATTAGATGCATAATTTCCTCTTGTAATAGCCCCATGAGCTTCCTTGATAATGGCTTCACGCTCGATATAGAACACACCGGCATAAGACTTCATCTCCACCCATCTTTTACAAGTCTCAACTAAATATTTTATAAGGCATTTCGTATATAGCAAGTTACTTTTAATCCAGGGACTTCATTCCTTCTAGCACAAGTCTAGTGCATAAAATATTGTTGTGTCCTATACATCTATGGGCATTCAATTCAATCTAAACAACTACACATCAAGCATTATATACTCAAAACTCTGCACATCCTCACCATAATTAATTCTTGATAAGTGATTAGGCCCATAATTTATCTTTCCTGGCTTTACGACAAATGTGAAATCAAACTCCTAAAAATAATTATCCACTGGCATATGTGCCCTCACAAAATAGGCTTGTTGATTAAATATTTTAATTCAATATGATCTATATAAAAGATAAACCAAGTAGCCAACAAGTATTTTCAAAACTTATGAAGTGCATAAATCATATAAAATACCTCGCGCTCAATGGTAGTATTATTTTTCTCTACGGTTGTCAACTTCCTTCTTACAAATCATATGGTATGATCCACATTACCCTCTCTAGGTTGCGCCAAAATTGTGCCAATTTTTGTACCTGAATCATCAACATGTCCATGAAAGGGCTTATTCCATGAATGAAAGCACAAGATTGGTGCATTGGTAAGATTATCCTTTAGTGTCTCAAATTCCGAGTGTTGTGTGTCACCCAACGAAATTTTCTGTGGCGTTGAGAAATTATTATGGGGAGTAACAATCTTCGCATAACCCTTAATAAATTTCCTATGGTAACCATTATGCCCCAAAAATCCATGTACTTCACTCTAGTTGGTATGTTATTCTAATCCAAAAATTAATGTTATCTTTACCGTATCCCTCAACAATCCATCCTTCCAAATGATGTTCCCACGAAAGGTGTCAAATTGTGTAGAAAAATACACTTCTTAATATTAAGATAAATTCTCAACTACCTACACCTCTCAAACATCGACCTCAAATTATCACAATGATCCTTAACCAATCCATAAATAGTCTAGTCATTAAGGTAAACCTACAAGAATTTGCGAATAAAATCATGAAAATCCTGCACAACTATATGCACGAAAAATATAGTGGATGTATTCTTTAGTCCAAATGGCATAATAGTATATGTAAATCTTCCCCATTATTCTCTTGATCCTCAAATGTAATTTACGCTTGATGATATCCTAAAATCCATCAACAAAAAGAGTAAATCTTGCACCCTATGACACCCTCGAGAATTTCCTCTCGTAAAATGTGTAGGAAAATAATTTACAATGCATGATGTGGTAAGCTCCTTGTAATATAAAAAGATCTTAATCTTCCCATCCTTCTTGATACTGATTATCATGGGGCTTACCCAATTAGACTCATCAACTATTTTAATGATACCAAACTTAAGAATTTTATCTATTTCTTCATTGACTCTCACATGAAATTTTGAATTCATATTGTAAGGCCTCTTACGAGCAGGTGCGCACCTTCCTTGACTTAATTTTCATCTCACCCAATGAGGGGTGCACTCCTTTCAACTCGGTGGAAATAGATCTTGGAATTCATGAAAGAGATCAAAAATATTTTCTACTTCTTGTTCTAACTAGTAATCACTAATAATAGCCTCCTTGGGGGCATATTCATTTCTAATTTTCACCTTCTTTTTCTTCATGGGAGCATGGTATGCACATGCATTTTCTTTTGTAGTTTCCATTACTTCCTACGTAACTTATGTATGGCTAATGTATAAATTGTATGCCTCATCATCATGAGTGAGGTACACCATTTTAACTTTTTTATTTCCTCTTCCATGCATGACCCAATTATATCTCTTCTATCTCATCTATATCCATGTGCACCTTGGAATTAGGTTTTATAAGAAAATCAAGTTTGAGATCTTCTACATTTGAATTATCCCCCAAAGTGATGCACTTCATTATCTGTAATGATTCACTGATTAGAGTTTTATTAGAAAATAATCAAATGTATGCACCATACCAGCATTCATATCTCCCCATCTTGCAGTTTCTTGTTTGATCTCACCATGTACATACCACACACGTGCACATCCATGTAAGGTGTAATAGAAATTATGCACCCAAAGAGATGGTGGTAAAGCCTTTGGGCCTTTTGTCCATTGTCTATCATAGTTATGAATGCGTACCAAAGAAGGATTCTTCCCATCATAATTATATATAAGTGTTGGCACATTTCTTCAAGTGAATCTTGTTGAAAATGATATTCTCACTTATCACCATCCTAGCATGTTATCTTTTTGTTTCATCCACCAAGGTGTTATAGTTTTGCAAAAGGTATAAACTAGCATGTTCATTTGGTCACCTTTTTCTTTTAGTGTTCCTCCATGGTGCACAATAAATACTCAAAAATTTATTCTTCGGTGTATCTAGGTAACTAAGTTATTCTCATATACCTAACCATGTGCGACCTAATCATTCTCGTTACCCTTCCCTTCATCTCATGCACAATCATTTCATACATTTCATGGGCCCAATTATCACAGGAAACACTTGTGGTTTCACTAACCGACTTTTCATCTTCCCACTGAATCACACCTTCCTTAGATGGTTCCATAGTCTAAGGATCTTGCACACTGTACCCATAAATCCTATTAAGATATTCTTCACTCAAAGGCTTGGCATAATGTGTAGCTATTTCCTCATTTATAGGTATAATTATGCCCTCATATTTATTCTTGAAGCTGATGTATCCCTTATTGAAGCACATATTAGCATTGTTTGCATAACACCAAGGACATACAAGTATATATGGAAATTTGTTTTCTTGAGAAAGCTCCAATACCTCAAAATATCTAGTAAAATTTCCCCTATGAATTGTAATGGAAGCATCCTCCAATACCCCAATAGGCATATCCCTTTTTTTCCAAATATAACATATTTGAAGATGGTTATAATGTTGGTCTCCTCATCGATTCAATGCATCCCGAGTGAGCACATTCACCTCAACGCCTTTATCTATCAAAATATTGATCACCAACTATCCATATATCACTACATCAAAAGTAATCTCTTTATCATACTCATGGTTATGTGGTGGCAAGATTGAATTTAATATCTGTTATGCTAAAATTATATCACCCCTCAAATGACCAATTTCGGAATGGGGCATTCGATGTAATTTTCTAACATGGGACCATCTCTCAAGTTATGGGACTTGTGAACTTGAGATGGTGCTGTAAAGAAGTTCATCTTCATCTACCTAATCATAATGTTAAACTAATCCTAAACCAACCAGCTAAGGGACTTGGGAGAGAGAGAGGGTTAGAAAGATATAAAAAAGGAAAAACCTAAGCTAAGGGGTGGTAATAGCACCAAGAAAAGGGGCGAGATACTCTACTTAAGGGAGAATGGAAGGAAATGTAGTAGGGAGAGGCAAGACTAATGTGACACAGACCCTAATCTCCATACGCCATCAAATCTCCATGAAACACAACATCTTATACCTACAAGTGAGAAAAGCATGCACAAAATATAACACAATGGAGAGGTAATACAAACACAATAAAAATGAGCTAGGGTAGAAGCAACACCACAAAACATGCTTTTTATTGCTTTAAAACATGCATTGACCATTAACATATGATGTATAAAGGCATAATTACATTATAATTCCAAGAGAAGGCTCACAACTCAAATGGAGATGAGGGAAATTTTGTAAGAGTTTCCCTAGCTCCCAAAATGTCTCTCCTACAAATGAGGTGAAATTACATATATATAGAGAAAAGGAGATACCAACTGAAAAAACTTCATTAATTTCTTGTATGGAGGTATGGGAAGCCATATTGGTTCGCTTTCAATGGTAATTTTTCTGTCGAGAAAATACATGGGTTCCATGCTTCATCAAATTGATTGTTGAGCTACCTTATACAATGCCATTACTTCCCGACCCGTAGCTAGAATTCCTTGCTCACGCTCAAAAATAACCACCAAATGATGCCTGAAAATAATGGGATGATTCACCGTTGATAAGGGAAGGATTTTTTGCACGACAAGAAGAAATGTTGTCACATGACAACAAGGTAAGGTTTCCACACGACGAGAACGGAAGAGTTGTCATGCACGAGAGGACATTTTCAAACAACAAGGGAAAGGAAACTAACACATGTTAAGAAAGAGGAGGATAATGCATGGTTAACATGCCAAAATTGGAGTGGTGACACACAATAACAAGGGTGGTGACATGTGATAGTAGGGAAGATTAACATGTGGTTGACATACATGCAACAGAAATGGTTGACGTGTGTCGGTGGTAGGAGGTTGATGTGTGATAGTGGGCGGTTGTGACGTATGACATTGAAATGGTTTATGCATGGTTGACATGTGATAGTGAGGCTAGTTCATGTGTGACAAAAATAAATGCTCCCAAACCTTCACTACGGCTTGTCGGTTCACCGCGAAACCCGACTTACTAAACAACTCATAAAATCTCAATTTTTACTTGCAAACCATCCTAAGCTATCCTCTTATAACACCTAGTGTTGAATTTGATGACCTCCCGCACATCCTAGAATTGAATGGCTAAGTCCATTTATAATGAAATATCCAAATTAACTCGGGGGTGAATTTGGGATAACAATATCTTTCACTCGCACTCAACTCCTGCATGTGGTACCTTCTTTCACGAGTTATTACCTTGTTAATGAAATGATATTTTACTATCGTAGAAGCTTACATATCTCCTTCACATGGTCCAAATATTTTTGTGGGTGTTCAATATTCCTTACATGCTCTCTCTCTCTATTTCACCTATTCCTTCAAGCACTATATTTCACCCCGTAACTATGATAACTCCCATGGTTTCTTGATATAATTCCTTTTGATGTGTAGTATCTAGATACTTATCATGTATAATATCTTCTCTTCTAATGAGAGGCTTATATTTAAGTGGCTCGGTGCTCGTACTATGTCCACGTAAGTAGTCATTAGAATGGGCTCTAATTCTAGATTAGACATCTTTTTAGGAAATAATTTCTCACTCTTCACATGATAATGACTACTTTTTCTTATTCTTACACATATTCTCGTAAAGGTCGGGGTAGTCCTTAACCTTATGATTCTTTCTTCAATAGGTACATATTATATTTAGGGATAATCACACTGCTAATGATCGATGGACCCACAAGTATAACAAGTCCCATGTGGAAATCTATGTCTACCACCACAACTATCCTCCACGGAATCCACCTCATCCATTGTTATGTTCTTTAGAGAAGGTTGGGTTTCCTATACCGGGATTTTTACAACCATGGTCTACCATAATCTAGTCCACAGGCCTCATGAATTTGATCTATCAAATAGAAATCCTTAATATCATGAGTGTGTCCATCACAAATATTGCAGTACTTAGATACATTATTCATCATCATGCGCTATAAGAGAGGTAAATTCAGGACATCATGATTCGTATGATAGATCTCACAAGACTATTAGATTGTGTGCATTTTTATGGATGGAAATTTATCCTTAATGTGTCCTTTAACCTTGTAATCTATATGCTATATTCCACTACGCATTTTGTGTGTTGAGTTGGCAGAGAGCTTCTCTAACTGCTTCACCTTCACCGCTATCTATGCCTCCAGAAATGGGCTTACCTTAGTGTCATCACTCCTAACTGATTTAAATTGTAGAGATACATCCAATGCCTTGTGCACATCCATATATGTCTTATGATATAATTCCCTTTGAAATGGAGTTATAAATCCTCCAACGAACCACTGTGCATGCTTTGAATTGGATGGATATCATAAGACAATTTGGACAACAAAGTTTCAAAAGATGTGTCATACTCTCTCACACTTTCTGATAAACCATGTTTAATGTCCTTGAGTGCAATGATGCTCTATTTCTCAAATTTTGGGATGTGAAACTCGGCCAAAATTTTTGAATGAAAAAACATCATAATCCACCATAGTCTTGTTCAGGTCATACTTTATGTACCGAATATGTGTGCACCCTTGAAGTGTGGTGTAAAATTGTCTTTCCTTTCTATCTGAGGTTGTAATTCCTTTAACATGCCATAGCAATTCACATTTGTGTATGTTCTCTACAACATCCTCCACACCTATGTACTTTGGTAAATGAAGAGACATCCACGAAGTAGA
Organism: Taxus wallichiana var. yunnanensis; assembly: GCA_018340775.1. Taxonomy (NCBI): domain Eukaryota; kingdom Viridiplantae; phylum Streptophyta; class Pinopsida; order Cupressales; family Taxaceae; genus Taxus; species Taxus wallichiana. The sequence continues at coordinate 64,547,969 of CM031242.1, read as the reverse complement.
CTAGAGGTGTCTGCGCTTTGATTATAAGGTAGTGTCTCGATGAGGATAGTTTGGTGCTTTGGAGATTTCCCTAGGTTAGGACCATATCCAGATCCTCCACCAATATTTCCTCCAAGAAGTTGTTGACCCAAACCTCCCGAGCCTCCTGCGCCCCATGTTGTAGGATGTGGTCTCGTTGACAAACTTCCTTATATCCCAAGTATAGTCTTGAACTAGACACCCATTGTTTACATTATCTTGGAACTCACAAAATTTCTTCCAATGATCTATATGCCAATATTCTTCCTTGATGATGCACTGTAAGAGATCTTACAAATGTAATCCAAAAAATTAGCACCTACTACATTGTCATGTGCGTGTTCCCTGTATGTTACTACGAAGATCAGTTAACCTTTCATGTCTCTCCTTCTCTACATGGATATTTTCCTCTCTAAATTCACTACTCTACCCTTTAACTACCTTTGGGCTGTAACACCAAGCAAAAGGGCAAGGTAGCAGTGAGTAAAATGAACGCATGTGGTTTTCATTCTCTCCTACGATGTGCTCGTATCCAAATCCAATGGGGATTTTATACCATGATTTCCCAAGGTTAGGAGGACATGATGTTATGGATATTTATCTTCTACAAGATCTTTAAAACCTTTGCGATCCATCATTCTTCTCAACTATAATGTTGCCTCAATTTCCCTCTCTCGAGCTTCATTATACTTGCATCGTCTTTCCTCTCTCTGCGTATCTTCTATCAAGGACGTCATTATCCTTTTCCACACCTTCTCCTACGCGTACACATGGTGAGGATTTATGTAGCTATATATAACCTCTCCAATCCCAACTCTATCATCAATATATTAATAGATAAGGGTATAACATGTAGATAGGATCCTTGGGGATCACACAAGAACTTTAAATGTAGATTCCTCTATAAAAATAAGTAGAAATTACATACTCCAAATTATAATTTTACAAAACACCTTCCCACCAATAATCTACATCTCTTTTCCATTCCTCATCTGCATCAAAGAGAATCGATAATCTTCCTACATCCAAATCCTTGACCTAGGACAATAAATCATCGGCCTCAATTTAGACACATTTTTTCCCAACATACGGTTTGATCACCATAGAATTTATTTTGATCACTAGGTTAAATTTTAAAATCCTAATAAGCGAGAAATTGATTTTAGTCTTTAGTTTCATTCAATGTTATGCGCATTGGCACCTTATTCAATTAGATTTGAACGCTCACCCGAAGTGCACATAGCTACCAAGTCCATCCTTTTTGTTTCTTGATAGGAAGTTAGCATGCATGTTCATTATAGTAATTACCCAAAAAACCATTAATAAATACATAACCATAACATTCATCTCACTTTGGAAACACATATAACATAAATAAGATTAATCTATGTAACTACCAAGATCAATTACATCATTACAACACTATAATTAGGTATGTCAATAATCATTATCTAACCAAAATTATCCATTAGAAACCATAATTTATTACATTAGTGAAGTTGAATACATATAACGAGTCATTACACAGGTGTCTTTAGACCATACACATCAGCATCATTCCCTAGACCTGTATCAAAAAAACATAACTATGCTAAGCATAAAAGAACTACTTAAAAAATTACACTCATCATGTATATATACGGGTAGGGACTTTCCTTCACCACCCAGACTCCCTCCTAATAATAGGCATGCTCATGAAAATAGTCTGCATGCTTTCTTTACTAAAAATAGCCATGTGTATAAAACCTACATGATTTTACAATTTCTACTAATAATAGATTTTCCTAATTAAAATTATTGCTTTAATCATATTAATAGCCTCCACCAAGAATGTTCTCTATGTGATTTTCCCATTTTCTTGATCCATACTCCAAGTATACTTTTCTATTTTTATCTTGTGCTCAGCAAAATGGTTAAGTCCCAAAATTTGTCCACTTGGGCATGAAATGTTTTACGTTGTTTCAACATACCTTTACACTCCCCTTTGATCCCCTCTCGCACGTGGCCCCAACCCTCTACGTGTGGATCATAATTAGTCAATTTTCTTTCTTAAAGGTGATCCTGACTCTAATTTTGAGATCGGGAAAGGACCATCATGAGTGAGGTTATCAGCCATCCCAGTTCATTTTCAATGTCTCGCAACAGTGTTTATGAAGAATTGTTTAGTATTCTAGAGTGTTCATGCATCTCACAAAAACATCAGATTGGTCAACTCTTCTCTTTATATCTCTCTTCCTTCTCTCTCTATATTCTAATTCCTCATTCAAAATGCACTTTTTCCTTATTTTTTCTTATTCACTTAAGCATATTTTAATTCATCAATAAGAAAAAGGCTCATTTTCATTTCCTAGGAATGTGGAAGGTAACAAGTGATGAGGAAAGGTGAAAATTCATGTGGGGAGATGAAAGGATAGTTTATAATGCTATAAATTGGAATGGATTATTCATTCTAAAGGGTTGAAAATTCTTGATTGATTGTATGTTTTTGAGATTACCACTACTACATCAAGAAATAAAATCTACATTTCTAATATTTTCTATTCTTATGTTCCTTTATTTTCTCTTCCTACTTTCCAACTTTGTAGACATGGTAATCTTAAAAAACCAAGAAATGTGTTTGTGCATTTGATGAGTGAATCAATAGAATTTTGTACCTATGATTTCTTATTCTTATCATTTTTATCATTGTTGTGTTCTTATAATTTAATTTGGACCTACTATGGTTGATTTACATGAATTTTATAGGCCTACTCAAAACATTAACCCTCTCTCTCCTTATTTCCCTAACACCCCTTTTGACTTCTCATAGAAAATTTCTTTCTTGTACTAAATACAAGAAATTTACCATAGTACTAGTGGAGTATTCTTGTGTGATCCGTAGCCTAAAATCCACCCCATAGTTTTAGGTATTTTATATTCAATAATGGGATCCTCCCCATATAAGAGAAGGAGGGGCTTAGCCTCAAGACCATTAGTAGACACCATTAATTTGCACTTTCAAAAATTATCTCACCAACATTAGCCTTCCTCAATTTATTTTGCATTGTCAAACCCTAGCTATTTCACATGTAGTAAATATCTCTATGTGTAAACACTCAAATTTAGAAATCCATCCTTTGATGTTTTTGATCTGTACATTACACACTTGCATAGAAAAATGCAATCTCTTCACTCTTTCCTAATGCACCTTAATAATACTCCATAAACGTTCTTATATTTTCACACCTATATGTCATCAGTCTATGAAGTTTAAATACATAAAACACATCTAGAAATATCCATGCTTGGGTAAAAGATTCAAAATATCCTTTTTCTCTCTTTAAAAATGGATGTTTTACTCAAAATTGGAGTATGTCAATCCTGACCCTATTGTACATTTTTGGAATGAAATTTGTTGATATGATTCTTTTGATTCAATCACAATATTGTGAGAAAATAGATCCCCTTGGTTGGCCTTTTATGACATAAAAACCATTGGAATCATATATATGAAACTAAATCATACTTCGTTTGGTATCATGGGACTTTAAGAACTCCTCATGTAAAAGCAAGCATAGAAGGAACTCCAATTTCCCTAAAATTCAAAATAACTCATGCAAATCCATTAGACCAAGTACCCTCTATAGGTGTGAAGTATCCTTACAGGTCTAGGAATCTACATGTTCATTCTATAAGGAAGTAAAGTGACCCTCCTAATTATTTGAGAAAGTTTTAAACTTAAGCAAAGTATTATCACAAACACGATAATCAAGTTCTAATTACAATAAAATAGATATCACATGTTAGGATAATGAAATTTTGTTTGAGACCTCTTTGGATTAGTGGTGATGTCGGTTGTGTATGTCTTGGTTCCAAAAACCCATCTAATTTTTTTCAAGAAATCCTTGACTACACGGGTTCTTGGGTTTGAGAAGAGTTTATAGAGCCATCTTGAAGGTGAGTGAATAACACTAACACATAATGATACACATTTCTAAGTAGGATAAGTACTTAGGAATTTGTAGATGCATATTTCAAGTACTTTCAAGACCATACAAAAGTTTCAGGACCATATGAACACTTTAGACCGAGTTGTATGGTTTTGACCGGGCTTAGTTTCATGTTCCGGTTTGAGTAAAGAAGCACTTTCAAATCTAGATCTTCCTTTTCCTACACTCAAACCATATATAATCTCTCATATCCACATAGAATCGATAAGTGCAATTTTATCCTCTAGTTTTATCACTTATTATATCAATAGTCACTTTGGATATATTTATTCAAATGTGTGCAAGCAATTTTGGAATTTAATTAAATCAGAATATCCACCTATAACATTATTCATCCTATTTATGTGTGTTAGTTAGAAAACAATTTAAAAACTTAAAATGGAATGAAAGACCCACTTCCCAAAAATTGAAATAAGTTTGAATTGATCATCGTCTCAAACTCTAGTCATAGATGAAGACTCTTGCAAAACAAACATTATAAGGGTTGTGAGCACCCTCATACACCACTGATGTCAACACTACTATAAACATGCCTCAAACTACACATCATTCTCAACTGCCATGTGATATCTAGATATATCAATCAGATTTTGAAAATTCTTTGACCATCCTTTCTTTTACTTCAATCTTACTAAAATACTTAGAGCGTGATGTTTGGATGCTTATAGATGAGAGATATGGCTATTATGACCCGGTTTGTAGCTTGGACACTGGTGTGGGTGTTTCCCTAATGATTATAAATGTGTAATTATGATATTTAGGAGATTGATTTCTTTTAAAAGTGTATGAATTAAGTGCTCTAATGTATTTCCTTAGGAGTTACTGATTAGCAAATGAGGTAGTGTTTACTTTATTACATAGGGTTATGTAGATTATTTATCTAAGAAAGGTCAATCCATAGAAATTATAAGACCCAAAGAGAGATTTTAATTTTAAAGTGTAATTAGAAAACACATCATCGAAGACCGTACAAAAAGATGAAAACCATATGATACTGACCCTAACTAGACAATATAGACCTAGGTGGAGCAAGGAACATGCTTAATGAAGATTGAATCGGAAAAGGATGTATTATCATAGATTTAATGCATTTAGGTCTTGGGATGTCTCAACATGTAAGTGTATAAAGATGAACAAGTTAAACAATGGACCTCAGAAAGTGTTAAGTAGAAATTTAGAATTTGCATCTAGAATAGCAAGAGCGTATAGTAAAATCAAGATTTCCAAACTGATAATATCAAATTTAATTTCTTTCATTCCCCCTTTAGGTATGAAATAAAAAATTATACACTTTAAAGGAAATTATATCTAAGTGTGTAAACATGCTTTTCCTTTTCTCATATGTGTAGACACAATATCTATGTACTTGTGTACATTTATAGGTCTTAAAGCATACTAATGTATACATGATTCCTAAGTAAAAATTATTGGTTAAACTCCTTTTGGCCTTTTGGTTGTTTTATCTCTTGCACTTTATTGTTTTTGAGCTTTATTGAACATCCTTTTGGATTTACACATCTTACACTTCTATCATTACTTGACTAATTTACCTTTTGATGGCATCAGACACTAGCACCAAGTTAGAGCAAAGCGCTCGGGCCTTCTTGTCCCTCATGGGCACTTTTGTCCCTCTCTTTTTCTCCTTACTAATTTGGGTCCCTTTCACTTCTTGGTCACATTTTAATACTTTGGGTCATCCTTTCGGTTGCCGAGTTACAAATTTCAAAGAATGGAATCATATATATACTTAGTTACTTCTATCAAATAGGGGAGAAATTACTATAATAATTATCTATCACCACCTAAACTTGCACAAAGGCACACAAGTACTAAAAATTACATATCTATCACATCCATACAAGGGTCAAAGGTTGCATTGGTCTACATACACAATTGTATAGGAGGGTATTTTATTATATTCCATCACACACATTTTGTATATTTGAGACAATCTAGACCTAGCCCACTATCATCAAGTAACTTGCACAAGTGAAACATACGACACAAGATACATACACACACACATGGAGAACTACTTGGATTTTGAAATGTAGTACATTGCTCAATGTAAGTTCACCCTTCGGGTGACCACTAGGGTTAGTCTAACTCCCCATTCGCATTACTTTTATTAGATTTTATATGGTTTATAGACTAGGTAGTTATTTGTTTTTTAGGTTACATGTACAAACAAAAATCTAAAAATGAAATGAGAGTGATAAAGAGTGAGTAATAGATAACACCTTCCAACCAGAAAATACCATATTCTAAGCATCGAGCGGAGACAAAGGCACCCGAGATCGGTCGTTAGTGTTTGAGGAACTCTTTCCCTCTTATGGGTTCTTCTTCTCTATAAATTAGTGGGTTTCTAAATCCTCGGCGAGCCATTTTGACAATGCTTCTAGCTTGTTCTAGTAGATACACGTATTAATCACTCCCAAGTTGTATAGAATCAACTAAATAATCTTTCTCTCTTCATTTTCTTAGGGTGTTACATATTTGAATTCTAATTTCTTGCATGTTACTATATTTTATTACCTGAATATCAATTATTAAATTAACTTAATATAAAATAATTTTTGATTCAAATGATATTAAATCATTTAGTGAACCCATTCACTTGAACCCTACCTTACTTCAAGGCCTTATTTTTATGCCCATCACCCGTAGTGGTAATTTTGGTCCTCTTGAGCACACTAAGCTTCCCCATCTTCTAGTAATATCTCTAAACCAATGGATGATTATGATAATCCCTTGATTCATTCAACCCAAATTCCTCTTGAAAAATGAAGCTTCTAATAGTGAACACTCATATGATGAGGAAACTAATGTTGATCGAGATCAACTTGAGAAGTTCACCGATTTCAATTCTAAGTTTCGCAATCACCCTACACATAGTCCACATGTCCTAAATTCTCCAATCCTTGATAAAAATTCTTGAGATGCTAACACACCCTATTTTGGTTTCCTCCTCATTCACCGTGGCTTTTACCCCACCCTCCACCATTTTTTTCTATTGCTACAACCACCACTCCTCTCATTCCTCCCAATACTTCCCATACACAACCTGGATCCTCTTCAAGAACTCATGACCTCACCTCATTGTACCATGATTTTAAATTCTAAATTTTCGATTCTGACAAGCCTCTTCGTCCTCCTCTCCATCTCTAGATTCCTTGCTCATCCTTCATATCCATTTTACACCGCCATATCTTCTTATCGTTTGCCTCCTAACTTCATTTAACTTAATTTTCCTATCTTCAATGGCCATGGTTACCCTTAGAACACCTCCTTTCCTTTCATTTTGTATGTCTTGACTATGTGGATGAACTTACACTATTAGGAAAAATGTTTCCTTAAAGCTTACATAACTATGTTATGCATTGGTTCTATGATCTACATGTCCATTCAGTAACATCTTTTACATCTTTAGTTGATGCATTCCTTGCTCATTTTTCTATGAATATCGGCACTAATATATCCTATGCACAACTAGCTAAAATCAAACAAGGATCTAATGAACATCTTCACAGACTATGTCTTGCGGTATAAGAACAACCTTGCCAAAATCACCAATGTTCTAGTTGATTTGGAATTGCAAGACCTATTCATTCAAATAATTTTTCCTCCACTCCAAAATATTTTAAATTTTTATATCTCTCCTTATTTTTATCAATCATGTCACACACTCAAATTACGTGAAAGAAAACTTCTATCTATGGGAAAATTGAAGTATTATGATACTTCTTCCACTTCATCTTCCAACAAGTTTCAAGCCAAATCAAAATTTAAACCATCCATCAATCCTACAGAATCTAAATGTACTATCAATGTTGTTTCTACACCAGGTAAGCTTCAATTACAATCCATGACATGCACTTTTACTAAAATACCTTATGCACCTCGTCTACTATTACAATAACTCATTGAAAGTAATCTAATTACTCTCCCTCCACCACTCAATCTAGATCCTTCTCGACTATGTGGATGTAATTACGATGAAAATGCACACTTTGTGATTATCACCAATGTAATGGGAATTCTATTGATCATTAATTTTAATATCAAACATGGAATTCAAGATCTCATCAACAATACAATTGAGATTCGGTGTTATCTACTTCTAAAAGTCAACGATAATCAAAAGATTAAAATATTCAATGACCCATTACCTAATCATGACAAGCTGACTATTGATTCCTCTACAAATCATGTATATCATGTTGTGCCTCCTTCCTCATTGGTGCCACTTGATTTTCTCATTACTACTGTTGACATTCCACCACTAGTTATTACATTCTTAGATCATGACTACCATACTACATTTTTCTCAAATTCATTTGTTATTGATGCTTCTATTGGTACTCATATAGTCAAAATATTATGGTCCATCCCTCTTGCATTTCCAATACATACTCTTTGGCACTCTTACTAGCTATCAACTTTATAATCTCTCAAATCACATTTCCAGTCCCAGTTCTTACGGACATGTTGTCCTTCCCATTATTGGTGGATCCCTTACCATACCAACACCATTCCTCATTACATATGAAATCAAGTATTGTGATATGTTTTGGGTCTCCCTTGACTTCAGGTTTCCCAAGGTATCTCTTTCATGCTCCACTTATTCCTTGAGTTCGTTTATAACAAGAATGTTGTCACCCTTATAGGTATACCACCACACACATCCTTACCTCAACCTAATCTTCCTTATACTTCAGCCCTATTCATGACATATATTCCATCGCAACCTATCAAGTCTAAATATATATTCGCACCTACCTCTCCCATCCATACATGGCCTACATTACAACTCATGCATCCTTATCAGTCCATTAAGCCACCCCTCGTTCTAAGACCCCTATCCATATAGCCCATTCCTATAACTATTCTTCACCTCCTTTACCATATCGATCTCCCTCAAAATACATATTTACTCTCCTACACCATTGGTCCTAGACCATATTCACATGCCTGCTCCTTCTTGGATACTAAATAAGGGGACTTCAATCTTCACTATCATCAAGCAATTTTCCATCACTCACACACTTTGGGGGAATCACACTTTATCCCCCTCTGTCACTACTATTTATATCTATCACCTAGCCATAACTTATATGATTCATAGTAATTATTTCCAAACACCTAATCTCAATCACATACAATACCTTTTATACCTAATGATGTACTCATATTCTATTGTTCAAACTTGATTGTTGATGGTGCAATTCCTAAATAAAGCTCATGTCACACACATTTTTGGGGGAATGTGGCCCCTCTCATCTACACATCTTACATATCACAACACCTCATCACATTCACACAATATCTACCTATCTTGGTTGTATTTACCCTTGTTATCTTATAATACTTACATGATTGCACTTCATTTCCTATGCTACCTAGATCCTTAGTATCTCATTATACTTTTCTATACATACATACATGATGACATGGTATCTTGAGTTAAATGTAATAACTTTACATATTCTTACATTATGCATGATGTTTGACACTTTGTTCTTTACTATTCCCACTTTGAGGCTCTGGGAATCCACCTTTCTACTCTCGAGATTATTATTACATATCATATGCAGACATGTATTAATATATCATACTTGAATGAAACACAAAATGTATTGAAATGAAACACCAGATTTATAGTAATAGATTTTATTCACTAAATTTGTTCAATGTGTTATTTTCTCCTCTTGATTTTACTAGGTTAGTATAAATGAACCATTAATATAGTATCAATTGAATTATGGTAACAACAAAAGCTAGTAATTGAATATGCGTGGATGCAATGAATTAATGTAATATAAAAATTTGATAATTAATTACATGTGTATAGTTGGAATAAATAATGAGATTAATTCCCCTTTTTGTTATTTGACAATTGTATGTAAATATTGGACTCTATATGTATTGTTGTTTGGAGTCTTAATCAACCTAGCATTTATTACCATCTACTTAGAGTCAATGGTTTAGTTGAATTTTTAATACTTGGAAAAGATGGATAGGAATTAGTATTTACTCATTTGACGTATTTTGTCTATGAAATAGCTCCCATTATCCTCTTTTTCCTAGATGCATAAATGTTGTTTTTAATTTCTCCATTGAGAATGTGATAGTAATTGTATTAGATGTTTTGGTATTACATTGCACCATTGTGAGAATGCAAAGTGATTGTGTATATGGGAGTGAGAGTTATAATTTTAGATAGAAGGAAAAGGGTTCATTACTTATGGAGGGATAAGTACTTGTATGGAGGGATATGTACTTGTATATGTTACTTTCTTACCTAAAGGTACCAAGGTTGTGCATAGTTTTCCTTAGATGGAGAGAAAATGGAAATATTGCTAGATGAAGAGAAAAGGGCATATTGGTGTGTTATATATATATTGATTTACCATATAAACCAAGGGTTTACCCACCTTCTTTAATGGGTTGGAAAGGAGGTTCAATTATAGTCTCTCCCATTTTCAAGTCTTATTAGTACACTTGGTCGTGTGTGTTATTTTAAAGCATTGTCCTTATCCCTATATTATTCCAAGAAAATTTTGTCTCATTGTTGAGTGTGTTATGAATATGAGAATATAACATACATAGTTGTGGTGGTTGTTATGTACTAATATTTTTGCAAATAATGTGTTATTGAATTATATCACATAAAATAATCATGTTTTTTAACTATGTTTTGGTTGGCGAATGTGGGGTATTACATATTCAATCAATGTTCGGTTCACCAAAAGAGCACAACCTAAAATTATAATATAGGTGTAGGATGTAAGATACATTACAAGTATAATAGTTTATATAAATTAATACACATTGATAATACAATACAAAATTATAGTTATTAATACAATAATTTATAATGATGAAATAATTAAAAAATGCAAGAAGTGATAAATACTTAGCTATGGAGAGAGGTATAGAATTTTTAGGTGTTTAGATTGGCTAAAAAGGATAATATTGATTTTAAAATGATTTTTTGGGAAATGTGCATGAAAAAAATTCTTTTATAGAACAATATAAATCATGTTGGGTCGTATTATAGTTTGGTCCTTATTTGTATGGATTTGAACCTACAAATGGTGGAAATCAGTAACTTTGTTTATTTTTCATTAGTTTAAAAATGATTATCATTTTTATCGATAAGGATCACACACCTTCACCACTAGATCTAATGACCTACAACAACTATAAACCCTAGATACCTATAAAAATTCATGAAACTATTTTATAACAAAAGGAGAAAATCTATGTGTGGGTGAGAATGGAGTGACATTAGCAATAAACTTGTACTAAATCATCCTAGGCACTACAAGTACATCCCATCGACCAGGAAAAAACCTCATGTAGTTGTCCTATTGTTATTGTAAGTGGTGTATTTAATCAAATCCAACCCCCTATGTCTCTCTCACATCTCTTGACACAGAGAATAGTGGGTCCAACTAGAGATAGAAAATAAATTTACCCAATCTAGTATTAGTGTGATGTGATGTTCTTCAAATTTTAAAATTGATTTTTTTTCCCCATAAGACCTTTGATTTAATGATAAGAGTGACTTTATCTTGTTATGACATGGATCTAGGACATTTTCATTCTTTGAAATGGAGGAATCTAAACTCTTGAGCCTATTTTAAATGCTTCAGCACGTGTGGTGGCTACCCTACGGGATGTGTAGCTACTTTAGGAAAATTGAGGAGATCCTTGAGTGCTTTATTGTCAATATTTCGCATTAGGTTTTCTTGATAATCTCAAGAGAGTTATCAATTGTATTTGACTTATTTATATAGGATATGTTATGTTATGTGTTGTATTAAGGATGAAATAGGGAATTTTAAATGACACACATAATATTTTTAATTGAGAAAAGAATCATTGGAAGAGGGGGCTAGAACATATAGATCGGCCTAAGCCATAGTATGTCCTGAAATTTTTCTAGAATATCTCATACATATATTTAGTGAAAAAGAGAGAGATAAAGATATGTCAAAAAACCTTACAAAGTCACATAAGAGAAAGAGAGAGAAGGATATGTTAATGTAGCTTAGAATGAAAACATTTGTCTTAGCATAGGATGAAAGTCAAACTTTTCATTACCAAAGGATAAGTTAAAAAATTGAGTGTCTACACATATATCAATTACATCAAATGTCATGTGGGTTAATTTACGTATTATTTTCAGCTTCCAAGATGATATCTTATGATTTTATATAACAAATCCTTTATTTCCATCCTTACACATGATATGTGTAATCCAATTTTATTTTGAGAAATATGATCCAAATTTTCAACCCACATATCAAGATGGGAATATATTGCACCCATTTATTCATACTCCAAATTTTAGGTTTTATGTTATAAGCTTTATATATTCAATATTGTGTTTTCTCCTATAAATGGGGGCGATTACATGTTATTTTCAATGTACATCTAACACAACACTTTTTCTAATCATGGGAGATATCTAGGAATTTCTTAACCCGCTCTATTTTATATTTTATTATATTTATTTATCCTTGATTTTTCACTAAAGATTCTAAAAAAATGCAATCAATATTTAGTATAGCTTTTGAAATTGGGTTTTCTACGGGGATGTCCTTACAAGTTTTAAAAAAACCAATACATCATTACTAATTTGTTTTTTCCTAAAATTACCATATTGTGTTAAGTATTTATTTACACATTTTGCAAGCTTCATAAGTAAATTTTTATAAATATAAATATTTTATGGGATCATACAAAGTTCTTTACTAAACATTTCAAAAAACTAAGTGTATTATGTTAAATTTCTCCTTTCTATGTTTTAACAGATTATTGATTGATCGAGCACTTAACCATGTGCACATGTTCATCACTTTTTCAAGTATATTGGAGTTTATTTAGGATTATAATATTTATTTCCACTTGTTTTTTAATTTGATATGTATGCACACACACATTATAGTGATTATTATACAGAAACTTATTTTGAGTACGAGACATTTATTATTCATGAAAAACTATTAATCTAGAGTACTTACGTTTTTTTTTATTATTGGTCCATATTAAGCTCTTGTTGGAACATTTCCATGGTTTTCTAGTTGTTCATTTTGGTGTTCTACCTATTTTCCTATCCCCTCCTTTATTTCTCTCTCTACGCCCCACATTACCCCAATGTTATAGTGTTTCACCATGAATTACGAGTTCATAATTTTTTTATTTCCTACATTGGACCTTATGACCCTCATTTGGGTCCCCGTGGTTTTTCGGTCTTTTTAATTTATTTTCCCACTCTTTTTGTCTTATCTTGCATGTTACTAGGTTCTTAAATTGAAGTCAAGAAGTTTATAAAAACAAAATTATATTAGTACATTGAGGATATATATATAAATTGTTTCTTCTTTTGTTTTTGTAATATAAGGCCCAAATCAAATCCTTATTCGGTTTATAAATATAAATACATTGTTAGAGTTTATATGGAGGAAATAAATTTCCTAGGGATCCATGACGAATTTTAAAAATGTCAGCGAGGTTTTTATACATGAAGAACGTAGTCATCTAATCAAATTACTCATATGAAAATACTACCAACACCAATACTTGAAAATCATAAAAGAGTGCACTAAGCTGTTCAAAATGTTATCTTGATATTCTATCAAGGTCTTTTGTTCTTGTAATTTTTGGGTTCTCATTATTTTTCCATAAAAGGATTAAAAATATTATCTCTGACCATTGTTTGTACATTTTAATAACATTATATATTCTTCTTAATCCACCTTGTTACACGAGACAAGAATGCTACAATGGTAATGGGGGTGAGTTTTAATGTAATGAGTTGTTCACTTTTATGCTTGAAATTAAATAAAATGTCCATTTGACCATTTCTTAGACTTATTTTCTTTCAACTTGGAGAATTCAATGGAAAAATTATAATGTCTTAGCCATAGAATTGAGTTTGGACCCCAATTTTCCCCCTTATTTGAATTTTTTTAATCCCAATGTAAGTGATCCTTAAATGATTAATAAATTCCACTTCCTAATCAGTTTTAGTAGTTTATTTATTTTAGGAATGTATAGTTTATTAAAAATAATAATTTTTCACTAGCGGTATGTGAATTTATGGATTTATGGGAATATGTGCATTTTATTAGATAATGGATTGGACTCGACTAGAACTTCTAATAGCGATTAATCCGGTTTAGATATGTTTCTACGTTACCCACCTAACAAAAATAAAAATAGAATTATTTATTTTTGATGTAGTTTAAGTGGTTAACACAAACACATGTTAGTTTAGTTGTAGAGGGACAAAAGGATTTTTTTAATAAATGAGTTTTTCAATCAAATAAAGGAGATATTTTGTTTAGTGATTTTTTCACTTAAGATCACTCCTTGTTGAGGCTAAGCTTAGTACAATAGTGAAACATTGATATTCCCCAATGTTAGGACCCTTTTCCTTTGGATAAACCTCACAGAGAAGGTTAGTTCCTTAACTAACTACTCTAATGATAACATTGCTCCTAATTATCCAAAGGTAAATTCAGTAGACATAGTTTCCTAGATCTCTCAAAATCAATATATTACGGTAGAGGGCTTGGAAAAACCTTTCACCTATTTGAATGCATAAAATTGACTCTATTTGAGAAAAGATAGCATCCATAGAAGTTCCTAATTAGAGGAGAAAACATAGGGGTAATAGACCAATCATAATGTGTCATGTGGCAGTGTAAAAATAATAAAATGGTGTTTTTGTTTTTCACCTCGATATTCAAGACTCGATTTCAAACAAGTGGGCTCTACTATTTTTGGTTGGGGCCCTTATCTAGGTTCAACACACCCTTTTTGTGAAGGGGTTCCTTTTCCTTTGTATCTTCATATTAGCATTATCATAATTTTGTATATATGTGTTTCATATTGTAATTTCATTATACGTGTGGGATTGAATCCCAATGTTTGTATAAGATCATGGTTGATAGCCACATGTCCTTCCACCTCAATGGCCAAGTCATTTCACCAACATTCAAACCTTAGAAAGCACAACTAACTCGCCCAACTGATTTAATACGTGGCGGAGCTACCTACTCAACCAACTCCCACATATTCACCACAAAATCCCAATCAACTCAACACATGGTGGTTTGGCATGTCTAAAAGAGGTTTCTATCCACCTCACCATATCCACGACACCAAATATAAACACCATATCCAACTACAACGTGGAGAATGTGGAAGTAAATCCCAAATAAAGAAAAAAGTGGCTCAATGAGGTTAAAGGGGATCAACCTCCAAACCTCCCACATACCATAATAAGGCCATTCAATTAGTCTATAAGGTGGTGCCATATATATATATATATATATATATATATATATATATATATATATATATATATATATATATGACTTGTTATTTTACAAGGGGAATGGATAAACTATGTTATATTTTAAACAAAGAAGTTTGTAGAAAATTGGATTTTGAGTAGTTTAGGGGCATTTTCAGATCTTGGTATAAAATGGAAATTTTTTCATAACTTTGGGAGGCTCTGGTGCATTCATTATTTTCTCGATTTGGATTTGTATATTTATTTCTAGAGTGTCAAAGTTTCTTTTGACACGAGAATGAAAGGAAGAGATCGTGTAAGTGCTTCAGGAAAGTGGAGGACAAATGTTGATCATTTTAAAAGTATTCTAAAATTCTAAGAGCACAAATTTTCATGATTCAAGATCCATAATTATTATTGTGAGTTTGATTGTACTTGTAATTTTGACAATCTTTAATGGATTGGTTCGAAACAACTAGGAAACGTAGGTAAAATTTTAAACTCCGTAAACAATCTCGTTTCATATTATTATCTTATTTTTCATTTTGATTTATGATATTTTCCACATTATTAAATCATATTTTTATTCCAATGTATATTTCAATCATTTGTGACAATTTAGGAAAATTAGGTAAAATGAAAAATGGATTGTTTTGATTGAGCTGTTGATTAAGTTGGTTTTGGGAATCATAAAATCAGTTTCGGATCAGTTTATGACTTGAAAAATGATATTTTAAATCATTTTTAGATTCACACAAGTCACAAAAACTAATAATTTAATTGGTCATTTTTGTAAATATTCAAAATAGTATGGGTTCTATTGTTTTTACATATCACCTAAGATAAGATATTAATTGTAGGTGGAAAGGGGAGTGAGAAATGCATGAAATAAACTAATAAAAATATTTGGTGACTACACCAAAATATAATATGTATCATTCTCCCTAAAATGGAAATAAGAAGAAAAATACAAGGCCAAGAGGGGAAAACATGCCACAATTCAACTCTCCATTTCATCAAACTTGATTCCATGTATGATTGAAATAATGAACTGAAACCATGTAAATATAATCCATACATATCATAAAATGGAAAATAATATAGGTAAGAACACAAAAATATAAATCAAAGGGAATAAGATAGCCACATTCAACATCATATTAGTGTCCCAGTCTATGCACAACCCATTTAGAACTAATTAGAAGGCATTGAATGCATTGCACAAGTTTAGATAAGAGTTCTGCAACTTAAAATTTTCAGCCACCATTTGGTCATAATAACTTTAAATTTGGGAGAGGATCATTACAATGAGTATTGAGCTACACTATATAGAGAAGAAAGAGAATAAATAAGATTAAAAGATCTCTATAAATCAATAATATCACCCACTTCTCAACCACCAAAAGAACAATCAAAATTAATATGTGAAGACCAAGTGTGGGTGATATAAATTTTGTGGATGATGTAAAATCATATCAGGCCATGCTAGGGATACTCAAGACAATTCAATGTTGGTTGTTGGAGGTGATTTGATCTGATTTGGGCACCATTTGAATGAAAAACAAGCTTGAAAAGGCCCAAAAACTATGTTGCAAATTTATCCTTGATCTTGTAATTGTTCTTTATGAAATCAAACCTAGAATTACTATATTATCATGATATTTCTAATGATACCACATTAAGTGAGGATCTCTAGATCAAAATATATGAGCATTTGAAACTAGTTAAGAATGTGATCATTGAGCTCAAGTTTTAAATAGTTTTAAACACTCAAAATTTATTATTTGATCACAAAATCACATGTGAAGGGACCAAAACCACTCTCATCATGATCTACTCTCAAAAATCTCTCTAATAAAACAATTTTTCATGATTTGATGGTTGTGATCAAAAGATATGACCATTTAAATATCCACATGTCATTTGGTACAAATGACGGCCACATGGCTATCAAATTTATCCTTTAGGTCACTTTTGCTTACGTGTTGATCTCTCATTGGTATCCCTTGATCTCATTTCCCACTCATAAATTATTTCATGTGTATCCATTTTATCATATCAATGTCACCTTTTGTTCTAAAGGATTTTGAGCTCTCGGCTCTCATAGGGGTCACTTTTGATCACTTTGAGTTTGAAGTGGCACAGTATTAGTACATGTGGACTAATCACAATTCTTATGTGTTCGTGACATTAAAAGGGTCACATCTTCTTATTTATTGGGATTAATCCTACCTATTAAACTATTTTGGGGTCACCTTTATGTATCACTGAGATATTAGGGTCTCGAGATCCTTATATCCATCCTTAGACTCCTCTACCACTTTCTTGAGATGCCCAATCCCTAACATCCCGATTGACTAGGCATTAATTCATGATACTTGAACTACCACCCATGACCTAAAATTAATTCCTAACCCTTTCTTATCCCCATTTTCATTTGTCCATATGGACTAATGACAAGATTTCATTATACTCAAGTTCATGATTCCTTTAATTCAACACTTGGCTAATATGCTGCCCAACCCAACTCATCTTTGAATTCAACTTGATGGTCAACTAGATAAAATTGGCTCATGGCCCAACTTGTGATCTGGCTCAACTCAACTCGGTAATAATAGTAAGTGTGGAGCCTTCACTCCAATTGGGCTTAGTGACCAACATAGTTATATATGTGACTTGATCATTTCCCTCAACATAGATGGAATTAATCTCGGGTGATAAAGGTTGAACCAATCAACCAATGATAATCAGGTGTCCTCATATGACCTAATTAACTTTTAATGATTAGATGCTTAAGAGAATGAACCTGTTTGAATGTCACCAACCTATTTTGAGGCCAAAACATAAGATTTTGATCAATTTTTTTAATTCAATTATATGATCCTAGAACTTATATGTACAAGTGAATTTGAGAATTTTGAAGATACTAAGGTGTCTAAAATGAATCGATAATCATGATCAAATCCTCTAAGTCTATAATTTGTAATCGATTGCCCAAAAAATAAGTGTGAGATCATTTTTGGCAACATTTTGGTGACTCATAGGGAAATCTTCATGTTAGATAGATCAATTTCCTATCATATTCATTGGGTATGAATTTATCATATAACATGAGAATTGATCCTGAAATATTTGAGAAATCACTCCAAATCTTGTTTAAAATTTTTCATTTGTACTCTACTCTTAATTTGTTTCTTAAAGATTTAAATAAAACTTCAACCACACTAAAAATTTCCCCAAAAGCTCTCGATTTGTCACTTTGAAGCTCTATATCTAGGTGGAAATAATTTGACACATGATTTTTGATTTTGATTAGACTAATTGATTCATATTTCCATGAGTTCCAACTAATATGACTATGCACGAGCATATAGTATCCAACAAAAACTATGTACAAATGATCAATATATACATCTCTCAAGTGAAAATATGCAAAGTGTATCAAAACACTTGTTATGCTAAAAAATAATCCTAAATTAATTATACTCTAATAAGGTAAAAACCAATGTAATCAAATCCACAACTTGGTAGGAGAAGTAACTCCCCTTCTTTATGAATTAGGCCATGAAATGAGCTTTCCAAAACCCTAGATTTTAATGAGAGTGGAAAATTGATCTATAAATCATTTCCCTTCACAAAGTATCAACTAAAAAGAGGGATAATATATTTGTTTGATCTCCATTTGAATTTGGGAGGTGTTAGAGCTGATTTTTATTGTTTTGGAATCTTACTCATTGATTAACTAAAATCTAAATTTTAGGATTAATCTAAGTGTACAACAATGTAATAACTAAAATATATTGAAACATAAAAGCTAGATAATTTTATTTGATATTTTAAATGAAATGAAATGAGAGGAAAAGATAATAACTTGATGTACACTTACCTCACATTTTTCTGGGACTAATTGGGATGATAAATAGGTGGAACATGGTGTTATAACACACCTCAAAAAGTTACAGCGAGAGGTAGATCTAGATCTGGGCTGAATTTGGAGTGCCTAGGGAAGGATTAGGGTTCTTGAGATGCCCTAGTCTACCTTGAATAGATCAAAACTTGATCTGAAAGGGTTAATAGGTATTCACAATAGTTATCCTTTTCTCATGTTAATTTCATACTAGCTTCATTGATAACATCGTGAACTTACAATCAAGAATCCTATAAAACCCCACAAAGCATCAAAACCTAAAAATAAAGATGCATATGAAGGGGTTGAATCGTCCTTAGACACCATAATGGTGGTATTATAACTAAGTGTTACACTACATCTTAGATCCAATATAGTTTTGTGTGTTTGTGTGTGCAATAATGCCTAGGATGCCCTAGCACCAATGACATAGAGATAGTGGGAAATAGCTAGATAGAATGCAAAATGGTGGATGGAATAGAATAGACTTCCCTTCCTATGTAGTGTGTGATGTAGAGTAGTGCCCAAATGCAGTCCCTTGCTCTATGTAGATAGCTATCCCTTAGTAGAAAAATTTCATCCATAAGGTAGGATTTATATTGTGTTTATATAGGGATATCTTCCTCAAATTTTGACACTAATGACCGACATGCCGACTAGAACCTAGGGGAATGGGAGGGAAAATCATAAAGACTGACCTCGAACATCTAAATGATAACCAAGTGTGACCAATGAGACTAAGGCACCCTAATCCCTTCCTAGGTGCCTTAGTCAAATAATAGAGATGAAAATTGAGTGAATAATGACAGCTAAGACTCCCTGAGAGAAGACTAGAATTGTGTGAGTGAGTGACGATTGTGTAAGACAAAAAATAAAAAAGACCAACTAGACTGACGACTAGACTATGGGATGGGTCATTAGTGAATACTTTTCTTATGCAAGATCCATATATAAAACAACATACTTGGTGGTATAATTATAGTAATAAGTGTGTGATTTTGTGACTACATTTTCCCCCACTTTATGTTGGTGAATGAAAGATTAGTAACATAAAGTAGTTAGAGATGTGTACCTCAGATAAATTTAGAGAAACAAATAATTTAGTAGAACACACAGATGTGGTATAAAATCATGCCGAATGAACCATATAGTGTGTCGAACCATGGATCAACATGTTGATCCATGCAACATAGCAAGAGACATAATATCATGATGAAGTGCACTAAATGAGAGTGATGATTTTGGTATTGGATAATTTATGATTTAAAATGTTATATGATGGGGTAGGGAGTGATCAGTTCCCAACCCAATTGCATGTGTATGAAAAATTGACCGTAGGATTTGGATGTCCCTGCCCACCGAAGAGGAAGAGTGTAGGGAGAAAGGTGCATTATTCTCCAACCTATAACTACATCCTCAAGATCTAGCTATTGTAGAAAGAATCATATCAAATTTTTGTGATTTTGGATCCAAATATTTTTATTAAATCACTTGACTCATATACGAGTGGTATAGGAAAGGAAATCTTGCCCCCACTCCACGGGTGTTGCCACAATGTGATGGCTTCCAAGTTAGGTCATCTAGAAGAAAACATGAAATGTATGATGGCTTCTAAGTTAGGTCATCTAGAAGAAAACAAAAAATATAGAATAACTTCCCAAGTTAGGTCATCTAGGAAAGTAACGAATGTAACTCCTAAGTTAGGTCATCTGGGAGGCCAATTATGTTGTATTGTATCAATTGAATGGTATGATCTCGATTGTTAGAAACTTGAACATGTTGATTGATTAATTGATTTTTTATTAGTTACTCATAGATATATTTAACACTAGTTTTCCCCACGTTAGATCATTAGGGGAATTGATAGTAGTTGATGAAGAATCGCATGAAATTAGTTTATGTCTATTGCCCCAAGTTAGGTCATTAGGGGGAAATGATGAAGTGTTGCATGATGCATTAATAAATGTTTTAAAATAATGAATTGGTAGTGTTTATTGGTCGCATAATGGTGTAAGTGGAATTATAATATGACCCCAATCGTATGCCCCACTTTTGGCGAAAGGGTAAATGATGAGAAGAATGAGCGATGAGTCGAAAGTAAGCATGAAATAGATAGTGTATGATGAAAATCACCAAAATGTGTATAGATTGATTAAACGACAACATTGATGAGAGATAACACAAGTGTCATGTGTATGATATGATGACGGTGGAATATTAAAAGAAATCCACAAATGGGGTATAAATCGAGTAAAAATACTCAAGATATGGTGAAAATCGTGTGGTGTGTATTAATCGAGAAAATGATTGTGAAATAATGACTATAGTAAAATGGGTAGGTAAAAGTAACTTTAAATAGTAAGGTGAAAAAGTGATTAGTCACGTCTAATTTTATTTTTGTGAGTGTGAGATTGAGCTATGAGTGTGGAAATATGCCACAAGTGAGAGCAGCATGACCTAGCCATTTCGAGATGGTGGTAACCACCATAACATAGTGTACGGCACAATGACGGAGTGGTAAGTGTGTTGTTTTTCAAAAAATGTGTGTTTCATAGTCGTTTTTGTTGAATTTTTGCAAAAAAATTATTTGTAATTTTCTTTTCGTTTTAGAGTTGGACAAGAGCGATGAAGGCACTAGTGACCTTCGGGCGAAGTAGTGCCCATACACAGGTGTCGGTGTCCTACTCTTGGGTACCCCAATTCTACTTCTAGGCGCCCCAATCAAAAGAGTGTGTATTTAATCTAGAGTGGTGTAAATGTGTTTTTTATTGTGTAATAATGTTGTAAGTGAGTGTGTATGGGTTTTATATTGTTCTAACGATGTGTTTGGTGTTACTTATGATGTGTATAGGGATATCGCACGAGGGAGTTCCATGAGGGTCGTCATTTGATTACATTTCTTGGGTTGAGTTTTTCGGATGTTGATTGGGAGGTTATGGACCTTACCGAGCCCTACGGCACATATCATGGATGGGGGATGTGCCCCATAATATTCCTATGTTGATGGTATTATGTGAGAGGTAATGTGCGAAACTTATACTTTGGTTTCCTACGGGTGAGACGATAGTGAAATTCAAGGATGTATATCACATACTATGATTACCAGTTGTTGGTGAGATAGTACAGGTCATGTTGTTGGAGGATATGGAGAGAAAGATGTGAGCTATGAGATAGTATTTAATGGGGATTCGAGTATCTTCCAAGGACCATATTAGTTTGGATGTTATTTTGAGGTCGGGGTTTCACGCTTGTGGAATTTTATAGTTGTTTTTTCATCTACGCGGTAGAGGGATGAAGTGTGAGCATATTGTATAAGATGCATGATATTTTCCATCATATAGAGGAGGATAGTACCGAGATATGCGTGGAACAATGTGTGTTGGCACAATTGTATAGAAATTTATACATATTTACTCGGGAGGATCACAGAGGTGGGATGAGAGATAATACACTATTGCATGTATGGTCCCATGAGCATATAGTAGTGTTGAGGCCAATTGGTAGTCCATGAGCGAGTGGGATAGGCCAAATATATTTTCTAGGAGGTAGGTTGGTGTGTGTGGATGTAAGACGGACATTAATACCTATAGAGAATTGATAGATCAAATGAGGTCGAGGCAGCTCTGATATGGAGGCCATACCAAGAGTATATAGGATGGCCAGAGGATGTTGTAGATCTCTCGGTACACCGAGGACTATATGGTTTGATGATTGATTCCCAAGTGTGGCTAAGTTATTCCAGGAAGATAGGGTATGACAAAAATTTGGTATGGCTCGAGACATACCCCCATATCCATATGTATGGTTAAGGGCCATTAGAGCACTAAGGAGATTCGGATCTAGACCATGTCCAACATGAGACCAGCTAGTACCTCCGGGGTAGATGAGATAGATGCGGTGATAGATCTAATAGACTCAAATGATTTAGGGTGTAAAGAGGTCTACCATGCATGGTGGGTGACACATCGATGGGTTTTCTTGTTTCCATTGTTTATAGATGTAGCAAGATTACCATAAGGAGGAGTGGGAGAGGGGGAATAACATGCCCCCGATAATGTAGACTGTGATTATAATGGAGCGTGAGTATACGTATAATTAGGAGCGTGAGTATACGTATAATTATGTTGTATGATTTTTGTATTATATTATGTAATGGAAATGGTTATTGTATGAATGAAAATGAACATGGGATCTTCAACCGCACTCGACCCCTCGAGGTCATGCTGGAGTAGTCGATGTTGAATTTTTATGGATAGCTATAGGAGGATTGGTGACTAAAATCTAGTAGTGTGATCTCTTGGTATCCGAGTTGACAAAGGGGAGATTTAGAGGCTATGAATGGGTAGCATGAATTCCCTATGGTTTGTTTACCTAACTTGGATCTAAGCACTAAACTAGTTTGAAGTGTCCATGTAAATTGAATGAAATTAACAATCTATCCTACTACTGAAAGGAAACTAATCTAAACAAATCACAACAACTGAAATATTACAATCACAAACAACAATTTTCTTCTATTCTAAATAATTAAAATATTTCTACACTAAAACTAAACAAGTGAGATAACCTAGTGTGGTTATTCACTTGTGTTGAGTGTATGAAAACTAAACTAACTTAAAACAAGAACTTTTCCAAATGATCTATGATGTGTAGAAAACCTCCTACAAATATTCTCTCTTTCAGATCCACAGGGATTGGAAGAAGAGGATCCATCACCGGGATTGCTATGAAATATTCAAACCCTCTTGGAAATTAACTAACTACTTGTAAATGAAAAGACATTGATTTCTACTCTATTTGATATGGAATTGAAATTAATAATTTGTAATTAACAATTTGATAAACAAAGAAAACAAATACACAACTCCAACCTGGAAGAGTAAGAACCTTAGCAAATCTAGTAATATCGATTCTGTCCCCTTAGTTCTTTCCTTTCATTCTCTAAGTGTTCATGTGAGTCTAAAGGATTCGGAATTCAAAGAACGAAACAAGAGGATGGTGCTTGAGAAATGGCAACTTGGAAGCAATCTGGACACAATGCAAGTAGAAGAGAGATAGCACAAGAGATCTGAGCTTGGATATGCAATTCCTAGTGAGATTATGGTTGTAAAAAATACAAGATACAAAAATTATTTGGCCCTTTGCTTGAATACAAGCATGGAATATATAGGAATGGAGGCTAGGAGGTTACTTCATGCACAAGGTAAGGAGGAGTTCCAACAAATTAAATATATTTAAAAATAGAAGAGGGAACGAATACCATGCAAACAAGACTATTTTTAGGAAATTTGGTTCACAAAAACATCCTAAAAGTCAAGTGAAGTGAAGCGTAATGTGTCAAAAACAGGCATGAAGAGTTCTATAAAAGCATTGGGACCATCGCCCTTCATAAGGATATGGTCCTAGGACTGCCACCCAATCACGGGAGGTGGTCCTAGAATTGCTGCTCAAGCACGGGAGGTGGTCCTGTCACTAAAGCCAAAAAATGCATAGAAATGAGAGGGAAGCTTGAAGAAAGCATCAAAAGGATAAGTAAGGATGTCTAGGCTAAAAATATACACTGAAAATGAGTTTTGGAGCTTGAACACCTTCTTGAAAGAATTTTGAATCATCATTGGGGACTTTTGTAACCATTTTCCAATAATGTAGCACATGTAATTTTGGGTGCGTACATATTGCCCCCTCGAGAGAAGTGTCTTAGCCATGAAGAGGCGTAAAACGTAGAGTCCGAGTATGGCATTCCTGAAATGGGGAGTTAGAAGCTATACCTGACACGCCCATGTGTCAAAATCTCATCATCCAAACTCCCACTACCTGCAAGCGAAAAAGAAGACTCAAGTGCAGATAGATAAAATGTTGAAAAATAAACACCAAATTAAAATGACAAGAGGACTTACCATTTGTGCGGGGATATAGAAATATACCTGCACTAGAGCTCCTAACCCTATGAACATATGCACTCAAAACGAAGTTATAACAACATATATATACCAAAACAAACTCATTTTTCAATTCAGTTGTGCATATCAACCTAGTGATTTTTGAGCTTTGGGCCCATGTTGACCGTTTTTTTCATTTTTGAGCATGGTTGAATTGGAATGGAATTAGGAATGGTATTTTGTGTTAGGATTTCCCCTTTGTTGTTTGACTACTTTTGAGAAGAAATCCTAAGAAATCCATTACTAGAGTGGTCATAAGGGGCCTCAAAGAGGCAGATAGGTAGAGTGCCTTTATTGATTAGTCTCCATTTTGTGCAGCATATATGATGTTTTTGGTATTTCATGCTTATTGCGAGTGTTTTGACCACACCTAGTGTGTGATGGAATTATACAAAACTATGACACACCATGATATGTACAGATATCTCTTTTTGGCTCAGTTATTCCTTGCATAGAGTTGGCTTACATTGATGATTTGATTCACGTGTGTACTCTTAGATGTTTAGAATTTTTGATTTTCTATGCTTTTCAAAATGCATGTAGTGGACATGAATGCTAATAGAATGATTTCTTTTTTTTCTTTGTAATGTTGATATATGATAATGTAATCACATTATGATGTTTGAACTTTAGTTTCTCTAAGAAAACTTTGATACTTCATATTTTCTTGACAAAACGTGATAATAAAATGATATGATAAGAAGATGTACTTGCCCCACTCTTGACCCCACACAACCAGTAGGATGCAAGGGCTCAACACCAAGAGCTAGAAAGGGCACAAGTTACGAAAAATTGTTGAATGGTAATGATGAGGGAAAGACAATGGTTTGACAGGACCAAATTGAGACACTAAAACTTCACCCTACTCAAGTTACTTCATAGCTTAGAATGTGATTTACTTTCCAATTTATCTAGACTTGTATCCGTAGATGGCTACTTGGTTGACAAACTCGGGTTTTGAGGTTTTATACTCTTTTGGAATTTTGGACATCTATCTCAGTTTGTTTTGATTTATGATTTCACAATATTTGAGCTAATTATCTATAACTTTCAATTTTATCAATAAGACCCCTATTCCTTGCCACATGCTACCATGAGAAAGCAAGGGCTCATCACCACGAACAAGGAATAGATGAGAAAGGTCATTTCTCTCCTTTCCTAACTATACATCACTAGTAAGAGTTGTAGGCTCAACACCGAAGGTTGGTAGGGCAAAGAAATGTGTAAAATAAAAAAATCTATGGATTCGCATTTGACTTCCTTATCTAGGTAAAATGTTCGAGTATGTTCTTATTTCCAAAGAGATTCTTAAAGGAGATATGTGACACCATTAAGCTTATAGAATAGAATATAGGTAAAGACACCTAACCTAGAAAGAAACCATAAGTAGAACCAAGTATGCAGGCCTTGGTATGATCAACTTTGTCAAAACTTTGTCTTATCTTTCTTGAATTGATGAAATGATTCAGAAACAATTGATGATACTGTGAATATTTAAAGAGACATGATTTGAATGTTTTGCCAATATTTTCAGAAGTTTTTAGGAGTTGCTATAAGAATAAGTCCCTTGATCACAAATTTTACAAAATGAAATGGAAGATGAAAATGCAGTGCGGATGTAGTAATGTACATATGGGAATGTAGGTGAAACTACATTTCATGACATCTAAGGTGAAGAAAGTTGAAAAATATCAAATTCTTCACCCCTAAAAGTACACATCGGAGAACCATTATCCTCAAATTTTACATTCTCTTAACAAGGGCCTAGATTTATGGGTTTAGACTTACAACCCATGCCCAAAAGTGTATATGTCCAATCATTAAAATCATTTTTCTGGAAGAGGTGTTTGTGCACCTATTTTTCACATTCTTGAGACATGGTGTGTGGGTGAGCACGAATATGTTGTTTGGCCTCATCTCCTATGTAGAGCATTGTGTTTAATTGTGACTCTTGATGAATGATGAGGCCTTTCCCTATGGATATGGAAAGCTTAGTTTCAAAAACACATGGGTTAAAAGCTGGAGTTTATAATAGTAAAAACCTTAGATATGGTTTTGATGGGAATCATTTTAATCTCAAATTTCCCTTCTTTATTTGTTAGTTCTATCATGTTAACACCTAGACCTAGGTCATTTGAGGGAAGAGATGCTAAAGCAGAGAAGACTACCCATCCCTTATGGTTCAAATGGAAGAAAATTGGATCATCACTCTCCAAGAGTTTCATAATTCCCATTGTAGTTTTAGTGGACACTATTTCCATAGATATTGATTTACCCTTATCTTTTTACCACCTCAAATGTTTTTTAGGTTAATTACTTCATCCTTTGGAGCGTCCGGGGTGGCGAGACTAACTCTTTTGTTGGAGGTGGTTTGTTGATTGATTTACAGAATTTCATACTCTGTATGGACCCCCTTCTTCTTCTTAAGGTTTTATAAGTGTATATCAAAGGGTTTAGGATCCCCTTGAGTGATGAAGACTTTCCCCAAATGGAGAAATCTAATCTCTTGGAATAGGGTAGAGGGGATAGCCTTCATTCGATGAATCCAAGGTCTCCCAAGGATCATGTTATAACTTTTTTCCTGTCGATAATGTAAAAATCCATCAAGATGGTTTTTGGACCAAGTGTGATTGGAAGAACTATGGTTCCAATCAAGGTCACTTTAAGATTTTCGTACCCCGTAACGTGTTTCTTACAGAGGAACAATTTGTCTCTCTATATCCTAACTTCTGCAAGAAAGAGAAGGGAACCACATTTATAGCAGCCTCGTCATCAATCATGGCTCTCTTAATGCAATTTTTATAAACCCATACTTGTAAAAATAAGGTAGGATCACCCATTTCAGCGTCATATGGCATCTTGTCTATATCAAAAACAAACCTTGTATACCTATCATTCTATCCTAGAGGATGTATGTCAAAGTCAATATGGTTTATTTGAATGCTAGGAGGTGGCGTAACATGGACTAGATGACCAATACCTAGTGCATTAATCAATGTAGAATGATGCGCAGGTGAATTCTTCAGCAAATCTAGAAATGAAATGTGAGAAAATATCTTATTCAAATTCGATATTAAATCATAGGCTCCTACTGGTTTTCGATCGTAGAAACGTCATCCTATGTAAAGGAAAGATTGGGTAGGGGTTGTGAAATGTACTCCTTTGTCTGAGTTGTTGCATTAATTTCACACTCAACCTCTAGCTCAACTAATCCTAATATTTTTGTGTTATCATTTGAGCCAAGGTTGGGAGTGACCAAAGAGTTATTGGAATTTGAGGCTTCGTGGTCATTGTTTCCTATAGGAATGTCTTTGTTTGTGTTTTTGAATTCACCTTGAAATTTCTAAGATGTGTAGGAAGTGGACCTCAAAAAATTCTCACATTAACGTTACGAGGAGCTGCGAGGTCATGTATAGTCAGATTGCAAGTTTGTTTCAGTATTTGTTAGGAACATGTCTACAAAGAGTTACCTTTGGTTTTCGGGAAGTCTTTGCATAAACTTGTTGCAATCATGGCAAGTCCTGTCGTCATGACCTCAAACCTTATGGAAACCATAGTATAGGTTAGGGTCATAATCTCTTGGCCTTTGATAAGCATCTTGTTGTTGTTGATTATAATCGGTTGTAATTTTGGAATTGGTTGTTATAACTAATTCGTCGCCCCTTGGCTAGAGTTTTGATACTAGTTTGGGCCTTGGATTTGATTTTTTTGTGTGGATGATGTACATCGACCATGTTGATAGAAGACATATTACTAGGGCCTCCTTGATTTCCCAATTTGTTATTGTCAGTGTTTCCGTTGTTTGGAAAACCAACATTCTTGGCTTGATCAGTAGCACCATTCGTGGTAGCACCATGATTGTGATTCACACCTTTAGGTCCTTGGTTTTTGGCACCATTATTTTGATAATTTGCATTATTATTTTGATTTGGGGATACCAATTTCCCATAAGGACCATAGGTCTTACGGCCACTATCTATAGAGGATTGGTTAATCTAAAGTGCTCCTTCCAATAATTCCTCATGGTTACGGAAAGGAAACTTTTGGACCTCTTCCTTAGTCTCTCGATTGAGCGAGTGAAGGAAAATATCAAAAAGTTCCATTTGGTCCATGTTGGGTGCACTCGCATAGGAATAAAGAACTTGGTGCCATCTCTGGATGAAATGGATGATGATTCATTTAGCTCCTTTCTAATGTTAAAGAACTCCCTAATCCCTGTATGCAACAACTTTTTCATGTCAAATGATTTGATGAACTCAGAAATGAGTTATTTGAAGGAATGTATTAAAGGTTTTGCAATATGGTAATACCAATCCAATGTGATTCCTTCGAGATTCTTTGGAAATATCTTAGCCACTACAACATCCCAAGGAAGTAATTCCCGATAGCCAGTAGTGTAGGCCTTGATATGAGCATTTGGGTCTCCTTCTCCATTAAATTTTGGAAGATCTGACAATGGGCATGGAAGCATGACACCATGTATGGTGAAGTCAAGAGGCTCCTTTAAGTACTCAGCGTATGTACCCATTGCATAAGATTCCACCATTGAAGATCCTTGATAAGGAGGTGGAGGAGTTGGATAAGCTACACTATAAGCGTAACAAGAACATATGGGATCCCTTGATATGACATGTAGGGAGCAGGAATGGTATATGGGTCTATCTAGGAGTTTTTGAATATATATGCATATAACATGGGATAGCTCTAGGATATGGGCTAGCGGGCGTAAAACCGAGGAACGTCGCATTGCCTATTATGGTAGCATTTGAGAATGCACTTTCGGCTAGCCCTTGTGTAGGATAAGCTTGAGAAGGATGAGGACCCATCCCTAGTGTTTCTAACCCTGTGATAAGATCACCTATATTTGAATGAGCCGATAACCTTGTTGTACAAGATATTGCATTGGTTGTTCATTGGAAGGGATGTATCCTTTGTTGTCAACTAGATACCTCGTGTTTTTCCCTACTGCATGTGTTGGTTGTGAAGTCTAGGAACTTTCTAGTTCTCTAATCCTCCCCACTAAAGTAGAAATGAGATCATTAGGAGAGGATTGAATCCCTTTTTGGGGTGCACTGTGGCATAGGGTTTGATTGAGCAGGGTCATGATACCCTGTCATGAATTGTTTAGTGTTATAATTCTTGTCTTCCTCATAAGTAAGAATCTTAGGATAGGTATTCAAAATCTTAGAGGCTGAAGCCCTCATTCTATCCAAAGACTCATCTATTTGACGAAGAGGATTATCTATTCGTGTAATTAGAAGAGATATAGAACAAGAGATTTGAGCTTGGATATGCACTTCTTAGTGAGATTATGGTAGCAAAACAATACAAGATACACAATAGTCTTTGTCTCTTTACTTGAATACAAGCATGGAATATATAGGAATGGAGGCTAGGAGGTTACTTCATGCACAAGGCAAGAAGGATGAGTTCCAACCAATTAAATCTATTTAAAAATAGAAGAGGGAAGGAATACCATGCAAACAAGACTATTTTTAGGAAATTTGGTTCACAAACGCACCCTAAAAGTCGAGTTAAGTGAAGCGTCGTGTGTCAAAAACACACATGAAGAGTTCTAGAAAGCATTTAGGACTGCCACCCTGTGCAGGGAGGTGGTCCTAGGACTATTGCCCAAGCATGGGAGGCGGTCCTATCACTAAAGCCAAAAATGCACAGAAATGAGAGGGAAGCTGGAAGAAAGCATGGAAAGGCTAAGTAAGGATGTCTAGGCTACAAATATACATTGCAAATGGGTTTTGGAGCTCGAACACCTTCTTGAAAGGATTTTGAATCATCATTGGGGACTTTTGTAACCATTTTCCGACAATGTAGCACATGTAATTTTGGGTGCATACAATGATCTAATGTGTTGCTCTATTATTTTTAGGTGACACATATTGGTTCTTAATAATGGAAACATCTATCAACACATTGATGTTGAATGTGCCAACTAACGTAATTATGGGTGGAGCGATGTTAGAGCATTTGGATGAAATTGAAGGTGAGAATTCCAATTTATTTGAGCCAATGGCCATAGAAGTAACGCGTGTACTATGTTTCTAGGCAAGAGGGATGAGGCACACGAAGAGACTCAACAAGCTAGAGAGGCTGCGGGCGGTGGTCCCTTAGTGTATCATTTTTTTGCACATTATGTTGAGTTGTAACATCTTTTTTTAGAAAAATTTACTTGTGGTTACACTCTTCGAGACAAAGTTGAGAGGTATTGATGTTGTGAATGTAGTGCCCACTTCCCTTTGACACTTTTAGATACTTGATTTGGATACTATTGATCATATTATGGACACTATTATGTTTTATTTTAGTATGATGGTTAGATGTTAGATCATGGATTATTATTGATCTGGATTCAATTATTATGCATGATGGTTACTAGAGACATTTTTATATGAGGTTGATGATATACTGTTTTGACATGGACATATTATGGATGTTGATTTGGACTTGTGACATTGGATATTTTGAGTAGATCTAGTATGGAATAGTATAGATGATGATATAGTTGATTAATTAATTGAAAATGATAATGTTGAATTCTTGATATTGTTGTGATTCATGTGTTTAGCTGATTTTGAAATGTTGTTTATATCATTTTGGATGTTTTGATATGGCCATGAGGCCGAAGGAGGTATTTACATTTTGCAGGTTAAAAATCACAACAATGTTGGGGACTGGAGACTAACCATATTAGAATTTTGGGTGAAATCAACAAGGTCACCATGGCAACTGTTTTGTGTATGTTTGTGTGTTGAGTTATGTTAGGAATTCCCATGGGGGGATTTCCATTATATGTGACCATGGGATATGTGTTTTAAGTATGTGTTCCTTTTAATTATTGTTGTATGTATTTTATTAGTAATGTGTTCCTTCTTTTAATTAATTTAAATGTGAGAGATCATATAGTTAAACTTTTATTAAATTTAATTGGGATATGGAATGTAATTAATAAAGTTGTTGATTTTAAATATTAATGTTGGAAGAGTGTGTAAGTTAATGTGTAAGAAACATGTAAGAGTATGTAAGAAAGATTTTGGAAGGTTTAACACTTCATCTCCTTAGGAATTCGAATTTGTCCTTGGAGGCCAAATTTGGAGGCTTGTGGGACAAGTTAAACTTGTCCCACACCTCTTAAAATGATCCACCAACCATGCCTATGGTTTAGAGGTAAAATTTAGGCATTTTTATTACATTTTGAGGTGACAATTTGTAAGTTTTAATTGCACTTCCCTTACATATTTTTAATTCAGTCCTTTTGGAGTATGGGTCATTTTGGAGTGTGTAAGTCATTTTGTCATTTTATTTATTGTGATTTGGTGAAGGATGTTGAATTTCCTCTTGGGGTTGAGGAAGAATGATGTGGCATCCCACATGGATCCACATCATCCTCTTCTCTTCCCTCTCCTATAAAAGTGAAACTCCTTGCTTGTTTATGGTTGTTGAAACTTTGTTATTTTCCTCTTGGGGGCACATTTTTGTTGTTGTTTTGGAGCTTGTTGTGGAGGAAGCTTGGAGTCTTTTTGCATGTTTGAACCCTTCGATTTTGGACTGTATTTGGCATTTGGAAAGCTTGTGAGCTTGGAACAAACTCCAGTATGGAGAGGTAGGATCTTGAGCTATGTTTTAAATGTTTTTCTTTCTCTTGCATGCATATTGAAATGGTGAATGTGTTTTATGTTCTTGGCTGGTTGGGTAGACTACTTAGGACAAGGTGTAGGAGAAGGCTATGGGGATTTCATATGGGGGCATAAGGGATTTCCAATGGCACTTATTCTATTGTGGAGGGAGTTTTGGATTGGGATCCACCTAGGAAAAGAAATTGCTTGCATTTCTTACTCTTGGGGGGCATAAGGGAGAAACTTTGGGGGCATAAGGAGGGGTTGGGAGATATAAGGTTTATGGGATTTGATATGTTTATTGGTAGTATGATTTTTGGTGGATGCCCAATTCCAAATAGGGAGGCATAAGTAGTTCCCCATAGTTCTTGCTCTTGTTGGCTTGCTTGATCAAGCCTATGTGTTGTGTGAATGATTTCAAATGTAGTTGGGAACTATTGTCTTTACTTGGACTGTATTTTTCTTATTGTTGTATGCAATGTGAAGAATGTTGCTTGTTGTTGTAGAAGCCATTGTTGCCATGTGTTGATTTTCATGCTCTATTTCAATATGGTTGGGGCTCGGGGGCCAATGAGGAAGGATGGCTTCTCCCTTCTCATTGGATGTCTTGGTTGGGTGGAGAGCGTTGCCTTTCCCCCTTCCTTGTTGTGATCAAAGATGGAAAGATGGAAAACTAGCATGTTGTTGTTTGGAGCAAGAAGAAATTTATAGTTTGACAGTCCCTTATTGTTGTGGAAATTCAATGTAACCTTTCCCACCTTGAGTGGATGAGCTGTGTAATTATTGTAATGTGAAGTTATTATATTGTAGATGGAAGATTGAATTCGAATTGAGTAATGTAAAGGAAAATTATATTTGTTCTCTGTTTTGGGAAGAGAAATGTAAATGATATTATATGTATTGTATTTTATATTTTGAAACCAAATCAAATTGGAAAAGTGATAAGTTGTAAAGTTGCATTGGAATATCAATAAAGGATTGCATTAGTTCCTTTTAAAATTGTATGGTGTATTGGATTCAAAATTGCTGTTAAAGATTGTAATTTGTTGTTTGGAAAAGAAGCATGCGTATGAAATAAAAGACAAGTATATTGTTCTCTTGGAATGAGTTGCATTTAGAAATAAGACTTTGCAAAAAAATTTATTGAATGGCTGATTGGTTTTAATTAAATGTATTTGACTAGTTTAGGGATCATATGTACCTTCAAAAGACAAAATTGATAAACAAATTTAAAAGAAACAGTTCACTATTTTAAACTTCTTTCTGGCAATGCACATTTTAATAAAAATGAGTAGTTCAAACTTATACCAAACAATAAGTTATGAAACATGGAAATTCAGACCTAGTAAGACTTAAAGTTCTCAAATTGACCTTAACAATTAAGTATGAACCTTCAAAACTGTATAAAATCAAATTGGGAACTTGCACAGTCATTTTTCTGTCTATTGCCAAAAAATACAACCTTAAATAAATTGGACAAATTGACTTCCCTAAAACACTCTAAACCCTCCCTAGACTGATCCTCCATGTCTGTTTGACATGTTGAGTGAAGGAGGAGTTCTAATTTAACCAAACTATGCAATTGAAAACTGTCAATTCGCTAATTAAAACTATGCATTTTTTTTTATTAAATTGACCCCTTAAAATTCATAAAAAATCAAATTTTATGATTTCTATACAAATAGGGCATCGAGAGCTTTCTGAAAATTCCTCATTTTCCCAAAATCGAGCTTTCTAGCTCAAGTTATGGCACTTTGAAGTTTTTGTGCCTTGGCGGAAAATTTGGGAAAATTTTCCCTGTGAGCCCGTAACCCAAAAATTTCCCAACGAATTGCCCTTAGAAATTTTTTTGAAAGTTTGGTTCGGGAAAAATTTTCCATTTCACTCTGCCGATCCACTTGCCCAATAAGAGGTTGCCACGTGTCCTCACGAGGCAACGGCGGAGGCGCGAAAATTTTTGCCCTTTGAGTTTTTTGAAAATTTTGGAAAAATTTTCCATTTCGCTCCGCCGGCCCGTAGCCAATCAGAGGCTGCCACATGTCCTCACGAGGCAGTGGCGGAGGTGTGGAAACTTTTTTCCCTTTGAGTTTTTTTGAAAATTTTGGAAAAAAATTCCATTTCTCCCTGCCAACCCGCAGCCAATCAGAGGGTGCCACATGGCACCTTGGGGTGGCAGCGGAGGTTTGGGAGAAATTTTTATTTTGCGCCGCATGGGGAAAATTTTCAAAATCCCCCCGCGACCCACCAACCCACTAAAGGAGTTTTCCCCTCCTCTTGACACATGTCCCCCTTGGGGAAAATTTGATCCCAAAACTCCGTCGAACCATATCTTGAGTTCCCAAAGGAGTTAGGAGGACTTATTTATATCACCGGAAAGGTGAGAAAATTTCCTATCCAATGGGAATGGTTTAGGAAATTTTTGGAAGTGTTAAGTATGAGAAAAATCTAGTTGAAACTCTGAGCCTGTTAGAGAGTGGGTATGGGGATAGATTTTTCCTAAAACTAACTAGAACATCTAGCCCTAAAATTTGAACCTTGTGAACTTGATATTAGTTAATAAAGGAAACTTTTGTTTTGGTAAATGGGTTTTGTTCTGGAACCTACCAGTGGCAAACTGTTGTCTGGCAACTCGGTTGTGTTCACCCCTAAAAAAAAATTATTCCATAATTTTTCTAGCTAACCCTAGGTTGTTTCTTGGGTCTCAAGTGGTTGTTGAAACGGGCACTACGGTGACCAATGACATAGAGTTAGTGGTGAGACATCAAGTTTGAGATCTCTCATAGTACTAGAAAGAGATAGTGGTGATGAAATTTGATTTTTATTGGTGTATATTATGTATGGGAGTTACCTCCCAATGATGAGATGTTTTTAATTATGATTGTACTCGATATATAAATGAGATGATTTTATTGGTATATGATGATTTTATTTCTATGTGTAGTGATGCTATGATGTATGATCGTGTAATTTATGGTTCTAATATATGTAATGTGTTATATATTTTTCATGTTGGTTGATGTAAACAATCATAGATAAAATGTGTAATATGATGATGATATAATGTGTATGATGATATATTACGAATAAACTTAGGTTAATTCATCATTTACTAAGTTGTAATGTTAAAGTACTTAAATTTAATGACTTTAACTTAGTTTTTAGTTAGCTATTATCTAGTTATCACATTCCTAGATTAGTGGGGATTATGCTATTGTTAGTTTACTTCTTCCCGGATCTTTATGGATGTGATTAGTTAGGGGAAATATTATATTTCTACATATTTTCCATACTTAGTATATATGATCCACTTTTTTTCGAGATGGTGTTATTTTTTTACAATGTCTATAAACATCGTAACTTCTTCATTTGATATGTATGAAGGGTTTCTAGAATGTTACATTCTTAAGATTTTGTATTAGATCTGGTTGATCCTAGTCTCTGTGAGGATCCCTCATCCTCTAAGGAGAGTGTGTTGCAAAATTTTAAGGTTCATCTACATGTTTGTGCTTGGAGGAGCCATAGCTATCCCCAACCTCTTGGAAGCACATTCCTTGCTTCAAAACCCTAGAAATCTACACATATTTCTTTGCAGATTAAAAAAATTAAAAATGACAATAATCTTTATGTTTTTGCAGATTGTTGGAGTATGCATTGATTTACATTGAGCTCTGAGCATCGAGTTGGTATTTTCATTCACGACAGAGTTTACACCGAGTCAAAGGGAAGTAAGTTGATCAAAGATCTCTTCATTGAGCCATTCTTCTAGCCACCACCGATCAAGTCCAAACAACCCCTTTGAGATAATAAGAATTCAAAGGATGATTTGGGTTAAGCCCATATTGGGAAAGTTCAAATTGGGTTGTATCTAAGCCCCCACATCTCTTATTTTTTGTTTGGTTAAGACTTGATAAAGTTGTTAAAGGCTATAAACCAACTTTGCCTTAGATATTAATGAGCCCAAACGTGAGTTAAGCACTATCTAGGAAACCAAAGTCGGTCTAAGTCATCCCTCCCACCGATACAATCCAAATGAGTCTCTTGGGCTATGTAAAAATCCCACATTGGGTGAATCTTGCATTGCATGCATTGGCAAGTTGACCAAGTTCTGAGAGGGGAGATCGTTGTCATCCAAGCACCAAGTAGATATTTGACCCTGTGATATTGTAACAGTAAAGAGAAACTCCAAATAGATCAACATGAAAATTTAAATGATGTGCAAAAGAAAATAGTGACTAGGGCCAAACAAAAGCCACATATGTTTCCAATGTAGGCGCAGATCTCCATCTCCATTGCAAGAAAACACGTCACAAAGGAGAATAAAAAATAGAGGTGTCCACATCACACTACAATCAAAGCAATCATGGAGACAATAAAAAGTGGCCAACACAAAAAAATAGTAGGGAGTAAATTAAAATTAGGCGGAGGAAACAAAAGAGGCAACCATCAACAAAAACAAGCAAAGCTAGAGATAAAAATAATAAAAACCCATTTTGAGAAGATAAAACAACACAAATCCCTAAATTGTGTACAACACCTCAAAAAAGTGCCATGTGGGTTTCTAAAAATATGTTGGGTGCTTAAAAATAAAGGTTAGTTCTTTGTTTTATTTTAAACCAATCAAATTTGTTTTATTAATGTATCTCTTACCTTTTCATACACAAGTTCTTAACGTGCCTTGTTGGATAGAAAAGGTGCTTTAGAAAGAGTAGGTCAAGGGTTAAACCCCGCCATAGACATATTTTTTCTTATTTAAAATTTGGAGGAAATTTTAGTGGCTATCACTAGATTTAATAGCCTCAAACCCTCGCTAAGTCACTTAGTGACGACTAAAATCACCTCTAAAATTAGCTACAAAAACCCTATTTACAATTAAAAACAAATTCTATCTCGTTTCATCCGAAACATCAATTCAGGAAATTTTTATAGAGGAAAAGAACCCAAAGATCCCAAAAATAGAAAAAAATACCTCAAGAGGGTCTTGTTGTCCACAAGTGAGCAACCTTCATTCAAAGCACCATAACTTTTTTCTCTTAAGCAAAAAAATGTGAAACTTTTTTTCTAAAATTCTTGATTCGATACTGAGAACTAATAGAGCTTGTTTAGGGAGATTTTAGTGGGTTATTTTTTTAATAACTTTTCGAGAGGCTAGAATAAGGTGTAAAAATAGGTAAAAATTTGTAATTTTGTACTCACAATGTATCCCAAAAGGGAATTTTTCCACAGAAGAAGAGACAAATTATAAACACACTATAATTATAAAGTGCCAAAAAAATTCATTCTCATGGAGCTAGTTGTCTTCACTTTTCACTCATAATTTAGGGGAAAATATGAAATACTTGTAAATTCTTCATTGATCATTCAACAGTGGTATTCCTTACGGATTAGAGAAAAGTGAATGGAGGGTAGTTTTTCATGCCAGTGCCAATTTTGAGCTATGAGCCAACCCAACAGAGGTTTTATTAAGAAAAGATTCAACTCAATAGAGGTTTTCAAATTATTCAGTTCTACTCATTTGTTTTTCGAGCACACGTTCCAACCTAAAAGAGGTTCCAAACATCTAGAGATAGTTCCTGAGCCTATTCCATCTCTTGCAAAACATTCAGAGGAAGCACCTTCATCCAGATACACCTGTTTAGATGATATCTAGAGAGAACATATTGAATTAAGGTGGGGAATGATAAAGTTTTTCATTCACCTTAGAATATTTTTAGCATGTGTATGTTAATAAATGTTTACCTCATGTAAACATATGTTGTTTCAAAGTTTTCTCTCTCCTATTCACATCATACCATGATGAATAATGGGGAATGTTAGGAATAAACTTAGGAAATTCATCATTTACTACGTTGTAATGTTAAAGTAATTAAATTTAATTAATTTAATTTAATTAGGTGTTAGTTAGATATTATCTAGTTGTAACATCCCTATATTAGTGGGGGTGATGGTATTGTTACTTTATTACTTCCGGATGTTCCCGAATGTGATTAATTAGGGAAAATATGTTATTCTCGCATATTTTCCATACTTAGTATATTTGATCCACTTTTAGTAGATTTTGTTATCTTTATATAATGTCTATAAACATTGCAACTTCTTGATTTGATATGTATGCGGGGTTTCAGAATATTGCATTCTTAAGATGATAGATAATGTATGTAGTGTGATTTTTGTTTGTTAGATATGATGCTTGATGAGTTGAGTGATGTGCATATTTTTTGAATGGATTTGTAATGTGTAGTTAGTGTAATGATGATATTAGAGAAGATAAATAATGTATGATTTGTAAAATGACCTATCATGATGGATGATGTGATCGTAATATGTTAGTGTTGTGAATATGGGCGGATAATATTTTTGGTTCCCCCTAGTGTGTGGATGATGAGGATCATTTAGTTAAGACCCCTCAATAGTCAAGAATGAACCACGTAAAGCAAGAGTGCATCATCGGGAAATGATTGAGTGAGCTAGATGAATTGACGAAGTGCATGATGAAAGGTTCTTATAGAAAATCCCTCAACATTCATGTAAGAACTATAATAACACAAATGCATCATTAGTGGGTAAGATAATAGTAATAACCTACCAAAGAACGAGGTGGTGTGAAGCGGTGGAGTCATGTGGCATGAAAGCAATGTGAGCATATGGCTGAATCGAATATCATGTGGAGCAATGGTAGGATGTGTGAATGTCGAGGGCTATAGAAACCAATGTGAAGTAGTAGCATGATGTGGTGCATGTGATGGATGTGATGGTGTAATAATGGGTACACGTGTAGGAGAGTGTGCATGAGTGACAAAATGTGGTGATGGAAAATAATGACACGAGCACCGAGATGGAGGAGACGACTCAAGCCAAGTAGAAACATGCTTGACAAGGCAAAGGAGATATGGACTACTCATGTGAGCAAGAGCCAAAGGAAATGATGCCCTTGTCCTCTAATTATTGTAATCTATCATGAAGGGAAAATCAATCATTATCCCTATGGCCATTGATACGATGATAATTACAATAAGGTTGATCATGCTAACATTGTATTTTATGTGGTGGATGATGTTGGTTGGATGGTAAGAGAATTAGACACTTTTTTATTAAAGTACATAGTACATCATGTGGTCAAGCATGATGAGAGAAGTGTAATGGCTCATGTGACACAGATGGAGTAGAAGGAGAAGTAACTTGTTGCAGAAGAGGAGAAGTATGTTTTTGTGATGTATTAGGTTGAGATTTCATGGTAGGTTGAGATGGATATTGTGTAGGATGCTCAACTGATGGTAATGGAGAAGTACTATGTGATACAATAGCAGTAGAGATAAGTGGAGGATTAATGACATGTGTCACAAGAATATTTTGTTCTAGGTTAGTGACTTTATAGAAAAAATTATGAACGAATCCCATGTTTCGTATTGCAATCATTTCTTAAGTGCGGGAATCAAACCATGACAGAAGATGAATTTCTTCTCTAGATCCATATGTTGGAATACTACTAGATGCATACAAGCATTTAACCATAAGATATAATCCTTGATAGATTTTGATGTTCCTTGATGTAAATTAGGTAGATGGTCATATGTAACTCTAGGGCCAATTTTTATGATAAAATGAAAAAGAAAAAAATATTCCATATTATAGTAAGTACTAATAGACCCAAATGGAAGATGATTTTATCATTGTAAAGCCTCATCGGTAATACTGTGTCGAAAGGCCTTAAGCAATAATCTATCATTAGAATAGGAGGCCATAGCCATGTGGTAATGTTGGAGATGTGAATGAGGGTCATCAGTACCATTAAAACATGTGAATGTAGGCATGAAAAATTCCTTAGGAAATGCAGAGTTATGAATCTTCTTAGGGATAAGGTTGTCATGTAATGAGTTATTATCAATAGAAGCATCATAAGCCCTAATTTCTAAAGTGAGTGATTAAACTGAGATTGTAATTGACCTATGGCATGCATGAGAGACATGATTTCCTATGAAGGAATAGTAGAAGATGGAAATAATGTATTAAGTGGTTGTAACTTTCCATTGTGAGTGATCATAGGAATATCAAGAGAAGATAAAGGAGATTTTGATGCTAAAGGCACACTAGGGGTAGGTGTCGAAGAATCTATAGTAGATGAAAGAGATGGAACATCCATAGTAGTGGTAGTACTAGCATTGGAAACATCCCTAGGAGGTGAAGCGACCAATGAGGATATAATGATAGAAGAAGATGAACTAATAGATGTAGAAGAAGTGATATGAGGAGATGAAATGATAGGAGAAGAAGAACTAATAGATGGAGATGACTTAAACATTGTTCTAGACATGACCTCAAGAGAGAGTAGAGATGGATATTCACACTCGAAAGTATAAAAAGTGGGAGAACCATGGCTACCAATTGTTACATTGAATAGTATGCACATGTGATCTAATGTCATGACCAAGCATGTAATCAATAAGATAATCATATAGAATTCTCTTAGAAAGGTTAGAAGGAGGATCATGAGTAGCCATATAGCATGGTGTACAACGAGTAAAGGATATCATATCTAAAACAATACTAATTCCGATTGGATAATTTTCAAAACTAGTAGGTACATATCGTTCACCATCTAAGAGTTGTTGTTGAATATGATCTAACATAGTAACATTACTATAGCGATTCATGAGCTCAGCGATAGCATCCTCATCATAAATTGGATTGACGCTAACATGATACATTATGGGCTAAGAAGGAGAGGAGATATCCTGAGCCATTAGGGTTTGTAGTGGATCCTAGGGAAATTTTTCTAAGCTACGGGTTCACCAAAATGATTAACTAAAATCTAAATTTTAGGATTAATCTAAGTGTAAAACAATGTAATAACTGAAATATATTGAAATATAAATGCTAGATAATTTTATTTGATATTTTAAATGAAATGAAATGAGAGGGAAAATGTACTAACCTGATATGCACTTACCTCGCGGTGGGCATGGGGGACCGAATGAATGGGATGATAAACGGGTAGAACATGGTATTGCATCACACCTCGAAATATACAACAAAGGTAGATCTGGTTAGACTGGGGTGCACGAGGGAGGATTATGCACCTAGGGTGCCCCGGTCTGAAATCTAGGCATCCTTGTCTACAAAATCGCTCAAAAATTTATCCTAGAAGGGTTTTTAGGTCTTCACAATAGTTTGCCTTTTGTCGAATTAATGTCACACTAACTTCACTAATGACACCATGAACTTGCAATGAAGAATCACCTATAAATCCCCACACAAATCATCAAACCCTAAAAAATATACATATGAAGGGGTCATACTATCCTTAGCAACCACAATGGTGATCTCTACAACTAAGCATTGCACTAGATCTCGACCGAATGTAGTTTTGTGTGCTTATGTGTGCAATAATGTTCCTAGGATGCCCTAGTGTTAATGATGTAGAGATAGTGGGAAATAGCTAGATATAATGTAAAATCATGGATGTAATAGAATAGAATTCCCTTTCCTATGTAGTGTGTGATGCAAAGCAATTCCAAAATGCAGTCCCTTACTTTATGTAGATAGATAGCCCTTAGTAGAAATAGTCTACCCATAAGGTAGTATGTATTTTGTGTTTATATAGGGATCTCTTGCTCAAATTTCAACACTAATGACCCGACATGCCAACTAGAACCTAGGGAATAAGAGGAAAAAACATAAAGACCAACCTTGAGCATCTAAATGAGAACCAAGTGTTACCTAGACTAGGGAATCTAGAAATGAGGACCAGGGCACCCAAGGCACCTTAATCCCTTCCTAGGCACCATATTCAAAGACTAGAGACAACAACTGAGTGAATAACGATAGCTAATAATCCCTAAGAGATGACAAAAACTATGAGAGTGAGTGACAATTGTGCAAGACAAACAACGACAAAAACCAACTAGGCGATGACCTAGGACTAGGGGATGGGTCATTAGTGAATAATTTTCTTACACAAGATCCATATGTAAAATGACATACTTTGTGATAGAATTATAGTAATAAGAGCATGATTTTATGACTACACTCATATTATAAAATGAGCATAACATGTGACAACTTAGAACAAAGGTTTGAAATGATTAACTAGTTGATGTTATCACCAAATTATAGCACCCTCTAATTTACTATCATGTACGTGTGAGGTAATTGGTGTAATTGGGTAATATGGGATTGTCTCAAGGTTAGGGGACCTTGTAATTGATACAAACCTCCAGATAAGGTTGGTTCCTCTACCTACTCTAATGTTGAAACTACTCCTAGAAAGGAAAATACGACTATTCTAACACTAACCTAGTATTCCAAGGGACCATGGTAGAGGGAAACATGCATAAAATGGAATTCCTAAACTAAGGGAGGTGATAGCACCAAGAAAAAAGGGTTGGAGATATTCTAAGTGAGTGAAAATCTTGAGTAAACAAAGTGGGAGAGGGTAGACAAAAGTGCCATAGTACGAAATAATGTTTACATCTTCATCTTCATGGGGAACAATAAGTTTAGGTCCTATAAAAAGACAACAACATGCATAATATACCGTAAATATAATGAAAGTTGGAGAAGTAAATACAACTTGAGATAGAGAAATAAAATCCACAATAAACTAATTGTATTGCTTAAAATGATACACAATCCATTACAATATAGGCACAAGGCAAGAATCCTTTACAAAATTCCCAAATTCGAGGCCTATAACTCACAACAACTCTTGAACAATTTTGACAGAGTTCCTTTACATTACAGAATGTATCCCCTTCAAATGAGGAAAATTTTAAAATATATAGAAGAAGAACCTCAAAATTGCCTCACTAACTGAAATTCTTCATTAAACGGTATGGGACGCCATACTGATTTGGTACTTTTCTTGCATGGGTAGTCATGGACATCATACCTCATTAAATTGGTAGTTAAACAACTTTGTAATGCTTCCTTTGATTCTGGTTCACTCCCACACTCGTCGTTTGCATGCACTTTTATTCCCAGCCGGTAGCATAATTTCCCCCGGTGTCGGTCGATTACATAAATGCAACCGAAGTAACATGCTTTCTCTGCTATCGGCATCCCTCTTCATCATGTCGTGAACACTTCATTTTTTCTACCGGCCAATAGCATTTAAACCTGTAGATAGAACCTTTTCCTTTCCATCAACCCATGCTATTGGCCAGTAGAATCTATACATGTTACCAATCAGTAGCATTTTGAATGCTACTGGTGGCTTTGCCCCATTTTCCTTACGCATCCTACGATCCTCGCTAGCAATAGGTAGCATTTGTACATGTTACCAATCGGTAGCATATAAAATTATACGGATGGCTCTTCATTTGTCACTTCTCCCCATCAATCATCTCGAGAACTTCTCCGTGGCTCACCGACTCATCGCAAAGGAGACCAACTCACCGAACTACCATGTTAAATTTCAAAGTATTGCACCCTTGCTAATATTTAGACTGTTAAGTTATTCATCTTTACAAGGTTGCAAAAAATGGATAACAATTGGTGACTTACGGGGTGATCTTCTGCTAGATATGAAATACCAATGACCTCAGAGGATCCATTAGGCATGGAATCATTTTTTATTGCTGAAACTTGAGAGTT
The DNA here is from genome assembly GCA_018340775.1 of Taxus wallichiana var. yunnanensis. Lineage (NCBI taxonomy): Eukaryota > Viridiplantae > Streptophyta > Pinopsida > Cupressales > Taxaceae > Taxus > Taxus wallichiana. The sequence continues at coordinate 64,503,585 of CM031242.1, read as the reverse complement.
CATCCCTTAAAATCTCTAAAATACTGTCGAGGTTTTTCACTTCTTAAAACCCTGGGATATAGACTGATTTTAATTAACACAAGACCCTACCTAAAACTAGAAAGTGCAATAGCAACAAAAGGCACGACTATGTAAAAATAAAATAAATCATTCACATCCAAAATGGAACATGCAAAGTGTTCACAACACTTATTACAAAAGAAACCCCTGCACTACTGATAGAGAAATGTGCTACCAAAGACTGGAGGAAATGAACTAATCTAATATTTATAAGGTACATGAATTTAGTAACAATGCTTGAGATAGATTCCATTGACCAAAATCTACAATTCCTCTCCATCCAAATTGGATAGTTAGAAAACATTTTTACTCTTTTGTCCCGAAATCAAGTAAGGGCCACTCCACATCACATCAAACTTGGAGTGTCTTCCTGGTTTGGCTCTTTCTACATACCATTTTAGGACCAAATATCCCTCTTGGAAATCTCTAGCCTTTACCTTCTTATCAAACTTCACCTTAATTTGAGCTTGATCTTTCTCAATTTCTTGCATAGCTTGACTCCTAAGTTCCTCAAGCTCCATGAGCTCTACATATCTCACTTCCATGGCCCCAAATTCTAACAATTCCATCTCGCTTAAGAAGTTCCAGTTCCATTAACTCGAGAGATATAGGAATCCTTGCTTCCCTGACATAAACTAACCTATAAGTAGAGTTTCCATTTTACCTCTTGGGATTAATTCTATCATCCCATAGGGATGACTTCAACTTGGTGTGCCATGTTCTCTAGTTTTCATCTAGATTCCTCCTTATGATTTTCAAAATATTTTTGTTGGTGGACTCATCCTGCCCATTACCCTGAGGGTAATAATTTGAGGAAGTGCTCAAATAGATGTCATTTTTCACTTCCCATTCAAATATCTTTGTCCCAAGAAAATTCAAGGAATTATCTGATATAATTGTGGAAGGAACACCAAATCTTTCCACAATACCCTCATAAAAATCTAGGATGTTGGCCTCATTTTCTTCCTTGAGTGCAACTACCTCTGTCCACTTGGTGAAGTAATATATGGTTGTAAGGATCCATTTGTGACCTAAGCTAGAGTTTGGATTAATCACTCCAATAAATTATATCCCCATTGCATGAATGGATCAATTACAAAAATCAGGTGGAGTGGAAGAGCTGCTAACTTCTCTTTACCCGTAAAGAGGGAAAACCTTTTGCATTTTCTAATCCATGCATAATAGTCATTAAAGAGGTTAGGCCAATAATATCCTACCTTCATAATTCTAAGATTTTTCACCCTTGGGGAAAATGGCCACCTGTTTCTCCATCATGAAACTCGTGTAATACCTTCTCTATCTAATCTATTTTGATGCATCTTAGAAGGATACCATTAACATTTTTTTGAACAAAAAACCATCAACAAATGCAAACGGAATACAATGAAACCTGAAATACCTTATTTTGACATTACTCAACTCTTAAGGACATTGACTCGTTTTAAGGAATTGGACTATATCATGAGTCCAGCAAGGATTGGGTGAGGCATTGGTTTAATTATCTTGATCATCTTATAACACCAAAATAGGTCCTTATGCACCCCTTAACTTAGCATGTTTATTGGAAGCTAGATGTTCACACAAGCCTCTACCCCTGACCAAATTAGTTACCTTAATATCAATTTCATACTCCGTGACCTTGATTATCCAACCAACCCTTTTTCATTAAGGTATTTCTTCAAAAGGAAATTTTCATGTGTGCATGTGAAACTAGTAAATGAATTATATTATTTGACACTAGATGACTGGATTTTCTTAGAATTTTTGTCATAGCAATGAATTTTTTCTCAATGAATGAATAAATTACCTCATAATCCTTAAGGCCCTGGAAAAAGAATGTAATAGGCTGTTTCAATCCTTCTTGATTTAGTTGTACTAGTATTACAGATATTGCCTCCATGCCACCAAAAATGTATAGAGTGAATTCCTTTGTAAAATATTGATTTATGAGGGTTGGAGCTTATGAAATGGCATGATTTATAGTTCCAAAGCTTTATTTTCCTTCAGCAGTCCACTTGAAAACCATGTTTTTTTTCACCATCAACATTAATAGTTTGACAAGATTTGTAAAATTAGGAACAAACCTCCTAACAAAATTAATTTTCCCAAGAAACTTTGGAGAGCCTTCTTGTGACTCAGAAATGGTAGAGCACGGATAGCTTCGACTCTTTTTAGATCAATTGTTATCCCTTTTTAGACACTATGTTGCCTAACAGTTTTCCTTCATAATCTAACAACACAAACCTCTTCAAATTTAGAGACACTCTGAATCTCCTCCACCTTTGGAACACTTTCCTGAGATGAAAGATGTGACTTTCTACATTTTTGGAGAACACAGTGATATCATCTAGGTACACAAGAACTATCTTGTTTATCAACCCTTTGAATGTCATTTCCATAGCCCTCTAGAATGTGGATCCAAAGATACAATCTGAATTACATCTTCCTATAAGCATATGTGCCCCATTTTGTGGTGAAGGTTGTTTTGAATTGATCCTCTTCCTTTACCATAATCTGATCGATTGTAACCCGAATATCCATCTAGGAGAGAGAATATTCCCAAACTCGGCTACTACCTACAAAATTTTCTCCATTGAGGGAATTGGATAGTGATCCTTGAGAGAATCTTTATTTAAGTCTCGAAAATCCACACATAATTTGATTTCCTTGTTTCTTTTCCTAACCGACACTAGATTTGATACCCATGAAGAGTGCTTGATTAGAAATATGATACTTTCCTCTATGAGCTTTCTCAATTCCTTCTTCATGAGAGTATCGATATGGGGTTCACCGGCCTTTATTTCTATCTAATGCACTTAGATTCTAGATCCAGTTCAATATTGTGTTGTGCTAACTTTAGATTAAATCCTCTCAATTCCTCATAGCTCCAAGCAAAGACATATGGGAATTCTTGAAAAAGCTGTATGCAATCATATTTTTCTCTATCAGTACTTAATTTTCCAATTTGGATTACTTTACCCTCTCTAACCGAAATGGGCTTTGAATCTTCCCCTTTGACCTAAATGTTTACTTTTTCCCTCCATAATTAATCATTGGGATTGAAGATTGACTCTAGAGTCACCAAGCCCTTTGGGAAATTATTCATTCTTAGCTAGACCACTTGGTCACCATAATTCTGCTCCAATCTGTCTTAATTTCTTGAGGAGAACTCAGCTTCCTCTTATAAGAAATTGATGATTTGCTTATCACTTTCGAACACTTTCTAACTTGTGTTGTTATCCAAAATTACAGGTCTCACAACCACTATGATAGGAGGTTGGGTTTGGTCCTTTTTTATACTCTCAAAGACATCAAATTCTACTCCAATTTCTGTAAGCCTATTTCCAACCTCATTCTCCTTCCTCGGGATGGAAACGATGTTAAAATATTCAAAATATTCAATGAGATCCCATACCCGGTTCTTATAAATTTTGAGGAGATCATTTTTAGCAGCATTGAGCCCTCTAACTTGATTTACAATTAGTTCACAATCTCTGAATATCTTCAAGTTCTTGATACCTCTTTTCCTTGACCAATGTAATCCATGGATTAATGTTTCATTCTCAGTTGTGTTATTTGAGTGAATAAACTGAAATCTAAAAGCATATTAGTATTTGATACCTTTGTGAGATACCAACATTTCTCCTCCTCCTGCACCTTTGTTGCTTCTCGAACCATCAAAAAATAATTTCCAAACTTCATTGTCATATGTATTATCTAGTTTGGTTATGCTAGGAAGAGTTGGATTTTCTTCATGTATATAATAGATTCCCAGTTCAGCTTCTTCCATCTCTTTGTATGGATCAAAATCATGCCTTTTGTTTTCCCATTCACCAAGGGTCAAGTTTGGAATGGTTCCAACCTTCGTATCTTCTTCATGAGTTCGGGAAATCTTATTGATCAAAAGCTAAGAAATATGCATTTATTGGGCTTGGTACGTGAGGCTCAATATGAAATTTTGTAATTGGTTGAGACTAGATTGTAGCTTTAGATCCATAACTTGTCCTGAAAAGCATGTGGGAGCAATCGGATTTATTACAAATATATTGTGACATTATTAATAAATTGTAATATTATTAATAATGAGTTAATATAACTCATATTAATAATATAGTTAATAGTTGTGTGTGAGTGAAGTTGTTGAATAAACAACTCACGTAGCTATTTTGGTGTGTGAGATAATAAAGGGATGTGAGAGATATCCTAGGGATAAGTTTGAGAGATTCATGGAGAGTGATATGAGGGATTGAAGATGAAGTTTGACTCCACCTTTGTAGGAGATCAAACATTATAAAATGTAACCTCTATCATTGTAATTGATATCCTGAATGAATTCAAATTTTTATATTATTGTTATTCGGTGTTGTTCATTATAGTTCAGTTTTTATCATTGGTGTCGAGAGAAGCTTTTAATCCATATTCCATGTAGTCAAATCATTTCAAGCATCCACCATTGAATCCCACATGCAAATATATCACAATGAAATGGTGGAAAATTTATTTTTGTCAGCGGATTCTCCAGTGCCCATTCTACTACATGACGTTTTCTACTGTGTTTGGTGCACACTCGCCATCCATCATGATCTGCTCCTTCGACGTCACTGTATTTTCACCCAATCACAAAAATTGTGAGTTATAACTATTGTTATCCTTCGGCGTCACTATTTTGTTCATGTTTTTTTTCACGCAATCATGGAAATCATGAAATCGTGAGTTAGAAATCTTTTGTTCCATTTTTTGCCATTTTTAGAAGTAGTAAAAAACACAAGAAAAAAAATCCATTTTGGAAAGGGGTCTGGAAAGATGTTGGATTTAAAATTTGTAGTTACCATAACTTTCAGTTGGTAACTCAGATTGAGATGATGTTTTTTTTAAATGTGTGTTTTTTGAGCTCTTTATATTGATCATATCAAAAAATTAAATTAAAAATAAAAATAAAAATTAACTTTGCGGACACATTTTCAGTGGAATCCGACATCCATTTTTTAAATTGACATGGAAAAGTTGAATCGAATTGAAAAATTCAAAGGAAAAGACTTCCATACATGGTAGGTTAGAACTCAATTGTTGTTGATTAACAAATATCTATGGAAGATTATGGAAGGAAAAATCAAGAAACCACACAATGTAGATGAAGCAGAAAAATGGGAAAGAAAATATCAATAAGCAATGATGATTATTGGCCTAGGTTTATCTAATGCCTACCTGCATCACATAAATCTAACAAAGACATCACATTTGATCTGGATGACACTAAGAAAACTATTTGGGTCACAAGCAGATAGCGCAACAGTGACACTCAAGAAAAATTTGTTTGGACTCAAAATGGAGGAAGGAGAAAGTATGGTGGAACATATCAATAAGTTTCATTCTATTTCAAATCAATTAGCTAGAATCAAAGTTGATGTGCTTGATGATGATGCAAAAGTAGTATTACTTAATAGCATGCCTCCTAGCTATTCTAATATGGTCTTCACTTTGAGCAAAATAAATCCAAGTCTAGAGGATTTAATTTCTTCTCTGATAGAAGAATAAAATAGAACCAAGAAGATTGATCTAGAAGAAACTACAATGTATGTTAGAAACAAATCATATGCTAAAGGAAGATTTAAACCTTCTTTTAAACAAAAATCAACCTCCAAAGGTCCACAAAAATTTCTTTGCCATTATTTTAATGTTCCTAGACATGGTATTATGTATTGTAAGAAAAGAGCACAAGATTTACTTGATGGTAAATTGAAGGATAAAGCCTTCATTTTTGAAAACAGAGACAAAGAAATTGATTGGGATATGAAGTCTCCCCACTCTAACAATGAGGAAACAAATGATCAACAAAGTGATGAAGACTTCTTATATTAATTAAAGTGTGTATTTTATGGAGGATGGAGGAAATGGAGGATGGAGGTCAATCAGTGACCTCTCGCTTGACCACCAATGACGGGGCTGCGCATGAAGATGTAGTGACAGGGTGCATGTGTACAAGTTTTATTTTATTTTTAGAGTTGGAGTTTTTTGCAAAGTATGATTTCAGAGTTCTTGTTTTATATTGAATAAGTGAAATGTTCACATTGAGGGGGGGAATTGGAACATGGTCTCAATGTTCAATTTTCCTTCTATTCAGTTTGTAATCGATAGAAGTGGTTCCTACATGATTCCCTGAAGGAAAGACATAGTGGACAGATGAAAGCACAAGGAAAAGAAACATCATGATATTGAGGTTATTGGTTGTCCTGTAAAACCATCCTTGTTGAGGTTTTTGGCTGTCCTATAAAACCATCCATGTTGAGGTTGTTGGCTATCCTGAAAAACCATCTAGATCATGAGCACACTTGGGTGGCAAGCTGCAGAAGGAAGTGTGATTATTTTTTCTACCTTGTCAACATTAAGGAGTGCATATTAGGAATTAATAATGTTAACAATAGGGGAGTGAATGTTACAAATATATTGTGACATTATTAATAAATTGTAATATTATTAATAATGAGTTAATACAACTCATATTAATAATATAGTTAATAGTTGTGTGTGAGTGAAGTTGTTGAATAAACAACTCACGTAGCTATTTTGGTGTGTGAGATAATAAAGGGATGTGAGAGATATCCTAGGGATAAGTTTGAGAGATTCATGGAGAGTTATATGAGGGATTGAAGATGAATTTTGACTCCACCTTTGTAGGAGATCAAACATTATAAAATGTAACCTCTATCATTGTAATTGATATCCCGAATGAATTCAAATTTCTATATTATTGTTATTCGGTGTTGTTTATTATAGTTTGGTTTTTATCATCGAATGATAGCTACCCACCAATTTTATCTATGAAAACTCTTGAAAATTAGAGAGAAAAGAATGGAGGCAAGTCAATAACTAATATGTCCTTCTAAACTATGAAATTAAGGTATGCATGCAATGTCATATTTAAACCCTTTATGACTCCAACTTTATCCACTTTCGTCCCATCCAATTATACCACTCCCTTAGAAATAGGCTCATATTTGAAGTCCATCCGATCTGTAATCTACTTTGGCATCACCGATTTGTTTACTCTTGAATAAGTCATACAATTATGTACAATTTTATCCCCAAATATTAAGCATACATAAAATTTTGGAGGCTTCATATTTTTTCTTGTTCGACCCTCCTTTTTTTGCAGCATTAGTAGGACGACCTTATCTTGGTCTTTAGTTGACTCGTTGGAGGTGGGAAATTTAGCTATGGCTGTTTGGAAAAGGTCCCTTTGTCCCAAAATTTTCAAAGATTGCCACATAGAGATGCTTACATTTTATTTCTTCATGTGGTCAATGATATTTAATGGAGGTAAGTTGTTCTTCTACTGCCCTTTTTTTGGCACTACCTTCTCTTGCACATGAGTTGCTACAATAGGCACTCTAGGCTAATTTTGTGAGCCTGAGACTAGATTTGAGCTACCAGCTCCTTGGAGTGTGATAGAAGGTTGAGCAACACTTGTATTTGGTGTTTTTCCTCCTCTATATTTATTTTCTTAGACCTTGTGTTTGTTACTACCCCTTGAGAAGGAGACTAATTTATACTACAAAAATCCCTATTTGCTAGTTCACAAGTGAAGTATCATTCTAGGTTGCCTCTTAAGTGCTTGTTTGCTGATTTTATTCTTCATTTGTCTCTTAAGACACACCCATAGTTTGTACCATCAAGGCATGATTTAGCATACCATTGAAATTTGTTCCTTGATTATGGGGTTGGACACAATGGAAACACCATTCATATTCCTATGCAAGGTTATTCTGGACTGGAACCAAGGCTCTTGATGTTGAAATTGTATTAGGATTGTATGGTTGAAATGGTCTAGAAGTTGGGGGTTGTCCTTGATTTCTATTTGCATCTTGAATATGAGATCTATTAGGCTAATATGGAGGCCTTTTTGGTTGGGATTGAGGTTGATAAGGTCTAACATTTTGGATGTTGCCTATTGAGGGTCACCAACTCATTCCCTAGGTTATTTAATTTCTTCATGACCTCTTGGAGCTTAGTTGAGGTGCTAGAAGAAGAGGTATAAACTTCATTAGAAATATGATTTCTAGGGGTAAGGATGGGGGATAATGTATGATTTTGACTAGAACTAGGAATACCCATTTCTAGATAAATCGGCATAGGTGACCTAGGTGTCAGTTTACCATCTTGAATTAGGTAATTGTCAGCTCTAATGGTTATGACATAAGCTCGAGTAAGCTTATCCCTCTTGTATATTGTGTCATAACATATATATCAGAATTTAAATCTTTAAGGAAATAGAGAAATGCACCTTCAACAGTTGGCCTTATGTAAATTAAAATCTTGTCCCACATTCTTTTGAAATCTGAAATTGAAGTCAGCCATCTACTCATTTGGTGCCCTCTTTATAGTTGTTAGTTGTTCTAACAAAGAGATATTATCTTCCTTCTCTCCAAATTGACTGTAGAGGGCTATGCATAGGTAGTTTCAATTATCAATTGACCTTGTCGTTAGACTCCTAAACCATTGCAAAGCTCTTCCTTTGAATGAAGAATCTAACAACCTAATAGCCACATCTTGTTCAATGATCTAATGGATAGTGCATACATTAGAAATATCCTGAATGTGGTCAGTTGGAGTAGTCTGATTCTCCCAGTGAAGAAAGGGATGTTCTTTTGATTGGATGTTGGTATGGGATTGTTGGTATTAAGAGTAAGAGGATTATTGTCGGTAAAATTGAAAATCCCAAATTATATTGTGTTGCCATTGTAATAGGTCTGAGAACTCTAGTAGACTGCAAGAAAGGCCTACCAGGAGGTGGAGTGGAAAGATTCCTGTTTGGTGGTGAAGGTGACCTTTGAACTTGTCTTCCTCTTCCGGAGATAGTTACAAGTACTCAAAATCTCCTTCCTCTCGTTGTTTGCACCTTGTCTCGAATTCTTCTTATGAACTTGAACCACCCGCACTTTGGTGAAACAAGTTAATTTTATGATAGGATTCACTAGTTGTGTTTCTACATAACCTCAAAAGGCTAAAATAGCATCAAGACACACACCCAATCTAGATACAATGGAATTATTGATTTCTTGTCCCAATCGGCATGCTAAAATTGTTATCACCAAATTACAACACCCTCCAATTTCATGTCATGTGCGTGTGAGGAAATCAATGTAGTTGGGTAACATGGGATTGTCTCAAGGTGTGGTACCCTTGTAATTGAGACAAACCTCTAGTGAAGGGAAGTTCCTTTACCTATTCTAATGTTGAAAATACTCTTAGAAAGGAAAGTGTGACTATTCTAAAGCACTAACCTATTATTCCAAGGACCAGGCAAAGGGAGAGATGCATAAATTAAAATTCCTTAACTAAGGAGGTGATAGCACTAAGAATAAGGGAGTGGAGATATTCTAAGTGATTGAAAATGTGGAGGAAACAAAGTGGGAGACGTGGAAAAAAGTTCCATAGTCGAAACATCATTTACATCTCCATCTTCATGGGCACAATAATTTTGGGTCTGTAAAGAGATAGAAACATGTATAATATACCAGAAAATATAATGAAAGGTGAAGAAGGCAATACAACTTGATTCAGGGAAAAAAAATCCACAAAACACCAATTTTATTGCTTAAAATAATGCACAATCCATTACAATATAAGCACAAGGCAAGAATCCTTTGCAAAATTCCCAAATTTGAGGCCTATAACTCAAAACAACTCGGAACAATTTTGACAGATTTACTTTACATTACATAATGTATCCCCTTTAAAATGAGGCAAAATTTTCTATATATAAAAGAAGAGCCTCAAATTGCCTTACCAACTGACAATCTTCATTAAACAAGTATGGGAGGCATACATATTTGTTACTTTGCTTTCATGGGATTTCATGAGCGTCATTCCTCATTAAATTAGTAGTTGAACAATTATGTAATGATTCCATTAATGTCTAGTTCGTCCCCACACTCGATCGGTTGCATGAATTTTTATTCCTGGTTGGTAGCATATTTTTTTCTAGTTTTGGCCGGTTGTATAAATGCAACCAGCTAGTAACATGTTTTCTCCGCTACTGGCATCCCTCTTCATTATGCCACAAAATTTTCATTTTTTTCTATAGGCTTGTACCACCAAAAATGCTACCATCCAATATAGCATTTAAAACTACTTCCAAAACCCTTTCCTTGTCGTCAACCCACTCTTGGATGGTAACATCCGTACATGCTTTACCTGATCGATAGCATTTTCAATGTTCTGGTATATTTGTTCCATTTTCCTTCTACATCCTATCGATCATACTACCAGCTTGGTGGCATCCGTACATGTTACCAGTCAAGTAGCATATAAAATTATACTAGAAACTCTTAATTCGCCACTTCTCCTCATCAATCAACTCGAGACCTTTTCCAAATTTTCGTGAAATGAGACCAACTCACCCAAACTACCCTATTAAATTTTGAAGTGTTAGACCGTTAACCACCAACGTTTAGACTGTTAAGTTTTCCATCTTTACAGGGGTGTAAAAATGGATAAAAGGTAATTAGGCACACATTTTCTAGACCTGGTCTCTTGTATCCTCAAACAAGCCACCATGTCACTCCTCCTCATAAATATTGTTTTTTATTTGTTTTAACTTTTGTTCCTCTTCTTTCTCTTAATCAGACACCTTTTCTTTCATAATTGGCTTTGTACCTTCCATTTCTTCCTCCCCAAATGTGAAATTCACATAGTCAAGCTCCTCTGTACTTTGAAATATGGCATACCAATTATTTATATCCATGTAGGATTAGCACATGAAGGCAAGATCTAATCCTCACATTGTTCTCCAAGTGAAATCAAGAAATTATCAAACTCCTTAAGAATAGAAGTGGTTTTATCCTTGATGTGATATTTAGCTCCATATTCAAGGCCATCATTGTTAAGAATCACTTCCTCCCCCTCTCATTATCTATCTAATCACCAACTAACTCTATCTAATTCTTCTCAAAGGTGGACATATACTTATTAGGAAAACCCATGATTTCATCATGTGAATCAGAGTCATGCCACTCTGAAATTTTAATCTAATGGTTTCCACTGTCTAATTTATTGAACATATTTTTCTTGGGGGCATCCTTTCTGATCTGATCCTATAAAACTCTAAAATTATCCTCCATCATGTGCTTTGATCTTTACTTCTTGACAACATTGAGAAAAACATGTATAATCTTCTCTTGTTGGTGCTGATCCTCAAAAATAACTACATGGTTTGATGTTAAAAATTTATTGGAGTGTTGTAGGGTATGCAATTCATTATTTTTATCATGATAGTAATAAACATCATAATCTACCAACACCATGGGATGACTTGGCTTAGTTAGTGTTGGATAGGGGATTGGGGTAGCCTATGGGATACCCTAGTTGCTCACGACTTCATGAAAATGATTTGAAGGGGTGGGAAATTCCATAGGTGGAGGTAGGAGGGAATTTTATAAAACATAGGGGACATTTTGGATATGATGATATTTTAGGATAAAAATGGAGGATTAAAGACCATAGAGGATTCATATATTTGAAATGGATTAATAGGAGGTTCAATAATTTCATAAGGATTTGAAGGTTATTCACAAAATGAGGGGGAAATGGGAGAAATTGGAATGGATCTCACTTTTCCATCCTAAATTAAACTCCTCTCATCTCGGATAAAGCAACATTAAAATCCAAGGGAAGAGTAAAACCTTCAAGGTAATGAATCATAACAACAAGTCCATAATCAAAGGCTCTAAAATAATACAAGAATACCATACCTAGTTGGGGTCTAAATTATTGTGTGATTCTCCTCCAAGTCCTTATGAATTTGAGGTTAAAGCCTAAAAATAGATCCATTGAGGCTCTCCTTAAAGTTCTAAAGTGTTCCATAAGAAATATAATTTTATTATTATCCTTGAAATGTCTATCTAATTCCTCTCCCATTTTATCCCATGTTGAGATAGAGTGGATATCCAAACTCGAGTACCAATGTTGAGATTTACCTCTGAGTGAAGAGATAAAAATTCTGAGGAAAACATTGTATTCTATAATATTTTGTATGGCATAATGATTTAATGTATACTAAATGTGCTCAATAGGACTTATATCACTATTTCCATGAAAAGGGGCATATTTTCCAGTATTGATTTGGGGATTTCATCCCGCTACTATAATGGATTGGGTTAGAGTTAAAATGAGGGAATGTGTAAGCTATTTAAAGGGCCATAAAGGAGTTCCAACATTAATATATGAAAGGGGATGGAAAATTGGTCTAAAAATGAGAGGATGGGTCTTTAAGACCAATGGAGTTTTCATGTGTGTTGAGATTCAATTCCTCTAAAAGATAAATACTACTAAGAAACACACCAATCTTAGTGAAATGAGTTTTAAATGACTCAAGAAGTCTCATTGGGCATGCCAAAAATGTTTCCTTGAGATCACACTATTTTTAGGCCAAGTTCAGCACCTCGGTGAAACCTTGAAATGTCTCTAACTTGTGGGACCTTACTTCTTGGGATAGACCTCCAAAGAAGGCTATCTCCTCAACCGACTACTCTAATGATAACACTACTACTAAGCTAAGATATTTATGCATGGGAAAATGGGAAGGATAAATTCATGAAATAAACTAAGAAAAAGTGGTGGTGATTAAATCAAATATAAAGTGAGTCATTCTCTTTTAAATGGAAATAAGAAGACAAATACAAGGCTAAGAGGACATAAACAAGCCACGATTCAACTTTGCACTCCACCAAGCCTAATTCCCTACATGAATGACATGGTGAACTGAAAACATGAAAATATAATCCATACACATCATGAAATGGAAAAATAGAGAGGTAAGAAGAAAAAATAGAATCTAAAGGGTAAAAGAGAGCCACAATCAACATAATACAAATGTCTCAAAATATACACAAGTCTGTTTACAACCATTTATAAGGAATTGGATGCGTTACACAAGTTTAGATCAGATTTATGCAACTCATGATGTTTAACCACCATTTGGGTATGGTAACTTTACATTTGGGAGAGGATCATTATAATGAATATTGTGTTTCACTATATAGAGAAAGAAGAGAAGAGAAATGATCAGAAGATCTCTAGAAATTAATAATATCACCCACTTCTCAACCACAAAAATAATAATCAAAATTAACATGTGGATACAAAGTATGGCTTTCATGACTTTCTTGGATGATGAAAAATCAGATCAAATCACTCAAGATTTACTCGGGTAAATTCAATGTTGGTTGTTGGAGGTGATTTGATATAATTTGGGCTTCATTTGAATGAAAATAAAGCTTGAAAAATCCCAAAAAATCGGTGAAAATTTTCTCATTGATCTCTCAATTATTATTTATGAAATTAAACCCAAAATAAATATATTTACAATACCTTTATATTGATACCATGTGCAAGTGAATTGGGTCTTTGGATGAAAAATATGAGCATTTGAACTTGGTCCATTATGTGGTCACAGAGATCAAGTTCAAAATGGTTGTGAGCCCTCAAAATTGATTATTTTATCATAAAACACTTTTAAAGGGACCTAACACTAATCTTCTCATGATCTACTCTTCAAGATATTTCTAAAAAGACTGATTTTGCATGATTTGGTGGTCTTCATCAAAATATACGACCATTCAAATATCCTCATGTCGTTTGGTGTAGATGAAAACCACGGTGGCCATCAAATTTATCCTCTGGGTCACCTTTTATTATGTGTTTATCTCTCATTGATCATCCTTGATCTAATTTATTACTCATAACGTATACCATGTGTCTCCATTTGATTAGATCAGGTCACCTTTTTCTCTTAGGGATTGTGAGCTCTCGAGTCTCACGAGGTCACTTTTGATCACTTTAAGTTTGAAGTGGACTTTGATTGGTCCACATGGACCAATCAAGGTTATTTTGTGTTCCAATGAAATTAGGGTGACATCATGTTCTCACTCAAGCTTGGTCTTTCCCCTTAAACTATTTCAAGATGACCTTTATGTATTGTCAGATCTCAAGGTCTCAAGATCTTGAGACCCATTCCTAAGCCACCTCTACTACTTTACTAAGATGCTCAATCCCCAAGATCCCAACTAGCTAGGAATTGATCCATGATCCTTTGACTACAACCTGTAACCAAAACTTAAACCTTGGCCCTTTTTAATCTTCACCGACATTGGTCCATGTGGACTAATGATTGGCTTTCGTGATTCCTAATTTCATGATTCCTTTGATGTAACACTTGTCAATTTTGCAACCAACCCATCTTGCCTTCAAAATCAACTCGGTGACCAATTAAATTGACTTGGTTCATGAACTAAATCATGATTTGGTTCAACTCAAATTAGACAAAAGTGTAAGTTTGGATCCCTCACTCTAATTGGGGTTAGTGACCAACATAGTTATATATCAAACTTGATACACGAGGGAGCCCAAAAGAAGAATGGAATGGCATGAGAAACCAACTAAGGAAAAGGACCAAGCATAAGATGCTAGAGAAGCAAGCGGTCATGAAAATAGAAACAAACCTTTAAAAAACCAATATATGGACAAGGAAAACACATTTGCATTCCTAGAATCCCGTAAGAAATAATCCACGAGAGGAAGGGGACTTTCTCAAGCATACTCAGCTTGAGGAGCTTCTTTTACCATACATAGAAATAGAAGAAAAGGAGATCGAGATTGAGACAACTCAAGAGAAACCTAAAGATCAACAGGAACATGAAGAGGAAGATACTCAAGAGGATAGATATGAGTCAAAGGAATTGATAAATGAATATACAAGGAATTTTCAGAGTAGACTCATAAAGAAGATACAAAAGTAGATACATAGGAAACTATTGAACAAGAAGTAGAGGCATGCCAAGGATTAATCATGGAGGAGTTTCCTAATATTGAGCAGTTCAAATTCATAGAGACTCCCATTAAAGGGAAAATTAAGAATCAAGAAGCCTCATCCTCTAGGACTCCTAAGCACTCTAGAGCAGATGTAGGAGGTTGCACCACTAGAGGAAAAAAATCAAACAAAAGGGAGAAAAATATAATCATAGAAAAATAAATAGCAATAGGGAATCAATCAACATTGGACCACAAAGGTCCAATAAAAATATTAACATAAGATTTCTCAATGGAAAATGTAGAAAGTAAGTGCAATATTGTCCTTGTTATTGTACTTTGTATGGTTTTTTGCAGGTTATGGACTATTTTTTAACTATATTTTGACCGATTTTGGGTTGTTTTAATGATGTTTTCTCCAGTTGTGTTTGATGTGTGCTTTATTTTTTCCTCATGAAATGTATATGGTCATATTTGGATCGTAGATCCTTATTATAACAAGGTAAGTCCCCTTCTAAAACCCTCCTTTTATCAATTATAAATATATATATATACAACTTAGTCCTTTTTCCCAACACATATGGGATTAATCTTAATTGAAAAAAAGGGTGAACCATGTAACCATTAACTATTAAGCATCCTCATGTGACCCGATTAAGTTTTTTGTCTTAGATCCTTAAAAGAATGAATTGTTTGGATGTCGCCATCTTGTTTTGAGGCCAAAACACAATATTTTGATCAATTTTTTCTCTGATTAGACTATATGATCCACCGGAACTAATCTATACGCAAGTGAATTTGACAAGTTTGAAGATACCAAGGAGTTCAAAATGAATCAATAATCAATATCAAAGCATCCAATTCTAGAATTTGTAATCGGTTACCCAAAAATGAAGTGCGATATCATTTTTGGCAACAAGTAATTTGTTGCATAATTGTTTTATTTTTTTACTTTGAAATTTCATATGTGTATTTATCAAATTTTGATGATCTCTCCATGGTAGCATTCCTACCATTTAATTTTATTTTTCATTACATTTTACATTTTTTCTTTAAGGAAGATTCAATAGGTTGCATAGCCCAAGATAGAGGAGTAGTTTGCATCATTTTGGTATCATAAAAACAAAATATATTGGAAAGTGTTCACAAAATTTGTGCAAAGCATCTAGATAGACTTTTAAAAGATCGAGGAACTAAAGTCTTAGGAAAACATATCTCTAGTGCTCACATTGATAAGTTATATATGTTGGTGAATGTAAATGTAATATTGTAATATTACATTATGCTTATAAATGTAAAAGGTAGTGGTAATATATTATTTTTATATTAACAATAATATATATGGTTTGGAGTTGTTATAAACAACTCATGTAATTAGAGTTGAGTATTGTTACGTAAGTAACAAACCCAACCAAATAGGATTTGGTGGAGATAATCTCTCCTTGAATATAGGAGAAGACTCTCCTATATATTGTAGATGTAATCTTGGATGTATTCAATGAGAAAATAAGAAAGGAAATATATTATTAGTGTGTTAAATTCATTGTTTAGTTTTCTGTGTAATGTGCTTATAATTTCTATCAGAGCAGGTGATTCATCATGAGAGTCTAGAAAGGAATCCATACGCTTTAGTAGTTATTTTTTAAATCAAAATCTCGAGACGCGTTGTTGTGCTAACAACTTGTATACACCGACTACACCAGTCAATATTAAATAGTTCTTACATCAGCTCTTTCATTTGTTTTAGCTTGGAGAGGAGGCATTTTTCTATAAAATCTTTACAATGGGGTGCACACTTTGCAAAGGGATGTTTCATATAAGTTTTTTTACATTGGTGCCTTTGACGGTGAAATGTAGTCATACACTTTGATTCTATCCTTTGAGGCGTACATTTTTTAGATTCATGGGATTATTTAGTAGTTTTTCCTTTATTATCTATTATTAGTTCATTCATTAAATTAGGGATCGTCTAATTGTAGACATACATAGCTAGGCATTGGTTGTATTCACTTTGAAGTCATTGTAAGAGGATCAATACGTCTTGTTATTTTCTTATCAAAAATTGATTATCTAATAATATATTTCCATTAAATTTGTTGTGTATTATCATGTACATCTGATCTAATAACCTATGCATTCAACTAAGGTTACTTTTGTCAGGTTTCAATATTCCATAAAATTATGTGTGCCACAAAGTTTCACCTTTCCACTTTTCACCATGTTGGAGGTAACATTCGGATTGGTTTAGAATTTTGAGATTTTGCATGTCAGGAAATAAGCTCCAACTCATCCATTCAAACCACGACCATATTTCTCCATGTTTCTTCCGAGTAGCATCTAAATGCAAGGTGTTCTCTACATGTCCCATGCAATATAGATGATAAAAATACATATCAATTAAGATCAAATTTTATGAGTTAAGTCTATTTGTATTTGTAATAGGCAGTTGTCTTGTTATGTTAAGTTTATATTCTTTTGGGTCACTCATCACGTGATATTTTATTTTTTAAGTTTTATATTCATGTCTAGTTAAAATTTTAATTATCGTCAAGTTATAAAAATGTCAAAATAGTGTCTATAGTAAAAATATATTTTTCAATTTGAGTCATTATTAGTGAGTCAAAGTCAAAATATCTAGTTGAATTGTCATTTATAGTTGTCAAAGTTGTAGTTGTCTAGTCAAAATTGTCAAAATGAATTCATTTTTGGTATAACCCGACATCCAAGTTGTAATTATGCTTCATGATCAAATTTAGTCAAGTTAGCAGCAAATCCACTAGAGGTGGGAGGCACATGAGGTTGGAGGTCAATCAACAACCTCTCGTCAGTCACCAATGATAGGGCTGCATGAAGATATGGTGGAATTTTATGGTGTGAGTTTTCTTTCAATTGTGTGCTTCAGTTTCATAGTACCTATTTTACAGTATGTTCTAGTTTCAGTATGCTTCAGTTTGCAATGTTCTTGTTTGAATAAGTGGAAATTTCACATTGAGGGGGGAACATGATCTAATGTTCCATTTCCATTTTTCAACTGTGTGTATGAGCAACATAATTCAATAGATTTTTCTATGTTATTCCTTTTAGGAAGAATTTTATGAGAGCCGATGATACTATTGCAGCATCATGATATTGTGGTTTTTGAATCCACTAGAAAGCCATATATAGTTGTGGTTTTTAGTAATCCACTAGAAAAACTATCTATAGTTGTGGTTGTTAATAATCCAATGGGAAAACTATCTTTGGTGTGGTTATTAGTTAACCACTTAGAAAACCATCCATAGGTTGATGGTATTGTCCTAGAAACCATCCATATCATCAACAAGCTATGAAGCGGCACGTTGCAAAGATAAGGTAGGTTTTCCCGTGTTCACAATAAGGGGGAATGTTAGGACAACATATCTCCAAAGTGCTCACATTAATAAGTTATATATGTTGGTGAATGTAAATGTAATATTTTAATATTATATTATGCTTATAAATGTAAAAGGTAGTGGTAATATACTATTTTTATATTAACAATATATATATATATATATATATATATATATATATATATATATATGGTTTGGAGTTGTTATAAACAACTCATGTAATTAAAGTTGAGTATTGTTACGTAAGTAATAAACCCAACCAAATAGGATTTGGTGGAGATAATCTCTCCTTGAATATATGATTATACTCTCTTATATATTGTATATGTAATCTCATGTGTATTCAATGAGAAAATAATAAAGGAAATATATTATTAGTGTGTTAAATTCATTATCTAGTTTTCTATGTAATGCGCTCATAATTCCTATCAAAAATTGTTTATGAAAAATATTGTTATTTCAAATCCAATGAACTATCTATTTTTAGTCATGATTTAATCTAAAAATATTGTTTCTTAGTTTATTTGAGATAGTGTGGTTATGAGGGGAACCATTTGTAAGCCAACTAGAGATTTTGTGTGCACAAAAATGCATGATAGTGTAGTGAGGAAGCATGAAAAGAAGGATTTTTGCAAAGTGGTTTCTCATGTACACAACAAGATGTCTTCAAAAGGAAAAGGGTCAACATTAATAGAGAAATAAGTAGATATGATTGAGAAAATTGGAAAAATGTAATTAATTAGCTTCCAAGTAAAGAATATTTCAATAGTGAAGTTTGTGTGCATGGAAAAGAAAGAAAAGGAGACAAATCATTTGAACAAAAAAATTATGGATGCCATCAAATACTTGAAGGACATGGTTATGAGATCATAGTTTAATGAATATCATAGAGAGGATAAAATGGGGAGAAATATGGCATGTATTACACCATGTGTTGTTGAAGTGAATAAAAAAATTCTTGCCATAAGAAGACCTGAAAGAGATGAAATAATCTCTTCAAGGATAATTTTTGATGTTAACAAAGAAATTCATTAACAATGGATTTCACAAAAGGAGATGGTGTTGTTGAAGGTTCAGCATGCTACAAATTTTTTTCTCATGGAGCATGAGGATGAAAGTGAAGGGAAGAATGAAAATAATATAGTATAAATGTATGACCAAGAGGGGGAGAAAGAGATTGCACAATCTCTTAAATAATATAGGCATGTAAATGATTGCTTGCATGAATTTAAATAGGGAGATGTAGTTAATTGGAAAGTTGCAATAGATATTTTTCTCATATAGCGTGGAGTTGAACTTGAAGACATGAAAAGGGTGAAGAGAGAAATATTTTTTGAGATGGCCATTACAAGTGTGAAAATGAAAAGTAATAGTTTTAAATTGAGTGAATTTGGGTAAGTGCAGCAATTTGGGGGGTCAAAAGGGGATCATAAGTGGATGTCATATTGCAAAAAACAATGAAATCTCAACTTGTAGGGATTATTAGCAATGTGTGCACTCAAAATTAGAAAAAATTATATAACTATGAATCGTAACATCCATAATCTAATTTCTAAACTATTTTTTTTTTAAAACGGACAAGTTTAGCTATATTTAACACTCAAAATTCAATGACTTGGTTTTTGTTTTTTAAAAATCATATAATATTGTAGTCCATTTTCTCATCATATGGATGACCAAAATTTTTTTTTTTCCTTTAATGAAATGTTAGATGTCACTATCTATCTTGGGATAGATTTTATTTTGTATTTTTGAGACAATGTTTTTATGTTTTTTTCCGTGAAAGTGGGATGAAAACATAAAGAAAATGGAGCATTTTCCATTTTCCTTACATAGATTCATAAAAAATATCAAAATCAAATCATTTTATTTTTGAACGTGTATAGAATTTTGCCACGGTTGGGATGGTATAGGTTTTATCACATTTTTATAAGTGAAACAAAAGTTGTAGTCTTAAACTTAGACATGAACATTCATAGAAAAAGTTTCTTAAAGACCTACTATTAGTAAAAAAATTATAAAATGATATTTATCATATTCAATTCACTTTAAAATCAATATTTCTACGAAGCTAACAGTCTCCCCTATGCGATGGTACCATTTTTTTGACATGTTTTCAGTTTTTGGCATGGTTCAAGTCCGTGGAAGAGAAAAATTGATGTTTTTGGCCTTTCACATGCCATAATGACCTCCCAAAGCTTAGGTTTAGGAAAAATAGATATTTCCTGGTCCTTGAGGTTTGGATTTGATGATACTGATAAAGTTCGCGATCGCAGTTTATAAAACCGCAATCATTGTTTATAAACCACAATCATTGTTTATAAACCACGATCACGGTTCTAAGTAAACTTATTTGTGAAGAACCAAAAACATGATTCTTAGAATCATATTTAAATTAATCCCAACATCCAATTCACCATGTGCTTTTATTCTCTGACCTAACTATATGAATTTCTACAAAATTCAGCCACCTTCTACACTATTTTCTTGTCATCGAAATATATTTTTGTTATTTTTAAGGTGCCCTGCATCATTTGGAATTTTCCTACATCGATTGAAACATCATGGGAGACAATAAACAAATTTTAAAAAGGAAATCAATAAGTAAAAAACACCTGGAGGAGATAGGGAAAAATATTGAAATATTCAAAGCGAATGCAAAAATTCGTGAATCAAAAAGAGGTTCATCTTCAACCCCTACTATTGTAAGCAATGAGGAACTAGGTAATGTTTTTACTATCAATGTTGAAGATGAATTAAATACTCATGATGAAGATGAATTAAATACTCATGATGAAGATGAATTAAATACTCATGATGTAGTTGATGTTGAAATTGAAGGAGACAATGAAAATGTGAATTAGGAAATTCATTTTGAAACCGTAGACAACCAAAATTTGAAAAAACACCTCCTAGGATTTTATGAAAGAGACCTAATTATTTTATTGAAATTGATGATAAAATTTTGAAACCAATGTCTGACAAACTTTCTGAACAAAAATCGAAGAAAAGCCATTGAAATTTGGGATAATCATTTTGAAATTTTAAATGATTCCCAAAGATATCATTGTTGGTTAGTTTGATTAAAATGAATAAAATAAGACCTAAATTAAACACCTTAGGATTGACAACATCTAATATATGTCGTCAAACCTATGTAATTGTTGAAAACCTACATGATGCATATCACGATGTTAGTGTCAAGAGATGCACAAGGGATAGTAATGTCGTGCCTTGTGTGCTTGTTACTAATATTGTAAGTGAATGAACAAAAAATAGCATTTGATTAGGAAAACAAGCCGAATATTTAAAGTTAATCAAAAACTCTAATGAAAGCAATTAAAAGGTGTAATATCCTTCAATCACACAATAACACTAATTTTTTGGCATTTTCTACTATAGGACCATGTAAAGGAAAATATATATTTGATGCTATAAGAGAAGTTGTTCAATTTTGTCATGGTAACACTAGAGTTTCACCTAATACAAAAGATGTTGTAAAACAGAGAGTTGGTTATACTAATCATGAACCACATCCAAAGCATTTCTTAGATATGACTCAAACTCAATTTTTTCGTAAGTTTGAAAAAGAGCATCTAGAAATTAAAATTAGTCAACATTTTTTTGAAATGTTGAAACCATTCTATGTGAAAAGAAACCACGGTGGCACCACTTTTGTTGTAGGAAACATGTTGACTTTGCGATGCATTATGATAATTGTTGACGTATTCATTCTTATTTGTATTCTAAAATTGTGTTACTTGAATGTGGTGTTCAAGTTCTACTAATGTCTCCCACGGATTGAATTCCTACAATATTTTGTGAAAGAGAAGTTGGAAAAAATTTATTGTCGGGATTGTTTAGATGGAAGTTGTGGTACATGCAGCAGATTACCTAAATTGGAAATTTGTATCCATGGAAAAATTAGAGGTACAATAGGACATAATTTCATTGGTTTCAATAAATATAAATCAGTATCATACCTATTGAAAGATGGAAGGGAGTCTAGACGGTGTGAGCTAGTTACAGAACATATACTTGTTTTTCAATTTATGAGACAATTTAAAGATGAAATTTATTTTATGAGTATGCTAGGCATACACACACGAGCTCGATGGTTGGATGAACAACTCAAGATATGCAAGGACACATTTCCTATTGGTATTATTGTTTCAAAGGTGGTCAATTTTTCATAGAATTACACATTGCAACCACAAATGGAGGTTTAATAGCAATATAACAACTCAATACAGGTTTCCATTTTGTGCATATAACATTTATACATTCTCCTGACAATATAGAGAATAAAAAAAAAAAATAAGAGAGTACCAATTTTATATCGGTGATGGTCGACTCATTCTCTGAATTTTTGCAAGGGTGTTTCAGTTATTTTATGAAAACTTATCCGATAGGTACATCCGCTTCAATCAGCATTATATATGGTCGATAATTTTACATCTTATTTTAAGAATTCATGAATGTTTTATTGGATAAGAAGGATGCACATCAAGATAGGTGTGCAACATATTTAGATTTTCACCGAGGCTAGACATGGAAAATGAGAGAATGACAAGTACAAGGGCATGTTTGAAAAGAGCTCTTGTAAGAGAAGATTTTAAGTACAAATATGGTACTAAATTGAAAGATACAAAAAGCATAGTGGAATGGTGTATTGACAACATGGCCCGTGGTTCTCAATAAAATTCCACAATTTATAGATATTTTTGGTTGATAGAGGAAATAAAAAAATTGTAACTACGAGGATTGTATGACACTCACAAGGTCTAGTGATCTACACTCATTTTGTATCTCAAACTCTTCTTCGTGGGTCATATGGACAAGAAATTTAGCATTTTTTTGTGCATCTTGTATCAAATTTTTTATTGATGAGTGTGATTCATAATAATGGGTGGATAGATGGATGTGTAGGCCTCTAACTCTACTTCCCAATTATCAACTTCCACATGCATCATGACTTGTTTCTCTAGATGAAGTTGCAACATCCAAGGACTTTGACAACATTTCGATTTTGGTGCGACAAGGTAAATTATGGTTATTTACAATTTTTGTATTGACTTATGTCTATTGAAATTAATATGTAATTTAAATTTGAGTTGAAAACTCTATTTTTTTGTAGGACATGTGTTTGTAGTTATTATGATAGAAGACAATAAAGAAGGAACATACTATTTCTTATGTTGTTGCATTGAGGAAAAAAATAAGTTGTCTTCTCCTATTATAGATGGAGAAGATACTAAGCACCCTACAGAATAGTGGTAGTTATTGAAACATGGGTTTGACAAGATCCATTAAAAAAATCTTCTATTTGGGTGTTTGAAGACTTCAAGACACACAGGAAAATACTCTTATATTTGCATCTAGTTCTAGCGAAAAATATTTAGTGTATAGATATCAAGGAAGGCCTAATAACAATATTCTTTGGAAGGTTCGAGAGTCAAATCATGAAGCAATCATGTCTGCTATTCAGAGTAGATCTGATCCTGATGGTTCATTGGAATGAATTTACATGCTTGAGTCTAGTATATATTTCTTTGAAGTTTTTAAATTTGTCTACTAGATTCAAGTTCATATATTTTATTTAATTTTTGTATTTTGTATATATCTAGTATGGTTTTGATTCAACTTAAATTACTTTGACTAACACTTTTATGCAAGTTAACTTGGTGCCATAAAAGCTTAGATACCTTCACGTGGTTGGCATTGTTAGTAGATCCAATCCTGATGGTTCATTGGAATGAATTTACATGCTCGATTCTGGTATATATTTCTTTGAAGTTTTTAAATTTGTATACTAGATTGAAATTCATATATTTTATTTAATTTGTGTATTTTTTATATATCTAGTATGGTTTTGATTCAACTTAAATTACTTTGACTAACACTTTTATGCAGGTTAACTTGGCACCATAAAATCTTAAATACCTTCACGTGGTTGGCACTGTTAGTAGATCGAATCGATGGTTCATTGGAATGAATTTACATGCTCGAGTCTGGTATATATTTCTTTGAATTTTTTAAATTTTTATACTACATTCAAGTTCATATATTTTACTAAATTTGTGTATTTTGTATATATCTAGTATGGTTTTGATTCAACTTAAATTACTTTGACTAACACTTATATGCAAGTTAGTGATGCCATAAAATATTCTACTTTCAAGTGGTGGTACTGTTAGTAGAGAATTTTATATTCTCAAAGCTCGTGAGAAAATTTCATTGTTTTCCAAACAAAGAGAAACAATTAACTGTTTATGTACCTATGAAGGGTGTTTTTGACTCTAGATCAAGTGGTTTGACTCTAAACCAGGCCTACCTGGAGTCCACCATAGCACCCGAAGGCATATACCCCCCAACCAGATGTGATGGTGGTGGTGGTTCGCTCCCACGACATCTTGGGGCATGAATTCTTACTACTCAACTTCGTTTATTGCCTAAGATTGCATAGAAAAGGTAGTCTAAAAAGATTATGCCACAAAGGCTCAAGGAATTCCATGGACCTAAATCATTGGGTGTGATTAGAGGCATCCTTTGCTCATTTTTTGGCTAAAAATGATCTCGGTTTAGATGATTGATCAAGGAGTTGACTGCTAGAATTTTTCTCCAAAACGTGAATTAGGATCAACAGGAAGGGATTCTTAGCTCCTGATCGACTTTGAACCAGCCTACTTGGAGCCCTCCATAGCACCTATAGGCATATACCCCCAACTAGAAGTTTTACCAGTGGAATTTTTCTCCATCTCCTTTTAGTTCTCTTGGTGTTATATTGTTTGTAAAAGCACAAAATAGTGTAGTTTGAGTCAGTGTAGGGCTGTCAAATGTAATATTTTACAAACAGTGGCTCTTGGCACCAAATTGACTCGCACCAACATGTCTGGATGCCTTTGTAAACACTAATGGAGGCTTCATTTTGGTTCCATACTAACCCATTTATTTCATGCTACTTTGTCTAGATGTAGTCCCTTAAGAGCCCGGAGACCCAAAATGATATAACTTTGACGGGTGATATCTCGGTCTTCGTGGCACCTAGAGACCTCTTGTTTGATCCTATACCTCCAATTTTGAGCCCTCTACATAATCCTATCTCAATTTTATCCATATCCTTTTGGTTATCTTGGTGTTATATCATTTGAAAAAATAAAAAATAGTGTAGTTTGAGTTAGTGTAAAGTAAGGTCACAAATGTAATATTTTACAAACAGTGGTTTCAAGCGCCAAACCAACTACATAAACATGTCTCAGGTGTGGCATAGTAAATTATTTTTTAGGATTAATTTTTTCCGGATGGATTCATTGTTTCTAGGCTACTTTTCCGATGTAGTCCCTTAAGATCCCAGAGACCCAAAATTCTAAAACTTCGACGAGGGATATCTCTATCTCCATGGCGCCTAGAGACCTCTCGCTTGAGCCTACACCTCACACATCGTGGCCCTCTACAAAATTAGATATCATTTTTCTTCATATCATTTGGTTCTCTCAATGTTCTATTATTTGCAAAATCACAAAATTGTGTAGTTTGAGTCAATGTAAAGTTGTCAAATGCAATATTTTGCAAATGGTAGCTCTTGGCGCCAAACCGACTACACCAACACGTCTGGGTGGCCTAGTAAAATATTTTGGAGGATTCATTTTTATGCCAAATATTTTTGTTTCTTCCAAGCTACTTCGTTTGGGCGTAGTCCCTTAAGATCCCGAAGACCAAAAAGAGTATTTTGTCCTTGAAACTATTAAGCAACAACATTGACTCCTTCCTACATCATTAAGGATGATTAGAAGGTGATTTTTGATAATATGAATGCATGAACCAACCAATGGATCGACCCTCTTATTTATCTCTCTCTCTCATACCTAGGGCCTGTGGGTACATACCCACATAGTCAATATTTCCAATAGGCTCTAAAGGGTCAAGAGAGATGAAAAGGACTTCATTTGGTTGACTTACTATTTGGGGGCTTTCTTGTTTCTCTTCATGGGTCTTTTATTCTTTAGTCAATTTGTAACTACCTTCAATTGAACAAACACCCAAGTAATTTCACTATATTGCAAACCAATAAGTACATGGAGATGGATTTCCATGTGGGGGGAGAAATACCAAGTCTTGAAAAAGTCAAGGAGACTCTAAGATCTATGCTAAATTGTTGACTACAATAAGGAAATAACACCATTCATTGCTAAAGAAATCAAGATTGGAAATCAATAATAAATATTCCCTTTCAAGTTGGTGTTGTAATGAATATCCAAATAGGGTGTCATATAGATATTTTTAATGTATTTTACTTGTTAATTTTGGATTTTATTCCTATTATTGAAGGTGACACATAGTTTTGGTGTTAGAAACTTGAACAAGTATATCATAAAATGTGAATATATCCCTATTTTGATAAGCTTATGTGAATAATTATTTGTATGGCCTAAAAATAATGCCATATCATTTGAATTGAATAAGTTCACATCAAGGAGATTACAACAAGGTAAACACACTACCATGTTGTGTGAACGGTTGAATTTAGAATATCCTATCTTCATCCACCACATTTAAAGAGAAACAAAGACACAATTTACATGAAGCATGTGTGTGTGTGTGTGTGTGTGTGTGTGTGTGTGTGTGTGTGTGTGTGTGTGTGTGTGTGTGTGTGTGTGTGTGTGTGTGTGACAAAGCAAAACAAAGATGGTTATGATTACATATCAATAATTTCCATTGTTATGCAATCTTCCAAAGAAAAATATTTATTATTCACCGCACCAATAGTGAACTTCATAAATGGCAATCCTTCAAAGAGATTGAATAAGGTCACAACAAATACATGATTGTACATGAAGCATATATAAAGATAAGTAAAGACATGATTACATGAAGCATGTGAAGAGATAAAAAATACATGATTACGTGAAGCATATATATGAAAATACAAAGACATTTCATATGTGTGACAAAGATAAAAAAAGATGATTATGATGCCATATCAAGAATTTTTCCATTGTTATACATTCTTCCAAAGCACAAGATGATTATATTATGTCATATCAAGAAACAAAGATGATTATGATGTCATATCACTTGAATGGACAGATGTTATTCTGCATTTTGTGCAAACTTTTTATCCTCATCCACCACAAAGATAAATAAAGATGATTATGAAGCATATGTGTGTGTGTGGTCTTGAAAGAGTGCAACAAAGATGTCAGATAATATCATTACATCATCACAGTACATGTCATTTAATGAAATCATGTTGTCACACATCATCATACTTCATCAAGTCATGCATATATACAAAAATGTCACACATCATCAAATATGATCATATGTCAAATATCAGACGGAAAAATATCAACACATGAGATTGTAATAACATCATAAAATTATATCATATCACTTCAGAAAAAATCCGCATATATATAATATATCTTGTACACAGAGAATACATGCTCATGTGTTCGATCCGTGTCATGTCTCTCGAAAATATAAGAATAATGTATCAAACTAAGCATGCCATATATATAGGACCACACAGTCACATAATACTGTATACACGTCTCCATGGAATGTTTGGAACACAAGATCATATATATCAAGCCATATATAGGAATACAAAAAATGTATGTATCGCATGTCCAGATGGCATATATATCTATATATCCCATGAAGAATCATGAAACATCCTCCCTCTCTTGGCCCTACTAGTAGAAGCATGTCCATGGTCTGTGGATGTAGTGGAGGTATATGTCACCGTGGATTTCATCCGTGTGGCCCTAGGTGTAAAGCTTGCTTGCAAATTAGCCTCGCACATTCATAAACATCAAGTTTTTAACACAAAATTTTTTAAGAAGTGGATATATTGAAAATACATTAATAATTTAGAAACTTATAAATTTTAATACATGTGGAATATTACCGCAAGCACATGATCCCCATCAATTTATCATTAACGCCCGCATGTTCAAGGGTAGACACTCCCGACTCATATCAAGCTGCATACGAATAAATAGTTTAAATTAAATATTTCATGTATAATTTTATATTGTAGATTTATTAAGAAAAAAATCATCCAAAATTTAACAAATTTGAAAAATTGTACCTGTGTTAGTGGATCTGCAAACTCTATCACAACATCAATAGTAGCCTCAATAACTGCATAAAGGAGGAGTCTATTTGAAAGTCATAAGCTATACAAAAACATGTAGATCAAAATTAATTAAAAATTGTCCAGGAGAATGGTGTAAGAAAGTAAGGCTCATGCATATATATTAAATTCGGAACATGCATAGATATGTAAGTTAATAATATTTAAATAATCTTGAACATTAATTAGTAAAATCTATGAAACTAACATGGGTAAAAGTAACATGAGGCATGCCAAAGAGCCTCAATTACCATAGCAAATGATGTCCCAGTTGGCTCCTCGACCGGCTCTTACTTTTTAAAATGAAAAAATATTACTTTTTACACAAGTATGATGTATTCAAGTATATTTATTAAAATCTCAAATGAAATAAACTTTTCTATATACATTATTTATGTGACATTTACCTGTGAAAGACTAAGGACATTTGGCACAACACTTCTAAAAACATCTTCCATCATCAAATCTGTAAAAAAGAGATCATGTGACCTAGTAAAGGATGTCTCACTTGTAGTGCATACAATACCACATGACCCGCAGTGGTGTGGTGTGCTAGAACTGACACCTCCACCAACATCGATAGATGTAATCTGGCTACTATATTGGGATAGAGAGTCGGTGAGAGACCTTAACACATGCAGTGTGTTGATCTCCACAAAATCATTCACTATAGGAGGGATAACTGAAGGTTGTGGGGGTTTTTGGGCGTGGGGAATCCTAGGTTGACCAACTACAATATGTGTATTTGGTCTAGTCTATGTAGAGCCACCTCCTCAACCATAAAACCCAAAAAAGGCAAAATAATTGGGGACCTCATTACGCATAAACTCACAATACAATTTATTCAAAAATAAAGAGGAACCTTGTTGTTGTTGCATGGTGGATAATCAAAACCATCCACCATCAGCACTCAAAAACTTTCTTAATCCGGTCATCATGACACCAATGGATTGGGATTCGTTTGCAATTAGTCGTGAGGGGGACATTGGTTTTAGTGGTCTATAAATAGTGCACAAATATGCTCTTTCCCAAAAAAATCTTTCATGGCCGCGTGTGATAATTTTTATGCATATTAATGCCTACATTTAGCTCTAAAAGTATTCCATCTATATATTTGGTTTTTTTAGAGTCAACTTTGACAATCAATGTTTGAAGTTTGTTTGCTAAAGTCATGTGGCTTGGATTTGTGGAATAATTTTTTCGATAGTGTTAATAAGGTTCGAATGGATATTTTATTTTCTCATATTTTTATAATGATATCACCTCAGGTTTCTAGTGGTTTTGTGGGGACGGTAGGAGCCACATGAGGCGAGAGGAACATTCGAAGATGGTTTTGAGGAAAGTTTTGAGGAAGTGGAGGAATTTTTGGATGAATTGGAAGATTAGAAATTTGCCTAGTGACTGAAAAAACAAACAAAGTTTATACATAAACAAAAGATTGAAAAACCCATGAAAACCACAAAAATAACATAAATGGTAAGAAAATTTATCAAAAATGAGGGCTTACCTCTTCATCTCGGTGGAATCGTGTAAATTATCGTTATCTAGAAGAAAAATTTAGAATTTGGAAGGGTAATGCAAAGTGCGAGTGTACACAATGGAAAGAAAAACTTGATTTGGAGAAAATGGTGGGGATAAATGAGAGTCGCATCTATTTTTTTTTTTTATCAAATAACCGTGATCGTGGTTTATAAACCATGAATGTAGTTTTAGGTTTGGGAATTTCCCAAACCTAATAAAGAAGAACGTGATCGTGGTTTGTTAAATTTGGGATTTGATGTCCACTTTTTGGTCTCCTAACTTGTTACACTTACCATTTATTATGAAGGAGGATCCTAGAATTTTTGTTTGGCTTAGCAAAGTAAGGTTGTACTTAAAGTAGAAATTATCCTTACAAGTAAGTATGAGCTTGTACATGAAGATCCTGTTATCCAAAATTCACCCCCCAGGGTAAATTTGATAACATGCATCAGGATGTCCAAATTCCAAGAAAAATGACTGATTCAGAGCAAAATCAGGTTTCTAGGGTCCCTTCAGGAATCTTTCTAAACTCCCCAGGCCGAAGAAGGAAGGAGCAAGCTTTGAGAAAGTGCGAAAAGTTGCAGAAAGGCAAATAGGATTGATCCAGGAAAAAGTGAAAAAATTGGCTAAGTCCTTCTAGAGGGAGCAGTCGGGACGTTTGGGACAGAAGGGCCCGAACCGGCCGGTTCGCGCGAAATCAGCACAAGGAGCCCAAAAGCAATTGGGACAAGCGGGCCAGAAATACCCGAACCGGCCGAACCGGCCGAAATTGTCCCAAAAGGTCCAAAATCAAAATAGGACGTCCGGGACAAAAAGACCCGAAATACGTGAAGAAGCCGAAGGAGCCGAAAGCCAATCAAAAGGTGCCACGTGTCTTTGGCCAAATGAGGGACAGGGAAGCCCATTTCAAGCGGATCGGAGGTTTTTGTCCCAAGCAGCACTGGGACATCCGGGAGGAATGGACGCGAAGTACGCGGAAGACCCGGCAGGCCCGAGAACCATTGAGAAATTGCCACGTGTCATCAAGGAAAAGCCGAAGGGTCAAAGGGCAAGATTTGAAGCACTGGCCCAAGCCAATAGAAATTGGACACATGTCCAATGGAGCATAGAAGTGCGGAGCTCGGGGAGGAGTTGGAAGGTTTGGCCAAATCTAAGCCAAAAGGGGTAAAAGTGAAGGAAGACCCGGCAGGTTCGTGAACCAACCAATGCATGCCACGTATCCCTAGTGGCGGGGCATGGGAAAAAATGTGGAAAATATTCCAAGAGCACCAAAAGTCAAAATTCAAGAGACAGCCCACGAAAAGCAGAGGAGAGAGAATTATTCAGCGAATCAGAGCATGCCACGTGGCGTCCAAGTGGCAGTGCGCGGGAAAATATTTCAAAATCCGTTTTCACCTGTTCCGTGTCCTAAATCTTCAGATCGACATATCTTTCGATCCAGAGCTCGGATTTGCACGTTCTTGATATCAATGGAAAGCTGTTGAAATTCTCTACACGTTTCCAGGGTCAATCTTGCATTTTGGTATAGTCCGGAGGGAGAAAATTGAGAAAACGCCTCTGGCACGAAATAACAAGCAGAGGTAATACTTCAACAACCACTTTAATGCAGCAGACAGTTCGCCGCTTCTGTTAGGCAAACCGCCGCTTTGCCAGAACCCGCCGCTTCTGCCATGATGGACGAATTAAATGCAACCTAGAGGTGGTTGGGGTAGATTTCGAATTCCTCTCTCTTTTCTCTCCCATTCTTCCTATAAATTGTAAGGAGGGGTTTCTTTCTGGAGTTGTTCATTCTTTCTGCTCGGCCCTCCCTTCTTTTCTTCTCTAGGGTTGAAAATGGAGTTCGAACCTCCTCCCTTTCTCTGTAATGGCGTTCCTGCCTTTTACCATTAATGGAATGATGTTCTGTGCAAACTTCTGAAGCAACAAAACGTGTTTTGTGATGCATCTGTCCATCCTTGCTCGTTTTTGCTTGTTTTCTTCTTGCCTCTCTTCATTGCAGGTATTTGTGCATGTTTGAATGTTCACTGCAGATCTGGAGCTGTGTTCATGGAGTTTTGGGACACTTTTTGTGTGAAATCTATCCTTGGGCCTGTGATGCATCTGTCCATCCTTCCCATTGCTCACCTCTCTTTGTCCCATGGCAGTTTTGATAGATGTTCAACATTCTCCTTCTCTGGTGTATCACCGTTTTAGTGTAGGCTTTTGCTGTTCTTCCCCTCTCTCTCTCTCTCTGTCTCCTTGGCATGGTTAGATTAGGATTAGATTAGCTTGCCTGCACTGGAATAGCTTGTGGCAGGTAGTTTAGGAGTAGGAACCAGCCTTCTCTGGAGATTCCTCTCTCGGTTTTACAAGTCCCACGCTTGGAGAGAGGTTTCCATGTTGTGCAATCACACTGGATGCCTGAACATCAACCTAGAAGCCTGATGTGCGTCCAGGGGTGCTGTGATTTTGCACTAACAGTTTTGGCACGCCCGGTGGGACCTTAGAGGTCTTTCACTTCATCTTTTGCAGGTTGATGTGTTCCTGTGAAGATTTCAGCCTTTGGAGGCACTTGCAAACACATCTGGCGACTCCATCTGATCAGCAACCCATTTCTCTGAGCTTGCAGACCCGTTTCCATACATTTTCATCCATCTTTCTTTCCATCCCTTTCATTCTTTTCCATTCCATGAAGTTGTGCAATCATGACTTCATTTCCATCATGGATTTCACATCAACAACAGCAGTATATTCCACCTCCAACACGTTTTACAAATCCTCCAGATCAGCATGCATACTCATATGAACAGCAGTGCCAAAGTCAGTTTGGCTATGGAGCTTTCCAAGAGCAAGGGTGTGCATACAATGAAGACCATCAGATCCAAGATGCTGGTCTGTTGGAGAAAATCCAAAAGATGGAGGAGGGGATGGTGCAGTCCAGGGCTCAGGCACAGATGAGAGCATTTGGAATCGGTTGTGAAGCACCCTGTCCATGGGTGGGACCTTTTCCAAGTCATTACAGCCCTCAGGAGAAGCTTGACTTCATGATTGCAACGCTGCCTTTGCTTGCAAAGTGGATTGAAGAAATAGAAGTGTATGAGAGAAGTATTCAGCAACCTTGTCAACAGGTAAACACACCATCTCATGCCTTTTCTTTTCCTCTTTCCCAATCTGTTTCAGTTCAGCAGTGTCAAGTTTCAAACTCTCCATCTGCTGTCCCAAATGTTGAATCCATTTCTCCACCTCTCAGTCTTCCACCACACCTCGATTCTTCTTTCCTTTTTCCTTCCAAACAGTCATCCCCTCCACAAGAGCTAACAGAAACACCCCCTCCTCCAAAGAAACAAGAGGTTTCACCTCCTCCACCACCACAAAAAATTGTCAAATCAGTGGAGTTTCAACCTATCCCTCCTTTTGCATTCCCAATTCCATGTGGGAAAGAAGAAATTGTAAAAATCAGTCATCAAGGACAGCAGGAGGAAGAGCCAAACAGAAAAGAAATGACAGACAGCTTGAAGGTTTGGGCTGCCAAATTTGGGATGACAAGGATCCCCTTGATGGTCAAGCCTACAGAAGAAGCTAGGGTTGGAGAACAAATGGTGGTCAGGACTGATTTTGTTGCAGCAGAAGAAGAAGATCTTGCAGCCCCAACTTGTCCTCTAGAGCAGCAGATTGAAGAGTTTGACTTGACAAACTTCATGCTAGAGAAGGAGTTCAATCAAGAGCAAGATTGCCTTCAAACATTGGAGGAAGGAGAAGCTGCTCCAAATCCAAAAGAAGAGGAGCACAATCTAGCTATGGAGGAGAAAAATGTAGATCCAAGGGCTTTGAGCACAAAGCAGGTTACAGAAGAACCTTCAGTTCTTCTTTCCACTTCATCTCTCTCAAGTTCTAGCACTGAAAAGGAGTTTGATCTCTCAAACTCAATATTGGAGAGTGAAGGAAACCATGGTGGTCAAGTTGCAGATCAAGAGGACACCATGGAGGAAGTTGAACACGAGCAGCAGGACAGCAATGAGGCGGTTTACCTGTCGATTTGGAGGACTGTTTTGATGGAGAAGAGCCGGTTGAGTTTTCACCATTCTCTCTTTCATCATCCACATTCCAAACACAAGAGTCTCTGCTATCATGAAGCGAGCATTCATTTGCAGCAGCCCGCATCTTATAGCAGCCCTTTGGAACCAAAATTGGAAGATTTAAATCTTCCATGTTCTTAATCGGAGGAAGAGAAAGGGCGAAGGGTCCTACCATTTCTTCCACGTCATCTATTCGGTGGGTCTACAAGAAGACTCCATTCTGGAGTTGAAAATCAGAGCTATAGGCATATCAAATGGATCAAACCTTGCCCAATCGTGTACTTGGCTTCATTGGAGCCAAAGGAGAAGCTAAAACCAATCATGCTTGCTTCGAGCATGAGGACGAGCTACAAAGTACCAAGGATCAGCTGCTATACCTCTTCAATCCAAATGCAGAGCAACTAAAAGAGGTATTGGATTTTTCAGTTGATACCTTGATGATTTGGATAGAAGACCAGCTTCTTGTTGATTTTCCATCCATCCAAACAGCCATGATCGATTGCAAATCAATTCCCATGGCTGCCAATTTTGAAGAAAGGAAGCTATTTCTCACAACATTGCAGGGATTTGTTTAGCTTCCCTTTCGCTTCAGTTAGAGTAGAGTAGCTAGGTTTGCTTTCAGCAGAAGAAGTGCTTGTGCACACTCTGCATGTTCCATTTGGGGCATGTATGATTTTCAGTTTTGTACATAGTTTTTGGTGTTGCTGGTTTTGCTCTTGCACAGTTCGTTTCAGTGGTTTTTGGTGAGAACAACTCCATGCCCGGTGGGTTTCCAAGTGGCTCAGAGGAGAGATTTTCAAAGTTCAGATCAGTTTTCAGGCTATTACTTATGACTCCATGCCCAATGGATTGCTTCAGGCTACTGGTCTTTTCATCTAGCAGGCAGATGCCCCCGTTGAGTCGCCAAATTGTTATCCAAAATTCACCCCCCAGGGTAAATTTGATAACATGCATCGAGATGTCCAAATTCCAAGAAAATGACTCGATTCAGAGCAAAATCAGTTTCTAGGGTCCCTTCAGGAATCTTTCTAAACTCCCCAGGCCGAAGAAGGAAGGAGCAAGCTTTGAGAAAGTGCGAAAAGTTGCAGAAAGGCAAATAGGATTGATCCAGAAAAAGTGAAAAACTGGCTAAGTCCTTCTAGAGGGAGCAATCGGGACGTTTGGGATGAAGGGCCCGAACCGACCGGTTCAGCGCAAATCAACACAACATCGGCCCAAAAGCAATTGGGACAAGCGGGCAGAATACCCGAACCGGCCGAACCTAAGTTAAATTGTCCTAAAAAGGTCCAAAATCAAAATAGGACGTCCGGGACAAAAAGACCCGAAATACGCGAAGAAGCCGAAGGAGCCGAAAGCCAATCAAAAGGTGCCACGTGTCTTTGGCCAAATGAGGGACAAGGAAGCCCATTTCAGGCGGATCGGAGGTTTTTGTCCCAAGCAGCACTGGGACATCCGGGACGAATGGACGCGAAGTACGCGGAAGACCCGGCAGGCCCGAGAACCATTGAGAAATTGCCACGTGTCATCAAGGAAAAGCCGAAGGGTCAAAGGGCAAGATTTGAAGCGCTGGCCCGAGCCAATAGAAATTGGACACGTGTCCAATGGAGCATAGAAGTGCGGAGCTCGGGGAGGAGTTGGAAGGTTTGGCCAAATCTAAGCCAAAAGGGGTAAAAGTGAAGGAAGACCCGGCAGGTTCGTGAACCAACCAATGCATGCCACGTATCCCTAGTGGCGGGGCATGGGAAAAAATGTGGAAAATATTCCAAGAGCACCAAAAGTCAAAATTCAAGAGACAGCCCACCGAAAAGTAGAGGAGAGAGAATTATTCAGCGAATCAGAGCATGCCACGTGGCGTCCAAGTGGCAGTGCGCGGGAAAATATTTCAAAATCCGTTTTCGCCTGTTCCGTGTCCTAAATCTTCAGATCGACATATCTTTCGATCCAGAGCTCGGATTTGCACGTTCTTGATATCAATGGAAAGCTGTTGAAATTCTCTACACGTTTCCAGGGTCAATCTTGCATTTTGGTATAGTCCGGAGGGAGAAAATTGAGAAAACGCCTCTGGCATGAAATAACAAGCAGAGGTAATACTTCAACAACCACTTTAATGCGCGCAGACAGGATTCGCACGCTTCACATTAGGCAACCGCCACTTTGCCAGAACCCGCCGCTTCTGCCATGATGGATGAATTAAATGCAACCTAGAGGTGGTTAGGGTAGATTTCAAATTCCTCTCTCTTTTCTCTCCCATTCTTCCTATAAATTGTAAGAAGGGGTTTCTTTCTAGAGTTGTTCATTTTTTTGGCTCGGCCCTCCCTTCTTTTCTTCTCTAGGGTTGAAAATGGAGTTCAAACCTCCTCCCTTTCTCTCGTAATGACATTCCTGCCTTTTACCATTAATGGAATGATGTTCTCAGTGTAAACTTCTGAAGCAACAAAACGTGTTTTGTGATGCATCTGTCCATCCTTGCTCGTTTTTGCTTGTTTTCTTCTTGCCTCTCTTCATTGCAGGTATTTGTGCATGTTTGAACGTTCACCGCAGATCCGGAGCTATGTTCATGGAGTTTTGGCCCGTGATGCATCTCGTCCATCCTTCCCATTGCTCACCTCTCTTTGTCCCATGGCGTTTTGATAGATGTTCAACATTCTCCTTCTCTCGGTGTATCACCGTTTTAGTGTAGGATTTTGCTGTTCTTCCCCTCTCTCTCTCTCTGTGTCTCCTTGGCATGGTTAGATTAGGATTAGATTAGCTTGCCTACACTGGAATAGCTTGTGGCGGTGTAGTTTAGGAGCAGAACCAGCCTTCTCTGGAGATTCCTCTCTCGGTTTTACAAGTCCCACGCTGAGAGAGGTTTCCATGTTGTGCAATCACACTGGATTTCGAACATCAACCTAGAAGCCTTGTGCGTCCTGTGGGTGCTTGTGATTTTGCACTAACAGATCCTAGTTTGATTAATGGAGGAAACAAAAGAAGAAAAACAAAACCAAATCTTAGCCAAAAGGTATAGAATTTCTAAAATATGGGGAGCATGATGTAACCAACCCTTAAATTATTAATTTCTTTTGATTCCTAAACAGTTTGAGTATTTTATCTATTTTAGGAGTATATTTACTAATAACAGCAATTTTCACTAATTGTTATGTGATTTTGTGGAGTATGGGGATTAATTATATTTTATTATCTATATTTAGAATCAGAAAATAAAAATAGAAGTATTTCTTATTGATGTCTATTAGGTGGTTAATTTAAAAGTTTTTTTAGTCAGTAGAGGGAGAGAAGGAACCTTTGTAAGAAGTGCTTTTTTCAATAAAATATAGGAGAAATTTGATGTGAGGAATTTGATGTAGGGTGACTGTACAAGCACTTTTCCATAGTGTACAAGGGAGGAATTTTATATGATGAGAGAGGTAAAGGGGAGTAGGAGAAACAAGGAGAGAGGTTTAATTATGTAAGTAAGAACTATCATATTCTCACCAACATAACAAAGTAGGTCCACATTTAATTAGAAGAACACAAAAATGTAATAAATCGATAAGAATGAAAACTAGAGACACAAATTTCTATAGATTTATTAATGAAGGACACAAAATTCCTTCTTGGTTATACAAGATCACCATGCTTGCAATTTTAGAGAGTAGAGAGGGTAGAGGAACATATAAAATCACATAGAGGAAATTTAGATCGTATTTCTTGATGTAGTAGTGAAGATAATCTTAAAAACATACATCAATCCACAATCGCCAACCATTTTGGAATGGATAAGTCCTAGTTTATAACATACAAAAATGTCTCTTCATCTACCCCACACATGACTCTTCAATTCCCCATCACTTGTGACCTTCCATATTCCTAGGAAATGAAAGTGAGTCTTTTTATCATTAATTGAAAATAACTCTTACAATGTTAAACAAAAATTCACTCAAGTAAATAGGAAAAAATAGTGAAAAGTACCTCCTAATGAAGAATTAGAACATAGAGAGAGAGAGAGAAAAGGAAGGGGAAAGGAAGAATAGAAGAGATTATCACTCGATGAAGATGAATCCTCTACGATGGAGAGCGAACTGTTGTAGAACCAAGATGAAAGCTTCATGAATGAGAGGGGTTGATCAATATGATGAAGATGAATCCTCTACAAATGAATAACCTACTCACCAAGAACCGTGAGATATGAAACATTCCAGGGATTTAATAGAATAAGTGTTCGAAACAATGTTATGAAATCTACATTTTTATGGGAACATGATGATCATTTATGTACACAAGATAAGATTTATGATATGAGGATCACTTTTTTAATTCTATAGGATTTCACAATTCACCTTTGTGACCAAGAATCAATTCTATGATTCTCAAACCTTTTTATGAATGTCTATTACTTATTAAAAGATGTATTCACCCTACAAATAAAAGGATCTCCCGAATGTGATTCCAATCCTATGGCCATCTGTTGAAATAAAATGAGGTGATTGTAAGTGCATCTTCCTTTGAGGTGTGATTACACTACGGGTGTTGAATACGTGTTTAAAAACACTACTATATGAATTTCAAGAAGTGAAACTAAGATGGTTTCTCATTCTTGCAAATATGGTACTTCAAATGGAAACTATCCTCCTTGAGATCTTGACTATATCACCCTAACTTGTTCTGGAAGAGATTTAAACGTGTAATGGAAAATTCAGGATATGATGGTCATCATCCTACTCCTTGAGCTTCACATTTGATATTATTGTCCTCATCACTTTGAAAATGATGACCCTTCACAATTTACCTCCCTGAAAAAGATGTCACCTAAGTGGAAACACTTTTTAGAATATCGAGCACCCTTTTTCTCAATTTCTCCTCATGGAAAAAGGTCTCCTTCTCTAGATAAATGAATTTATCCCTGAATGAAACTTAAAGGAATGACTGAGAATGAGTTCCATGTTCTTGACCTCCAAACTGCATTGAAACATTGCAAATGTAACCTCCCTTACTTACAATATCTGAGCACATTACAAAGCATTGATTAATTGTGTAAAAACACTTTCATGAGATATGCATTGTTTGTGATCGTGAGATGACTGAAAACATCACTCATGGTGATCATCTATTATCACACTCCTGATGACCATTTCCTTGATAAATTGAATTTCACTAGAGTTATGGGTGTTTCAAATCCTTGACATACCTCATGATGTTTCGATTTCACCCTCACCCAAGTGATTGTCTTGCAAACCCATTGATTTGCTATGATCTTTTCCTTTTCATAGTGTGTTTTTTATTATCGAGAGAGATAGTGACAAAGATGTTTCCTTCATGGTGGAAAACACTTAGAATTATTATACATTCATTTTCTCATCTACACATCAAAGATATTCTCCTCCAGATAGGATTATTTCTCTTTAAATGAAACTTTTTGCCTCCAACCTCCTACCGAGAAGAAATAAAGTGGTTACATTACCTTTCTTTTGAGATTTACGAGTAAATTATGAGATATTTGAATGAGTGTTCAGAACACCATTACGAGATATTCCACTTTATAGACGTTTGATAACTTATTGCTCCCATAAACATTATGATCTTGGGTTGAGGCACATTGGGAACAATTTATATTATGTGTAGAAATCATAATCATTCACCCTAAAGGCTCAATTCATGTTTTAGAGGTTTAGAGACTCCATCAGACTCGCCTCGGAAATTATTTTCTCTTATTGGTGACAAAAATATCCTCATTGAGTGAATTCAACCATGATGACTCCCTTCTACCATAATTGGGATGGGTTAAACCATGCAACTTCTTACATCAAATTGTGTCATGAAGAAATCACCTCCGGAATGATTTTTTTAGAGCTCATAGGGTTTTCTTTCCTTTCTCGGACTAAGAGTCAACTTCTCAACCTTGCGATGGTGGCAAAAGAAATGATATAGTAATAACAGAGTTTCCACATCTTTTTGGGCTTGATTACAAGACTTACTATTTTTAGAAGGACCTATCCAAGATTGATATTTTTAGTAAGTTTCCGTTATTTTGTTTTTTGATGTTTCTTGTTCATTCTAAGTATTACAAATGTTTAAGATTTATTATTTTTAAAAACTTACTATTTTTAGACACCCATAGATATGAATACTTGATATTTTTAGAAATGGAACTTATGAGTGTCAAGTTGCAATGAAAAACACTAGCAAAATTCTCTATTTTGCACCAAGACATTATACTCAATTTCATGATTTTTCGTCTGTTGGATCTCTGTGAAAATGAAAAAGTAAGTTTTAGGGTTTGGAATCTTTATAATATTGTTGTAAAAAATCTAGATCGTAATGGATTTTCTTTGACAATCTTCCCAAAGGAATTTTGGAGAGGAGATCACATGCAAAATTTCAAGGGAAACAGGTGCCCGGATGAGGAGATATGATCAAATATTCATTTTTATGGCTATGGAGGTCTCAGTAAAAATTTGGTAGCATGTCTGGATAAAAATGAAGTTTTGGAGGATGTTGCAACAACACTTTTCATGAAAAATGACTAATTGTTTGAGAAATGGAGAGTTAGTGAAGTTTTATTGTGATTCTTAACTCACCTAGAACCGCATTGGTTAATCATGGTTAGAAAGGAGTGGATGTGAAGTTACACCCGGTATAATGGGGACATAGGGGACACTAGGGACACCGTACGCTAGAAAAGTAACATGCAAACATGAGAATCTAATAGTAGCTCTTCTTCGTGCACTGACCTCCCGATGTCATGTCGAGACAATCGGTGGGAATGGAATATATGTGGATACGTAAAAGCTAGTTGGGTAATCTTATATCCTCAACACGCAATAATGGGATCTGTAAATCTAAGGAAAAGAAAGCTCTCCTAACCTGAATTTGTGTAATGGATCATTCAAATATAATAGCTACTCGGAGGCTCCAATCAATGTCGAGCTCTTTCGAGATCCTATCTATTGGCTGTTGAATACGTGGAAAGGGGTGTAGGTGCTTCGTATATATTTCCTGACAAGGTCATGGAAAATGGTAGTGATAGATGCAGTGGATTTGTAGAAACTATGGGTGATTTTCTAGTCTAGCCCAGAAAATTTTGGATTGATTGGCTTCTATATTTGATACAGAAAATTATGTTATAATATCTTGTGGGAGTGGTGAGGATCTAAATACCAGCATTCGTAAACCGGTGTCAATACTTAACTAACTTGCAGGCCCCTTGGGTTGTGGGACCTGGGGGTCACAACCATGAGTTTGTGTTTGTTGTGGACCTGTTATGGTCATGTGAAGAATCAATCTCTTCTTCCGACTATCCAATGGTCATAATCCTTTTCAGCTTCTATGTTTAGTACCAAGAGTTGTGTAATTTTCTCAGAATACCTTATAGGTGTTCTGGCAACTTGTATACGTAACCTGTATTTATGTTGATGAGAAGGTCTCCTGTGTTTGGCATGCGGAACTAACGGATCATAGCCAAATATTTTTTCTCTTTCGGGTTCTTGTATGGTCATGTAGATATCCTATCAGGGCAGTCTATAGTTGGGTTGACTTGACCAAAATGTGTATGCTTTGTCGTCTTCAATATTCAGTTGTCTCAATTGTTCACTAATTGCTTGTTGGTTTGTTTTCATTTGAAATACCTGAATCCTAAGCCCTTGATCTATATCCATTAACGTTGTGAAGAGATTCAGCTGAGATACTACTAGTTCGAATACATATTCCCTGGGCTCTTTGGGTCCCGTAATTTTCATGCAAAAGAAGATTAAACTTTAACTGCAACAAGTAAACTAACTATGAAAGATATATCTACACTATGCCTATATTTCTCTTATTTTTGTATTTTCAATGATGCATTTTTGAATGAAATTAAAAGAGCAGCTATTCTAATATATTCAGATAATGGACAGTTAATCTAATAACAGAATTTAAAACAAGCAAGCTAGCCTGATGTAGCTTGTGCAGTTGTGAATTTATCCTAAATATTAAATAACTTAACTAGTTTAATTGAAAGACTTTCAATCCTTCCTCAGAAGTGAGGAATGAATCATAGTTTCTTAGAAACTATCATTCCCCATAGCTTCCCTGGCAATATTGAAAGTGAATTTTAACTTGAAATAGAATGATTTACTACTCTATTTGATATATTGTAACTACAAATTTGATAGCTCAAACCTGGAGTTTACATAACAGTGGTAAATCCAGTCGTATCGTGACTTGTCCCCTCAGTGTGATCTCCTCATTCCTTCATGTTCTCGTGAATCCAAAAAAATGTGAGTGTGATAGTGTCAGCAGAAGAAGATGCTCGAACAATGGTAGCTTTGGATATAAACCGAATACAATGCAAGTAAGAGAGGGATAGTGCAAGTGAACAGAGCTTGACTATGTAATTCCTAGTAGGATTTATTGCGGGGATACAACACAAAATACTAAGAATTATGGGATCTATTTCTTGTGACAAAACAAAACCTGC
The DNA here is from genome assembly GCA_018340775.1 of Taxus wallichiana var. yunnanensis. Classification (NCBI taxonomy): domain Eukaryota; kingdom Viridiplantae; phylum Streptophyta; class Pinopsida; order Cupressales; family Taxaceae; genus Taxus; species Taxus wallichiana. The sequence goes on along the minus strand of CM031242.1, from coordinate 64,461,198 downwards.
AACTCTAAGATTATCAAAATGGATTCTAATCTAGAACTGAAACTACCTTATGCTAAGCTGGCTGTATGGGACAACAATGGAGTAAAATGAAAGTATGAGGATCAAATGATCTCTAAAGCAGAAGAGAGGCTGAGAATTCATACAAAATATAAAACTATTGAAACTCATGCAAGAACTTCAAACAAACTGAATAATCAAACACGAAGGAGAGGGGCCATTTGCTTGTGGACAAGCTGAGTATTTATAGCATTTGGATTTACCAGAGGGTAAGTCTAAATTGAACTCTTCTAATATTAAACAAAGGGAAATCACTATTTCTTGGGTGGCAAAACATAAATGTAAGCTTTAGTGGTTGAGGAATGTGGATAGAAATTTGAATTTTTACGTTTGATGAAATTGTCTAACGCGTTCGGAAAAAGTACACATGACCGCCACCGCACAGACAGGAGGTGGTTACAGACCTCCGCTCTTTCCTAGGTGACGGTCACGGGACCTGCCGCCTAGTAGTAGAGCGTGGTTATGTAACTTAAAGACAAAAAGCAAGAAAAAGGGGTAGAGGTTAGAACAAGACATGTAAAAGCTATAAAAGGCTTTCTAGGATGCAAATGTAGACTTGGCGAGATTTTCTGGATTCTGAACACCTTGTGAAGAGATCTGAATCATCATTGGGGTTTCGTAACCTCTTTCTACGGTAGTATAGTACCTTCATTTTTGGGTACATACATATTTCCCCCTCGGAGAAGAATTTTAGCCATGAAGAGGCATAAAACATTAGGTCCAAGTATGGCAGTCCCAAAATGGGGAGTTATAAGCTATACTTGACACGCTCATGTGTCGAAATGTCACCATCCAAATTCTTGCTATCTGTAAAATGAAAAGAGGAATCAAGTGCAGATAGATAAAATAAATTGAAAAATAAATACTAAATTAACATGAAATGAGGACTTACCATTCATGCGGGGATGACAACTTGCCTCCATCGTCACTCCAACTCTACGTGAGAATACTCAAAATAAAATTAGAATACTATATAAATGTAAAACGAATTCATTTTACTATTCATTTGTGCATGTTGATTTGGTGTTTTTTGAGCTCTAGGACCCACGGTGACAGTTCTCGATGAGAGTATAGTAAAAAAAATCGTTGTGAGATTGTGATCATGCCTCCAAGAGTAGGACATCGACCTGCGAAGTCTTAGGTTAGTTCTCCTCAATTTATTGTTTTTAAACCTAAAATATAGAAATGTTCAAATCTTGGTTCTAGGGGATCATTTTTTAAAATGATAGTTTTAAATGAATCTGTAGGTGGGGCACCCATAGGGTAGGTCTTTATTTCAGCTTAAAATGGTGCGTTTTTTCTTTTTTAACATGTTTTTAGGGCTTTGAGTCGCTTGTTGATTCATGACAAGACCGCATCCCTATACAAGGCGGTGGTCATGGGATCGCTGCCCTATGAAGGTGGTGGTTACAGGACCTCCACTTCATAAGGTGGTGGTTACATTACCTCTACCCCATAAGGTGGCGTTAGGAAACCACCGCTCGCATTGCAGTAGTGGTTTCAAACAAAATGCAAAAAAATGTAAATTTTAATTATTGTTGCATTTTCAACATTTTTATATGTTCTTGATGATTTTTCTAGTTGGATTATGTTACTAACTTACTATTTTTATATATTTTGGGTGGATGTAGAATAAGGAGGATTACATCGGATACAGAGAGAGGAAGTGTGATTGGCTCCCGAGTAGTGTTAGAGGCACCTACTCAGTAACGAGATACTCTACAAAGGGCTGGCATTTGGAGGATTGCATAGGTCCCTCATGTTGCACCTGCTAATCACATATTGTGTGACTTATTTTCATATTGGGATGCAAATCAGAACACTTTCTAATTTTTAGGCTATCAACCTAGAGGACATTTATCAAATATTGGGGGTCCCAGTTCTTGGGAGATGGTTATCTCTCAAGATAGTAGTATCCAAATCTCAGATGGTTCAATGGGCCACCTACATGGGAGATGTTGTTGTCTCCATGGGCTCAAAGAAGGGGGTGAAGGTCTATTCCATTGTTGATTCTCCTATCCCTGTGCTTCGCCTAGGATGTTATGGGTATCTTGGCTTCGTGATTGATTGGGGACAAGGGAGGAGATACTCTCTTATACTGTTGGGCTCCCATTATCACACAGATTGAGGCACATGGCCATGTTTATGCTTGGGGAGCAGACATTCTTGGGACCACCTATCATGACTTATATAGGGTGGTTAGATTACAGGGACAATCATTGAGTCACCCTACTCTAGTTATGAGTTGGGTGTATGAGTGCATCATTCCTTATGGGAGAGGTGTACAGAAGAGGATCTCGGGGCTGTTAGGGCAGAAAGGTGGACAAATATGATTGTACTTAGGATGCCACACTAGCTAGTGGCTTCTTTTACTATTGCATACATGGAGGCCACTCCTTATCGAGTGCCATGGCGGTGGTTATGGGGAGAGAGACACACACACACTGATCACCCGCTATGCTACCTACCAACCTGATAGATAGGAAAGGGAAGTTGGAGATCCACCCCTTTGATAGAGTACCTCAGCAGTTTGGCCTCCCCTATATTGATATGTTTCCTCTAGTGGGGCCAGTATACAGGTTTGTTCGTGAGGCCAAGGGAGGTCCTAGAGGCCGAGGTTGGACTACGATCACTCCTATATTTCCCATCGTAGTTAGGCGGGTGGTTCATTCCCGAGGGGTAGCCAGTGCTCCTCGAGCACCTTTACTTTAGATCGGAGCCAATCTTACTCATAGTGGAGAGGGAGATGAGCCCATTGATGTGGACTCAGACTCTAAGGAGTTCACCGGAGAGGAGACAGGAGGATATGGCGGGGATGAGACTGGAGGTGGGGCTGGTGGGACAGATGAGGAGGATGATAGTGACTCTGAGTGGCATGAAAATTAGAGTATCTTGAGGGCCGAGAGGGCAGAGGAGAGTACAGAGAAGGTGACTCGATCTCAGAGGAGTTGCCTTCTCAGGACATTAGGGGAGATGATGAGTCTGTGGCAGGACGTCATTTCTTTCCAGATTTGGGGGAGGTTCCATAGTCGGTGGCAGTGTCAGTGTTAGCACGCATCTTAGAGATCCCACCTAGAGGCCTGGAGATCTGAGTGAGTTACTACTCTTTTCTCGATTTTGTTTTAGCTAGAAATGTTTAGTCGATATTTCTCTTTTGTTGTTTTGTTTGTTTTTGACCTTATTTTGGACAATTTTCTAACTTGTTTATTTCTCTTTTTATTTGTAGTGACTACTGAGGGATGGTGAGACTTGATTCGCCAGGTGTGCATAGACACCTTATTGCTCCCTTCAGAGGGTACTCAGGCCAAGCTTACTGAGGACGTTGGAGAGCCTTCAATAGCTGGCCAACATACTGATGTGTTTGCCCCTATCTGGAAGGCGGAAAAGATCATGACCTCCCTTCGTACTGAGTTGGCTAGATATAGGACTACTGAGTGCTTGATGAGGAGGAGCCATTCTCACAATGAGACCACAGCTATTGGCCGTGATCATGATCCCTTAGTTCATTCAGAGCATCATCGTAGCAGGAGTCCTAGACATGGTCATGCACCCTCTAAGGGATCCCACAGGGATTGAGAGATCATGGTGTCTTTTTGGTGGATGTTTATACAAGTGTTTTTGTATTTTTCGGGCTCATTGAGCATTTTGACCATGCCTAGTGCATGATGGCATTATATATAAAACATGATATATATATATATATATATATATATTTGATCTAGATCTTCTTGTATCTAGAATTTTGTGATTCGTTTCCCATGTGTACACTAGATGTTTTTAGAATCTTTGTTTTTATATGATTTTCAAAATATATGCAATGGATGACAAGTGATAACATAATGTTGTACTAAACTTTTGGTTTCTTTTGGGCAATGTTCGTTGCTTCTTCTTATTTTGACAAAATGTGATGAATATCTAGTGATAAAGAGATGAACTTTCCCCACTCCTATCTCCATGCAACTAGTAAGATGCGAGGGCTCAACACCAAGATTTGGGAAGGGTGCAAATTATATGAGTTTGAATGAATGGAAATGATGAGAGAAAGACAAGGTTTTGATAGAAATCAAATTTAGACTTGCGTACTTACTCTTACTTGAAACTACTACATAGTTTAGAATGCATCTTATTTTCTAGTTTATCTAGACTTAGATCCATGGATGGCAACTTGGTCGACAAAATCTAGTTTTAAGGATTTAATCTCTTTGGAATTTAGATACTTAATTTCACTTAATATACTTTGCTTTAAAATATTAATATTCACTAACTTGCGTGAATAGACCCCCTACGCCCTGCCCCATGCTACTAGTAAGAAGCATGGGCTCATCACCAAAGGTAGGACATAGGTGAGTAAGGGCACTTATTTCCTTTCTCAACCTCGCATCACTAGTAAGAGATGTGGGCTCATCACCGAAGGTTGGTGGGGCAAAGAAGTGTGTAAAAATAAAATATTCTATTTGGTTTAGCATTTTTTATTTAACTTGACACTTTTGATTTGTGACTTTGGAGTATCCTTGTTTCAAAGAGATGTAAGAAGGATAGATGTGACACCAAGAAGCTTCTAGAATATACTGTAGGTAAGAACAACTTAACCAAGTAGAAAAGAATGAGTATGACCAAGTATGTAGGCCTTGGTATGGTTTTTGTCAAGACTTTGTCTGTCGATTTGATGAAATGATTTTGGAACCATTTGATGATATTATGAAAACTGAAGAGATATGATTTTGAATTATTTTTCCAATATTTTCATAAGCTTGTAATGAATTTCTTAAGAATAAGTTCCTTGACCACAATAGTTACGAAATGAGTGAACAAAATGAAACAACTAAGTGACTAAATGCAATGTAGGTAGATATAATATACAAATGGTGATGCTAATGACCTATGTGTAAATCCATTTAAGATGCAAGGAATTGATAGTTTCATTGAATTCCTCACCTTCTAGTGTACATAAGAGATACGCACCATTCCCATAGTATTTCATGACTCAGTATGGGCCCAACCACTTGGGCCGGAATTTCCTTCCTTCACCGGTTTTCTTATCACCTAGTTGTCTAGTCTTAGAACTAGATCTCCCTTGTATATTTATCATTCGTAGACTTTTTTATTATATTACCAACACATCCAGTCAGCATAGGCTCTATGAATTTTTTTGGTATTTAGCATGGCCTCATCAAATATTTCTAGTTGAGAAAGGCGTGCCTCTCTGAGGTTTCTTCTCCCAAAATCCTCAGTAATGAGATACGGAGGCTAGGTATTTCGACCTCAAGTGGGAGAACTGTCGCCCCCAAATACTAATGAGGAATGGGTTTCCCTCATCGGTGTTCTTATTGAGATTTGGTGGGCCCATAAGGTCGGGTATAATTTTAAATTCCAATCCGTTTATTCTCCTTAATTATTTTGAGGAGAATAGCTTTTAATGTTTTTTTGTGGCTTTAGCTTGTCCGTTGGCTCGAGGGTAATAAAGAGAGGTCGTATGATGGTTTATCTTGAATTTACTACATAACTCATGGACCTCATTGTTCTTAAAGTATATGTCATTATATGAGATAATTACTTGTGGGACACCGTACCTACAAATGATCCGATTTAAAATGAACTTAGTGATTACGACCTGCACGATGGTGAGAGGCATGGCCTCTACCCACTTGGTAAAATATTCTATGGATGTGATTATAAAATTATGGCCATTTATGATGAGGGGGATAATTTCCCTATCAAATCTAGGCCCCACATGGAAAAGGGCCATGGAGTTGCGATTGGTTACAGAGCTTGTGCTAGCATGTGAATCTCGTGGGAGAATTCTTGGCATTTATGGCACTTGCGCACAAAATCTATTGTGTCATGTTCCAGAGTGGGCCAAAAATAGCCCATCCGATGTATTTTTGAGTAGTGGTGTGACCACTAAAGTGGCCTCCACATATCCCACTATGGGATTTGTACAGTAATCTTTTTGGATTCTTCAGTGTCAACGCATCTTAAAAGCATTCCATCGAAGGCTTTACGATAGAGCACTTGTTCTAAGATAACATATTTAGCAACAATAATGCGTAACCACCTTCTTTGTTGTGATGTGGCACCTTCTGGGTATGTATGGTCCATGATAAAATTGACGATGTCAGTGTACCAAGGGCATGTAGAGATGGGGGGTCTAGTTTCGACAAAGTATATGCACTCATCGAGAAAATCTAGATTTACCAGATCGCTCCATCTAATGGATTGTCAGCTAACCAGTCTGCAATGATTTGTCCCTTAACGGATTTCTGGTTTACAAATGTTAATTTGAATTCACCCATTAAGGTTATAAATCATCTAGCCTTTTTAGATAAAGACCCTTGCAATGAGGAATGTTCATAAGTGATATGTCTTTACAATGACCCTTGTTTCTTTGTTTAACATGTAATGTATTAAACATTTTGTTGCAAAGACTATGTCAAGGCATTCTCTCGCAAAGACAATAAGAAGCATTTGACTACTTCGAAGGCCTCGTTACATTATTCTGTCTAATTAATGCTATAATATTTAATTAATAAATTGTTGATTAGATGAACAACAAAACTTAAGTCCGGAATGAACCTTTGAATTACACCTAGTTTCCCAAGAAATGATCTAATACCAGACTCGTCTAATGGTGGAATCACTTTGAGAACAGCCCATATTTTGGCTAGATCAACATCAATCCCTCGTGAGGATATAATGTAACCCAGAAGCTTGCCTCCTGTTACGTAAAATACGCATTTCTCTAGATTTAATGTGAAGCCATATTCTATCAATCGTGAGAGGATGATACAGAGTACCTATGGGTGATCATAGTGCTTCTTGGCCTTGGCCAACAATTCATCTACATAGGATTCCACAATCTTATGAATAAGGTCATGGAATATATATGGCATTGCCCATTGGTATGTAGCGCTAGCGTTCTTTAGAAAAAAATGGCATGACAGCAGTAATAATAAGTTCCCAAGGAGTTATAAATGTGGTCTTGGCTTTATCTTCCTTAGATATTTTAATCGATTATACCCGAGAATCCATCCATTAGAGACAAAAGCTCAAATCCAGTTGTTGTGTCAAAAATAACGTTGATGGATGGTAACAGAAGTCATATTTGGGACAAGATTTGTTAATGTCCCGTAAGTAAAAGTATATGCAAATGCGTATTTTCCCATTATTTTTTAGAACAGGGACGATATTAAATACCCATTGTGAATAGTCAATCTGGTTTGAGTAATCCCACTTGGAGAAGCTTCATTACTTCTTCTTTCACCATGAGAGCCACTTTTGGTTTCATTGGTCTCGACTTTTGTTTAGTTGGCTTTGCATCCAGTTTGGTGACAAGATTATGTACCGCGATATGTGGTGCAATTCCTGTCATTTCTTTGTAATTAAATGCAAAATCCTTTTGATGTTATTTGAGGATCTGAGTATATATTTCTATCTCCTCTAGAGTTAACGAGGATCATAACTTAAAAATATTTGGTTCTTCCTCTATTCCAATGTTTATGTCAATTGTTTCTTCGATCAAGGAAGCGTTACCTTCTTCAAATTCAGGTGGCACCGGAGGTAGTTCCAAACTTTCTCCATTCTCTACCTCATAGATATCAAGATGATTTTGTGTTGGATAATCTATCATGGGATTTCCAACATAGGAAGAGGAATGTGGGATTAGGGAAATATCTACTATGTGATGAGTGAGATGTAGCTCCGCATAGGTGTTTAAATATTCAAGAGTGACTCTATCATTTTCAAAGTGATCCGAGATAGAAGACTCATTCTCAACTTCTATATGTTTCAAGAGTGGTTTTGTTGGTATTTTATGCACCAATGGTTCAATACGAAGTGATACTATGAAACTTGTATTTTCCAACTCACTATTTGGAGTCGAATGGGAAGCTAAGGTTGTTATTGAATCTGCAAGAAGGTTTTGCTCTCATGGTATTACTTGATTGATATGAAGTCGAATCCTTTGGTTAAATCTAATACCGCCATTTTATAGAGTTATAAATACTCAGCTCTAGTCTCATATACCTCAGAAAATTGGTTTATAACTAGTTGTGAGTCTCCTAGCACTCTAATGTTATCAATGCCCATCCTTTTGGCTATGATGAGGCCAAGGAGGAGGGCTTCGTACTCAGCGCCATTATTTGTAGACTCAAAATTTAACTTAAAGGAAAAAGGTAGGATCTTTCCCTTAGGAGAAGTAAATATCACACCTCCCCGCCTCCAAATGACATCTAGCTCCATCGAAGTGGAGAGCCCAATATTTTCTTGGAAAATGGATGTTGGGATATTCCTCATGTTTGTTTCTTCTACCTCGAGTTACTTCTACCATACAAACTTTATCTAATAGAAGGGAACCAATTCCTAGGGTGTATCCCATACCCATAGAATCAAATGATAGGAGAATGGGTAGGTCTTTCTCTAGTAATTCTACAGCTTTTATGGTAGTCCCTAATTATACCATTTCTATGACGTTATTCTCATTTTTGAGTGTTGGAATGCCTTTGACTCGGTTTGTAATTTCTAATTCTTGTAGGTATCAACTCTCTTCCGGTTTTGAATTGATTGGTTTGTTAAGTTGATTCGTTGGGAGTTCAAACTCGAGTGAACACCTGGTCTTTTCTTCAAGTCTCTGCTAGGTGTATATCGAATGGTTTTGGGTTACCTTGTGCCAAAAATATTTTCCCTAGATGTAAAAATCTTATTTCCTGGAATAACGTGGAAGGGGTTGCCTTCATGCAGTGTATCCATGGTTGATCGAGGATCATATTATAGTTTGTTTCCCAATCTATAATATAAAATTTTGTGAGGATTTTCTTGGGTCCTAAGGTGAGGTGACTAGTAAAACTATGGTTCCAATTGAAATGGCCTTGAGGCTATCATAACATCTTAGCGTATTTCATGTGTGGAACAATTTGTTTCTCCATATCCTAGCTTTTGAATAAAATCTAAGGGGACTATGTTAACTGTTGCCCCATCGTCAATCATTGCACACTTAACATAATTATTGTAAACCCATACCTATAAATGCAAGGTTGGGTTGCCTCTACATGCAATTTTAGCATCTGTTGGCATTTTGCTTATATCAAATATAAACTCGGTATCCCTATCCGGCTGCCCTGGAGGGTAGACATCAAAATCTACATGGTTTACTTGAATTTATGGAGGAGGAGTGATGTTAATTAAATGACCAAGGCCTAATGCTTCTAAGAGAGCATCCCTATGGGTGGGAGATTTCTTCAACAAATCTAAGAAAGAAATGTGAGAGAAGGTATTTGTTAAGTCATTAACTAAATTGTAAGTGTCTATGGGTTTTACCAATGTTTGTTGAATGTTGTCTAGTTCTAACAGATAGTTTGGAAATGGTTGATAAGAATAATATTGTGTTCTTGTTATGGTTTCTATGGGTAGCTCGGTATATAATTCTACCAGTCAATTATCTTGGTTTGTGGTCGAGTTCCTAATTGGGGTGTGACCGGCGGATTTAATGAAGTTGAGGCTTCATGATCATTATTTCCTGTCATAACACCCTTGTTTTTCCCATTTGGATCTAACCTATTATTGTTAGAGTGATTTGGGAACAGATCGTTAAAGATCTTGAGGGGTTCATTTTGAAGGGAAACTGCCCCTATGTACGTGTTTGGTGTGGGTACTACAAAATTTTCTAAAAACATGTCTATAAAGAGTTGTTTTTGTCTTCTGGAAAATGCTACATGAATTTATTGTAGTCATGGAAAGTCCTAGTATCATGGCCTTGAATCTTGTGGAAACCAAAATATAAGTTTGGATTATAGTTTCGAGGTTGTTGGTTTGAAACCTGTTGTGGTCTAGAATTTTGATTAGGTTGTTGGTTGTTAGAGTTAAAATTTTGAGGTCGTTGCCTTTGGTTTTGACTCTAATACCCATTTGGGTTTCAATTTGGACCTTGTGTTTGGATTTTTTGTTGTTTTTGTTGTCATTTTCGTGATGGACGATTAAAATCCACCGCGTTGATTGTTGGAGTAAAGTTGTTATTTCGCTGATTATTAATGGGTGGTGAAATGTTTATGACGTTTTCCCTTTTAACCTAGTCTATTAATCCATCTGTTGTAACCCCATGGTTTTTGTTAAGGATCTTGGGTCCTTGATTGGTATTCTCGGCACTAGGATAGGTCGTAGTGTTTTGATTGAGAGTGATTAATTTCCCGTTTGTTCCATATGTCTTACGACCACTATCTATTGTCGCCGATCTATTCAGAGAGTACTCTTGATTACTTCATCATAAGTCCTTAGTGGGAACTTCTGGACTTCTTCCTTTATCTCTCTATTGAGGGAATGAAGGAATAAGTCACATAGTTCCATCTGATCCATGTTTGGAGCACTTGCTGATGAGTAGAGGACTGTATGCCATCTTTGAATAAAATGAGCAGCGGATTCATTGTGCTCTTGTTTAATATGTAAGAATTCTCTTATTCCTATTCTTAACAATTTGTTCATGTCAAAAGATTTGATAAAATCTGACACAAGTTGTTTGAATGAGTGTATCAAGGCTTCAGGTATTATGTAATAATAATCAAGGGTAATACCCTCTAAGGTTTTAGGGAATATCTTAGCAACAATCCCATCCCAAGGGAGTAATTCTCAAATGGCCGTGGCATAGGTCTTGATATGTGCATTCATATCTCCCTCCCGTTTGTACTTGGCAAATCGGGAAGAGGTCTTGGAAGCATGACACTTCGTATGGTGAAATCTAGAGGCTCTTTTAAATATTCTAAGTAATTCCCTACTACATAGGTTTTGACCATCGATGGTGCCTCCGCCGATGGGGTGGGGGCGGCATGGTTTGTCGATATGGTATAGCATATGTATTTACAGGACATAAGGAAATCCCTGTGGTTGAGTGAACATCCCAGGAGAAGAGAACATGTCTCCTTGTGGTGATTTTGAATAAATATTCAAGTAGGGAGGAGCATTGCTCTAGTATGGGTTGTTTGGTGCTAAGTTGGGAGGTATCATACTTTCAATTGGAGCGGCATTTGAAAATGTGGTTCTAGTTGGTGTTTGTTGTGGATAGCTATACGAATGTTGAGGAGGCATGCCTAACGTGCCCATTCCTGTAAGGAGGTCAACTTGGCTGGGATGATGTAGAGGGTTGGGGATTCCTACTTTCCCGAAATATGAATTTTGATTTACTTGAGCAAGTTCTAATCCTCTAACCTTTTCGACTAAGGCTGAGATGACCTTGATTGGTGAAGATGCAAAGTGTTTTTCCTTAATGGTGGTTGTTGTACACCTTGGGGTTGTAAAGGGGTATGATACCCTGCTATAAATTGATCGTTACCTTGCTAAGATTCACCGAGAGTATTTCCCATAGGTGGAGGAATGGGGGTGTTTTCTTTGAGTAGGGTATCGGGTTGTATTTACAAACTTCCTATAGGTGGGTACATGTTTTGGAAGCATTGTTCACTCCTAGCATAGCGTGCTAAATACTCCTCATCCAAAAATGGGAGTGGATCTGACTATCTATTTATTTTTGGTGTGAACAAAACTCAAGGAGATGAAGTGGATTCTCCAAAGTAAAATTCATATTGTTAGAGCCCGAGGGCTCTGTTTGTTTCGTTTGTGTGAGCTGATCTAAATCTTCAATTCAAAACAAAGAACTAGATCTAGTTCTTTGAGGAGGAGTTTGTGATGATAAGTAATTACTTGAATAGTTGTCACCCATGCGCAAAGTAAAGTGAGGGTGATGGTTGTCTATTTTTTTTTACTATAATGAGCTTCAAGACCTAAGAGAGGTTTGACATATGCATCGTATCCAAACATATTCGGGGGTATATAAATACCCACAAAATAATGGGAAAGAGTAAATATGGATGAAAGAAATGAAAATAAAAGGGGAACCGTTATTTGTTTCACGTCGGGTTCACCAATTTTGTACACTAGAAAAGTAGTATGTGAGCATGAGAATATACATGTAGCTCTTCTTCGTCCGACCTCTCGAGGTCATGCCAAGACAGCTAGTGAGAATGGAATATATGTGCATACAGACAAGCTAGTTGGGAAATCTTATATCCTCAAGACGCAATAATGGGATCTACGAAACTAAGGCAAAGAAAGCTCTCCTAACCTGAATTGGTGTAATGGATTATTTAGATATAATGGCTTCTTGGAGGCTCTAATCAATTTCGAGCTCTACCGAGATCCTATCTATTGGTTATTGAATACGTGGAAAGTGGCTTGTAGGTGCTTCATATATATTTCTGACAAGGTCATGGAAAATGGTAGTGATAGATGCAGTGGATTTGTAGAAACTATGGGTGATTTTCTGGTCTAGCCCAGAAAATGTTGGATTGATTGGCTTCTATATTTAATACGAGAAAATTGTGTTATGATATCTGGTGGGAGTGGTGAGGATCTAAATACCAGCGTTCGTAAACCGGTGTCAATACTTAACTGACTTGCAGGCCCGTTGGGTTGTGGGACCTGGGGATCATAACCATGAGTTCGTGTTTGTTGTGGACCTGTTATGGTCATGTGAAGAATCAATCTCTTCTTCCGACTATCCAATGGTCATAATCCTTTTCAGCTTCTATGTTTAGTACCAGGAGTTGTGTGATTTTCTCAAAATACCTTACAGGTGTTCTGGCAACTTGTATACCCAACCCTGTATCTATGTCGATGAGAAGGTCTCCATCGTTTGGATGTAGAACTAATAGATCACAGTGAAATATTTTTTCTCTTTTAGGTTCTTGTATGGTCATGCGGATATCCTATCAGGGTAGTCTATAGTTGGGTTGACTTGACCAAAATGTGTATGCTTTATCGTTTTCAAAATTCAATTGTCTCAATTGTTCACTAATTTCTTATTGGTTGGTTTTCATTTGAAAGACCTGAATCCTAAGTTCTTGATCTATATCCATTAACGTTGTGAAGAGATTCGGATGAGATACTACCAGTTCAAATACATATTCCCTGGGATCTCTGGGTCCCGTAATTGTCATGCAAAAGAAGATTAAACTTTAACTGCAACAAGTAAACTAACTATGAAAGATATATCTACACTATGCATATATTTCTCTTATTTTTGTATTTTCAATTATGCATTTTTGAACAAAATTAAAAGAGCAGTTATTCTAATATATTCAGATAATGGAAATTTAATCTAATAGTACAATTTAAAACAAGGAAGCTAACCTGATGTAGATATTTTCTTGTGTAGTTGTGAATTTATCCTAAATATTAAATACCTTAACTATTTTAATTGAAAGACTTTCAATCCTTCCTCAAAAGTGAGGAATGAATCATAGTTTCTCAGAAACTATCATTCTCCTGACTTCCCTGGTAATATTGAAAGTGAATTTTAACTTGAAATAGAATTATTTGTTACTCTATTTGATATATTGTAACTACAACTTTGATAGCTCAAACCTAGAGTTTACATAATAGTGGTAAATCTAGTCGTATCGTGACTTGTCCCCTCAGTGTGATCTCCTCGTTCCTTCGTGTTCTCATGAATCCAGAAAAATGTGAGTGTGATAGTGTCAACAAAAGAAGATGCTCAAACAATGGCAGCTTTGGATATAAACCGAATACAATGCAAGTAAGAGAGAGATAGTGCAAGTGAAAAAAGCTTGACTATGCAATTCCTAGCAAGATTTATCATGGGGATACAATGTAAAATACCGAGAATTATGGGATCTATTTCTTATGACAAAACAAAACCTGTAACTCTAATATTATCAAAATGGATTCTAATCTAGAATCGAAACTATCTTATGCTAAGTTGGTTGTATGGGATAGCAATGGAGTAAAATGAAAGTTTGAGGATCAAATGATCTCTAAAGTATAAGAGAGGCTGAGAATTCATACAAAATATAAAACTATTGAAACTCATGCAAGAACTTCAAACAAACTGAATAATCAAACACAAAAGGAGAGGGGCCATTTACTTGTGGACAAGCTGAGTATTTATAGCATTTGGATTTACCAAAGGGTAAGTCCAAATTGAACTCTTCTAATATTAAACAAAGGGAAATCACTATTTACTGGGTGGCCAAAACATAAATGCAAGCTTTAGTGGTTGAGGAATGCAGATAGAAATTTAAATTTTTACGTTTGACGAAATCGTCGGAACGTTCTGGAAAATGCGCACAGGACCACCGCCCTACATAGGGAGGTGGTTACAGGACTACCACCCTGTCTTGGGCGGTGGTCACAAGACCACCACCCAGGTAGGGTGGCGGTTCTGTAACTTAAAGACAAAAAGTTAGAAAAAGGGGTAGAGGTTAGAACAAGACATGCAAAAGCTAGAAAAGGCCTTCTAGGATGCAAACATATACTTGGCGAGCTTTTCTAGATTTTGAACACCTTGTGAAGAGATCTGAATCATCATTGGGGTTTCCTTAACCTCTTTCTGGAAGTACGTGACCTTTTTTTTTGAGTACGTACGGACACCAAAGTAATACTGCACCAAATGGTGACAAGTGGCATTCTTGTGGTGTGTGGTAGATGAGATGTAAGGGATGGGAAATGGGCACCAGAGGAGTTGGGGGGTTGCACTATGACCCGAGGCTACATGAATGATCTGGGTCACACTTTTATGTCCCCATTTTCCCTTGGTGGATACATGGGAGAAAGGCGATAACATGGTGTCCAAAATGTGACCTGGGAGGAGGGAGGTCACACTTTGTTATCCCCCTTATCCCCTTGCACCATGGGGATAGAGGGGACAATTGGGAAATATGGGAGGCAAAAGTGTGATGTGTGTGAGAGAGTGAGGTCATTATTTTGTGTCCTCATTATCTCTCTTGTCCCCTAGGGGGTAGAGGGGATACAAGATTACCCAAGGTGTGACTTTTCTAGATTTGGAAAGCATATTTTGCCTTGGATGTCTAAATTGGGACATGCGAACTAAATTTTTACCCCAAAATATTAGGAAAGTGTGTTGGGGTGAAAATTTATATGATTTTTAATTCAAAACACCTGATGAGATTAATGAAACCATTATTGAGACCCAATTCTTCCTGAAATTCCAAATTTAGGACCTATTCCATCTTGAACTAAGAGGGGTAGTTGCAGAGTTCTGAACTATCTTAGGAAATATTTGAGCCTTGGAGAAAAGATAATTTTTCCACCTTGTAGAGGATTACAAGAGATTCCAAATTCCTTTTTTTCCTTCTCAACTTCTATACTTGCAAAATCATCCGAAGAAGTCCCTTTTCACTAAGGAGATTTCATTCCCTACACCCTAAATTACCCGATGTTGAACAAATTATTCCTAAATAAAAATTTCTCCCTAAACTTTCCTAAATTTCCTTGGAAACCTTCAATATTCTTTTACATCACCCTCTTATGCTTTTTTTTTCCTAAATGCTTCCGAAGGGTGTTTAATTAGCTACAGAATGACCAAACTGGCCATTTTAGGCCTCCGAAGGAAGTTATCTTTCATCAAAACTGAATGAGTTCATCAATCAACATTAGGAACTCTTCCTTGAAAAATAAAACACAATAATCTTGTTAACACTTTCCTCTATTCCTATATGAGGGTAAGACTGAAGGCAAGATGGCCAAAGGAAGGATGCACAGTGACTGGGAAGTATAATTTTCAATTAGGGGCTTAGTTGTCATGCTAAAAATTTTCTATTTTTCATGCTATATATTTTGCATGATAATATATGGATCTAGCTTGGGTACATTATACATTAGGGGGAAATGGATAACCTCAGGTATCTCATGGGTAGTAGACTATTTCTTTATACATTGGGCAACAAATTCATAACATTGAAAATAAGAAAAGCTACAAACACAACCGACACACAATAGGGAAATGAAACACAAGACGAGAAGGGAAACACAATACATACCTAAATCACCTAAATAACATGTGGGGGATACCCCATTTTCACTATAGCACCAATTCTTACCGAACATTTACCCTTACATAGGTATCATGAATGTTTTTCTTCACGCAAATCCATTTATGGGCTTATTGAAATATGACCCCTTTCTCAATTTATTGAGAAATTTTGCATGATTGTTCTTGCAATTGAGGATCCACTTAGTCAATTCATTTCCTTTGTTTCTTTGACATTTTATTTCTATATTCTCATTTATTCCCAAGTTCATTCCAATTTTTGATTTTCCTTCACTACTACGAGAATGAGTCTTGATCATACTAGGCTTGTTATTTTCACATTGAGGCTTATGATCTCTAATGAGAATTTGACCTTCACTTGTTAGATGCTTCACGATGATTTTTCCATGATCTAGTTATCGAAGGTGTTTCAAGAGTTTCAACACTATCACAATCCTCTTGGTGTTTTATGTTTACCAGTTGCTCCAAATGGTCTTCTTTCATACACATTAATCGGCTCAATCTTGATCTGCTACTTACTATGGTGTGACTTATATAGTGTTTCATCATCTTGAAAGGAAAATGAGAAAAATTTTGGATATGAAAAATGAAATCCATTATCTTGTCTAACCTGGCCATTTTGATCCTCAAAATTCATCTCCATGATGAAATCATCCTTTCCTTGAGTGGAGTCAAAATTACAATATCTAAGCATATTATTATTCATACCTTCCTTGTTGAGAAGGTTTTTATTTTGAACGAGATCATCCTTGGGATAATCAAGCACCATTCCATCTATATGTTCTTCATTGAGAAGGTCTCCATCTTCATGAAAGGAGAACAAACACAAGATTGGGGCTGAAACATCAAGATCATCATTTTCCCAATCTTGACCATTATGAACTTGGGAATTAATCTCCATGATGAAGTCATCCTCCTTTTGAGTAGATTCAATTTCAAAAGGCATAAGCATTTTCATTTATGCATTCATTCCTACAAGATTCATATTCTTCCAATGTGAAAGATAAATTCTCATATTCACAATCATACTCATTAAATGGGTCTTCATTTTGAAACTTGAGAACATGATTTAAAACACGAGACTTGGCTACCAAGAAGTTGCTTAAAGTCACTCTTCCGCCATGGTTCGTGAATCTCAACACCTTGGGATTTCTTTGTTGTAAACCAATATTTTCATGACCTCCATATATATCCATACTCAGTGGGAAGAATCCACTATCAAGTTCTGACTCCATCAAGTTAGCATGATGTTTTTCACCCAGCTCCATCACACTTGGATACCCCTCCATCATGGGAAGCTCAACATCGAGGTTATGAATAAGTTACCATACCTTGAATCTTGAAATGCTATATTTAATTCATACCACCTTTAAATCTCAAAAATAATTAGATGGTCATCTCATACTCTCATGATGGCTCTACATGGTTTCAAAAGAAGAAGGGAAACCAATTTTTTTTTCTTGTATTGATATTACATAGAAAACATATTTGCATCCAATGACCAATTTGTTACTCGTTCAAAAATTCTAATCTTTGTAGTCTCTGTTTGATATTTTTGGCCATAAGAATCCATTCCTCCATGATTTTAAAAATGGAATGTATGTTTTCACTATAAAGATAGTTATCATCCTTGCGTGAGAATTACACTATGGTTGATTCATTTTTAGAATTAGTAGGGAATTCTGAAGTGTTGAGATCAATTCAATTCTAACTACATTCACAAAATTCATGTAGATTCTCATCCATCTATTCTAAACAATTCATTTTTATGCCTACCATCTCATTATTGGCCTTGATGTCACTTTATGTGATTAGTGCAGGTCTTGTAGTGGTGTTTTATCTAAGTTTCATTGAATCAATGAAGTCTTACCCTCATTGATGTGCCTTACCCTTTAATAGAAATTCATTGGTTGCTTTAGATGAATCACTTTCCCACATGCACTGAGGATCTCCAAGATACTCTTTATGATGCTACTCAAATGTTTCAACACCATGAGATATACCCTACTTATGCCACAAACCTATTTGCATTTGGATTAGGTTTCATATAAAGGAAACAATTAGATATATGTACCTTTGTTATCTTGTATCAACTCCATTATTTGGAAGCCTCCATCAATCTTAGCATCATCTTAGCATATCATTTATCATCATTCTTAGCCTTGATTCTTGAATAAACCTCAAACATGCACTTCTACTATCAACTCAACCTAGGTCTAGATAGGCCTCTTCTTGGACTTCATGCTCAAAACCATAAGATGGGATCCTCACTTCCCTCAACCCAACTAAGGTATGTTGTTTAGCTTATTACAAGGTACTTAGACCTTTTCCATAGCCATATCCTCCTATCTCATCTATAATCTCTTCTTTAGACTTCATTGGTTTGTAGCCCTTTCAATACATAGATCCCCATATATCTCAAGATTCTCTAAAACAATCAAACAACTTGAAATCATATTTAAGGACCCTTTACCAAGTACTCTAATCTACCAAAGTGGCATGCCTTATTCCTTTGTATAGTATTGGACTTCCTTTATAACCCCCTATGCAAATTAGGTCTATACAGGTCCTAGACCATAAAAATACACCCTTGCAAGAAATATCTCACCTGATGGAGCATGAATCCACCTTTTAAATGTAACTAAGATGATGACTACAAGGTTTTGTGGCTTGACTCTAAGTATTTACCATTCATGCAACATAATTCTTACTCAAACTATCTCAAACCGTGCATTGTCATGGTTTGACTATCTTTTCACTATATCTTCTCCACATGTGTGAATTGGATCTTGAGGTTTGGAATAATTATAGACCTCATTAAAATAGATCTCTCCTCTAAATTTCATTAGAATTGGAGGGTTTGAATTTCTATTAGGGCTTTCCCTAGTTAGGGACCAAGAGCATGTTTTTAATGCTACAGGACAAATACCATAGTTTCAAGAGCTGATAAAAATTAGTAAGCCTCATTCGAATCCCTTCCACCTATCTCCACTTTCACAAAATCCATAAGTCTCAATTTTAGATATCTTTGTCACTTTTTACATTCTCACTGTGTAGGGTTTACTATGAATGCATAGAAAATTGGTGAATAATGTGCTAGAAACATTCATGGAATATCTATAAAATTCCAAAAATCATTCCATTATCTTCATTCATAATTATTACAACCTCTACATTGAGAGTTATAGATGAAATTATCAAATTTCCAAATTTTCTCATTTAAATCAACTTTTCTAACATTGCTCAACTATACCCTAGAATTGCTCATCCATACCCTAGACATAGAAATCAGTTCAAACCTCCCTTGTTTGATTAAATTGACTTGGATCCATGTTGAGAATGGATCTCCAAGTTAATCTTAGCCCAACTTTTTCCTTCACACACATTATGCCTTATTTTAGGCATTACAACACATACACACAAATATGAAATTCAAACCACACAAATAGGAGGGAAATGAAAATTCAACTCCTAGATTGTCCTAGATTCAATACAAACATGACACAACCATGATAATTCTATGATAACCTCATTATTCTCCTACATCATATTATCCTTCTTGAAATTTTCCATGGGCTCTTGTTTATGGGTCTTCACCATTTCTTGCTCCTTGATTTTATTATTGCTCATGATTCCTCTATCTTTTCCACCTATATTTTAAAAAAAAATTGATCTCAATGTTGGTATCTCATGCCTTCCTACCACTAGTTTGAGCATGTATTTGTGCTTCTTCTTCATAAGTTTAGTCTATATGTTTTTTTCTTACACCTTTTCTAGCTTCTCCATTACGAATCTTGACTATGCTTGACATTTTCATGTTTACCTATAACCATGGCATCCTGGATAGTATTAGGCATAAAATCATAGTGATTAATTGTCTTCTCAACCTATTGTATCACTATATTCTTTTCATGTTCACATTTAGTCCCTTCATAAGCTTGTCTCAATTTATTAATGAAGTGGAAGTATTCAACGTTGAAAACCAAATTTTGTATACCTCGTAATAACCCATTTGATTCCTTATTTTTCATCTTAGGCCACTATATATCCTTTCCTCCTTCATTATATAAAGCATCTTCATTTATACATCCTTCTTGTGTTATGTTATTTATTAATACTTCTTTCTCCTTAGCAATCTTGCTTCTTCCTTGCATTTGGTCTATTCTTTGTGTTATGCCTCTCATATCTTGTTCCTTATTTGAGTTAGCTCCCTCCTAATTTTTCCTTTTTTTTTTAGCTATACCACTGTGTTTAAGCCTCCTCTTGACCTGAGTTAGAAAAATATTTAGTTCCTTTCCCTTTGGAAGTTTGAAAATCAGCTTTTCTTTTCGATTATGTTGTCTTTCCCATAGTTTTTCTTGTTTCAAATCTATCTCAGTCCAAAAAATTTTGAATCTTGATCTCCTTATTTGCATTCCATTATCATTCAATGATTTGTAGGCCTCTTTAATTGAATTTCTAATTTTTCCATCATTACTCCTATATTAGACCAATAGTGGTCACTTGAAAATGTCAACCTTCCGATTTGTCCGCCCTATTCCATTATGCCAACACTATTAAACGTCTTACTTGTGAAATGATCATCCTCTATGCACTATTTTCTCATTACTCTACTAATTCCATTCTGCATTTATCTTTTTGATTGTCCATGTCATTCTTACTTGTATAGCATATGCCCACTAAACAAGAAAAGGTTATCATATATCCTTCCTTGACTAGTCCACCTCTCACTTTACATGTGTCTTTTCTTACAAGTGATATAGGTCTAAAAGACTCCTTACCTAATCTAGGTTCTTGTCCATGTTGGCTCATTTACACTTTCATGACTGTTCTTGGAGGAATTAGTGACTTTCTTAAGGTGTCACCTAGAGCCAAACCTTTACAATATTCTTGGAAGTTGAAACCATGATCACAAGAGACATTATATGTACCCTCTTATTGGTTTACATACCTGACTTGGATTTTCATTTGTTCACCGACCTAAAATAAGCTTTTCTTTCTACCTAATGGCTCTAAGTATAGTATTATGCTTCTTGGAAACCTATATTTATTCATCAATAACCATATGAACTTCAAAATTACTTCTAACTCACTCATTGCTCCTTGGCTTTGTACCTTTCTCTCTAATATACCTTTTTTGGAGTTTCCTTCCTTATTTTCCTTCATCATGCCTTGACTGCAATTGATCTTCATATTGTATGGTGCATCCTCTTGAATAGACATTTTTAGGTCTCTAAGAACATGTGATTGTTCCATCCTTTACTAGATTCACTTGGTTCTTGTTCATTCATGACCATTCCTTCTACTCCATCTCTAAAACTTGCATCCACACATACTAAAACATAATTAGATTTAAAAATCAGAGATCCATTGTCTCCTTGAGCTACTCCTTTCATGCCTTCCATTTGTTTGGTATTTACATCCTCTTCTAGGCTTGTTGATAAGCCTTATTTCATTAATTTCCTTTGTTTTCTCCATTGCTTATGATGGTTGTATCAAGAGACTATTGTTCTTCATCAGTCATAGTGTTTTTATCATACTTTTTCTTCTCTTTTGAAGAATAGTCCTTCATTCCTCTGAATTCTCCATCATTTATTCTTGCTAACATGTTTTCTTCTTGTTCTTGTTTATTTACAAGAACTGGTTGTCCTTTATTTTATCCATTTTGGTCTTCAAGAGACCCTCTTGCTTCTACTTTTTCCATGACACTCTCTTGTGTCTTCTCATTCTTTTTCTCTCCTAGATCTTGCATAAGATCCTTTAGGATCTAGTCCCACACTCCTTATTTTTCACCATTACTCTGCAATTTTCCATTGTCACCTTCAACTTGGTGACTCATTTGACCTTCTTGGTCTTCTTCTTTCTCTGTCATGACCTTCTTGGTCTCTCTAATCCTTTCTTGGGCTTGTTCATCATCCTTGACTTGTGTTTCTTAGTCTACTGCATTGGACTCTAACGGTTGTATTATTTCATCAACCTTGTCTTCATCTTTCATTAATCCTAAGACCTGATTCTTGGTCTTCTCAAAATACTCTTTGAAACCAAATACCATGATTCTCCTTTTAACATCTGCATGCTAGTCCATTAAAGGCACTAAATCATGATCCATTCCATTTTTTATTAGAAAAAATTTATTTAACCTACCATTATAGATTACCTTCATGTCATATTATCATGTCTTGCCTAGGAATAAATGGCATACATCCATAGACACGATATCACATAACACCTAATCATGAAAACTTCCAATTTTAAATGGTACTTTACATTGCTCATTTACAAGAATTTGATGGTTCTTCTCGAACCCGTGAAACTCTATATGGAGTAGGGTGAATTAACTTCTCTAAACCCAATTTACTAACCATCTCTTCAGACACAATATTATCAGATGCCACTATCAATAATTACCGGCATACCTTTCCTTTTATCTTGCATCTTGTCCTAAATAGAATTCTCCTTGATTGGCTCCTAAGCTTTGGCTTGTTGTTTTTGTAGAAATACTCTTCTTACCAAATATGACTCGGCATGCTTGTAATAAACATAACCATTAGTTGAATTCTCTAAATATTAACACAATTCCTCTATACTTTTCATTCTTGTGCCTAGATCATTGATCTCATGCATCATATTATCCATCCTTCTCATTACTCCTTTCTGGATGAAATTCATGATACCATGTAGTGATGTTTTCTCTAACTTTTTCATGCTATCAATAATCGACTTCACACACTCTTCAATAAAATTTCATATTATCTCAATAAAAATGCTTCAATACCTGTAGTATATTTGTTTTGATAGAGCTATCCATCTCTAATACAAAAAATGGTGCAGGTCTTATAGTGGTGTTCTATCTAAGTGTCATTGAATCAATGAAGTCTTACCTTCTTTGATGTGCCTTACCCTTCAAGAGAAATTCCTTGGTTACTTGAGATGACTCACTTTTCCCACCTGCACTGAGGATCTCCAAGATACTCTTCATGACACTACTCAGATGCTTCAACACCATGAGATATACCCTACTTCTGCCACACACCTATTTGCATTTGGATTAGCTTTCATATAAAGGCAATAATTAGATATATGTACCTATGGTATCTGACTCAACTCCATTATTTGGAATCCTCCATCATTCTTAGCATCATATTAGTATCTCATTTATTATCATTATTATCCTTTATTCTTGAAGCAACCTCAAACATGCACTTCTACTATAAACTCAACCTAGGTCTAGATAGGCCTCTTCTTGGACTTCATGCTCAAAAGCATAAGATGGACTCCTCACTACCCTCAACCCAACTAAGGTATGTTACGTAGATTATTACAAGGTAATTAGACCTTGTCCATATCCATATCCTCTTATCTCATATATAATCTCTTCTTTAGCCTTCATTAGCTTGTAGCCCTTTCAATACATAGATCTCCATATATCTCAAGATTCTCTTAAACAACCAGGCATCTTAAAAGCATATTTATGGACCCTTTACCAAGTAATATAATCCACCAAAGTATCATGCCTTATTCCTTTGTACATTATTGGACTTTATTTGTAATCGGCTTATTAAAATTAGGTCTATATAGACTTGTTGTCATGCAAATGTGCAACAAGGAAATTAATAATTTCTAAGTATGACAACTATACCCCAGTGTTAATTTTTTCAAGTCTCATCATTCCAAGACACCCTGGGTCTATCCAGTCAGTCCAAGTGACCTCCTGATTAAAGTTATATCATCCCCTTAGGTGATTTAGGAAACTACATTCATTCCCCCTAGGTGATTTTAGGAGTTCATTTACAAGCTCCAGGTAGTTGTGGGAAGGGTTATCACTGGCCTTCCTATGGTTTGGAGCAACCCCACGAGTAGAGAATACGATCCTAAGTGGATGTGGAGTTTATTAAAAGGTCTTTAGACATCACGGAAATGATTTAGGAAAATTTTGGAAGGGCTTGGAGAAGTTGGGGCAGTTTTGCCAGAATTAGGGTTCACGGGCCTAGTCAGTGCACAGGCCAAAACAACCACTGAGATTTGGAAGGTGATTGCGAGAGCTCTGGATGGAGTTAGGAGAAAATATATATCCAGAAATATAATTCCAAGCCCTACATGATGGTGAAATCATATTTTCACAACACTTTGGCACATTAGGTCTACAGGAATTTTTTCTCATGCACAAGTGGAGTACCAAATAAAAATATAATTTTTAGGGATCAAATGGAAGAATCAAGACATGATAACCCCACCATTTGATTAAAAATTCCATTTCCAATCAGTATCATATAAAAAAATTCTAAAAATGCCCATCGGCATCTCAAGTTATCATCATCACAAGTTGTCCTCTTGGAACAAGTTCGGGACTTAGCCAAATTTTGGGAGGACACATGTAAGCTCCAGGATCCTAGCGAGATTTTATGTCCCCAACATCCTTGAGGGTCAGGTAAATCAACCTTTGAAAAATTTTCCCAACCCCCATGTGACCTCTGGAACCCCATATGACCATTAGGATTTCCAGTTCAGCCCCTGGGTGCAATTTGGAGCTCAAATCCCCTATTGTCGGATCTCTACCACGTGTCAGCTCTAGGACCACCATGGAATTTGATGTCCCTCATGTCCCTCATAGGTTAGGGACATAAAACCTTGAAAATGTGCCCATCCCTTTAGGAGATATTTTTATCACCTATGTGACCCGCTTCCAACCCTCAGTGCTTTAAAGCTGGTTTTGGAGCACTCATTCCCTATCATCGGATCAACACCACATGTCACCTCTAAGATCACCATGGAAACTGATGTCTCTCACATTCCTTTGAGTTGAGGGATGTCAAGGATAAGAAAATTCACACAGCCCTCTCTCAACATGATTTTAAAAATTTAAATATTTACCTGATTCCCTACTTCTAACCTCTTACACTCCCATGCATAGCCATAGCTCGAAACTTCCTCTCTGACCTCCTTGCCATCACTCCACAATTTTTGACCCTAAAAATGGACCTATCATAGAAATAATCTCCTTCACTCCATGAAATTGTATATGTGTCAAAAGGAATTATGAGCAAACAAGGAGAAATGAAGAACAACGAAGAAAAACAATAGAAAATCTCCATACCCAAAAATGGAAATTCTCACAAATCTTGCAAACCAATGCACAAAGAAATGAACCATTTTTGACGTTATATTCTCTATCCAATACCATAAAAAACATACTTTAAAACTCTCCTCTCATGCAACAGAGCATTCATAGCGAAGAAATCTCATTTCTAGCTCAACGAAGGAAAAATTGAATTTCTGTCAAGTTGTTTGTCGATTGAAGTAAAATTTCACATGAAGCACCAGAAGAAAAAAACAACATAAAAACTATTAAAAAAATTAAATGGATTAGAAAACCATACCTTCAATTTTGAGGTCCATTAATGGTTTCCACGTCTAGAAGCACTGCTAGCTCCAAAATTTGAGAGTTTAAAATCTCCTGGACTATTAAGCGGGTAGGTCTGAAATTTCAAAGGGGTGATATTAGGGAAAAAATAATTTAAAAAAAATCTACATTAATCTAACCTCCCGAAGCCCACTGTCTAGAAATAGTAGGTATTTTACATAGGGGACTGCTATTTTTGGAAAGTGTTGCTGCTCAAAATTGTCTTGCCCCATTTGTGCCCTTAGAAATTTATTGATTTACAGCCTCTATCTTTTTATCCTTCCCCATGTTGTGCTTGGCTGGTCTTTGTTGCCATTTTTATTTTGCCCCTAGGTCAAAGATCATGTATGGGTCCATATTTGTCTCCTAATTTCTTTGTTCCTCTAGAAAAGGTTTGTATTTTGAGTCCCCCATGCTCTGTCCTTTCAAAAACTCATGTTTTCCCGTTCCCTCTATTGCCACAGTCATAATTTGTCATTCTTTTCATTTCTACCTTAAATACTTGAAGAAGAATGAGTTGATATGTCCCTGAGGAACGTATTTGAGCCTTGTAACTTTCTAAACTCTCTATCCTTGAAGGAAATTTCATTTCCAAGCTCAAATGGTCATTTATCTGTATTTTATGGTTTAACATGCATTTCTCCAGGTCAAATTTGCATAATTGCATCTACAGGGGACATGGCACCTTTTGGTTGGATGTGGCTCACTAAACACTTCAAAAATTCTATAAAAAGCCTCAACTCATAAATCTGTCCATGTGGGTGAACGGCGCTCATTTGAAGATTTACTTTTGGTTTGGCCTTGGAGTAGTGTCGGGAGGACACGTGGAGGCTTCCACTGCTTGGCCCACACTTGGACAATTTTTGTATGTAGTTGAAGCATTTTGACGAAACAGGACATGTCATGAGCTCGTGCTCATTTAGGGTCTTTGCTTTGGGCACCATCTTAAAGAAGCACCAGGATGACACGTGGAGGCCTCTCGCTTACTTTGCATTTTACTTAGACTTTTCAACAGCCAAAAGGAGACTACCTTGGAGTATGACACATGGTGCCTTCCACTGAGCTTCAAGCATTTAGAAAAATCTCATTAGAATAGGACACATGGTGAGCCCGTGCTCGTTCAAGGTATCAAATTTTTGGGACCGCCTCAAGGTGCGTTGTGGTGACACGTGGTAGTTTGAAAATTCAAAGAGGTGGGGAGGTGGACCATCAAGGGAAACTTGGAAATTTTTCCTCTTGTATTCAAATGACTCAAAGTATCAAACTAACCTGCAAGCCCAAGGGTAAAAGTTAAAATTCATCTGAGAAGTCAATAGTGGAGGTGCAGGCTAGTGAAGGAAATGTTAAAAAAATATTTTGTGAAATATGATTAAAATATGAAATGAGAGTGCTACCCCTCAGCCAATCATATGAGGACACGTGTCCTATAGGAGGGTAGAGCTGTGGAGGAAAAATGAAAATTTTTCCTTTTTCCAGAAAGATGCAAAATGTGTAAAATTGAGTCGTGACTCCATATCCAGTCATATTGCGCCACGTGTCAGGCTCAAATCTCATCAGCGGAGTAGTAGAGGAAATCAAGAAATTGTGCAAATTTTCCAAAAGTAGTAAAAAGGTAAAAAGACATCCCAAGGCCCGTTTTTACCCGGATCTGCCACGTGGAGGGCTCAAATTTGAAGTTGAGGAACAGATCGATGGTAGCTATGCATTTCACTAATTTGGCCACCATTTGAGCTCCAGGAAGTTTGGAGATGTGTTTTTTACATCAATCTTCATAAAAAAATTTACCAATTCATGTCGTGTTGGCTTGTAGGGTCTAAATTAATCAATTTGGGGGTTTAGTTTGTGAATCCAAGGCATTTTTAAAATAATTTTTACTCTGGTTCATAAAAAACATGAATTACTAGATCCAAAGTTGCAGAGTAAAAATTGGGAAGGGAAAAGATGAAATAATGAAATGAAAGGGGTCTACATGCGTGGGAAATGAAAAACGTGCTTCCACTTTGAAGAATGATGAAAGTTTTGTAATGATTCACCTTTTGAAAGAACAACTGGCAACTTTTTGCAAGTTTGTTAAATGTCATTTTCCGAAATATTGCAAAGCAAAGGTGCTTTGAATATTCCACTTTTGGAGGGAAGATTTGAGGGGCAAAGTGAGTGAGTGAGTGAAAGTTATATATTACATGAATTTTTCATGCAAATGGTCAGAGAAACTTAGAATTTTTTGTTACGAATATATTGTTTGTAACATTATTAATAGTGTGTGTGAGTTACTATTTGTAAAATGTAATATTTAGATATTACATTATGTGAGTGAATGATGAGTTGTAATAGACAACTCATCATGAGGGAATAAAGGGATAGTTGAAATAAAGGTGGAGAGAATCATGTTGGAGAGATAAGTGGGAATGTGATATGGTTTGACTCCGTATTCTAAGGATGTCATTCTCCTATATAATGTAATCTCTCATATGAATAAAAAATCCTGAATGAATTCAAATTGAATTATTCTATTATTCGGTGTATAGTTTCCTTTTTAGTATTCTATTTTTTTAAGAAAGCTCAGACCAAAATAATATTTTCACTGGAAAATTATGGAAGAAGCCCATTCTCTAAGAAACCACCGAAAACCATTTTAACCCATTTTTGCATCAAATTTGTATCATTTTAGGTTGGCTGCAGATGTATAGCCACTAACAAGCTCTAAGATTGTTCTTATAACATTCCCATGCTGATAAATTTGGTCATTCTAGATTATTTTGTGTTGTCTCTTGGTAAAATTTGCATTGACTTATGTTTCAGAATGTTTTCAATTTGTGTTTCTTGCTCCTGTTGCAATCTGGTGTTTGGAATTTCCTTTTGATCATGCAGATCTAATTCTTATAACATCTTAGTGGCATTTGCAATTCCATAATTAGAAGAGCTTTCATCTGATGAGGGGATAAATAAATTTAAATTCACTCTCCTTTCGTTGATATAGATTTGATTGTAAACATTTAGGGGTACCTTAGGTCTGATAGAATAGAAATTTCTAAATGCTTTGATGATTCGTTTAACTCGAGATTTTTTGATAAATCATCAGATATTGTGTATAACAAAGTGTAGATCCGGGCTTCCATTTGATACACATATCCTTGTTGAAGGAACACCTTAACCTCTTTCAATCATTTATGTTGTCTCGAGTCTTTCAAGTTTTGCAAAGGTCCTCAAATAAGTTAGAAAATTTTGGTTAGTCTTGTTTGAATTTATCCCACCCCAAAATTCATTTCAAATTAACTCATCCTACCTATAATACCCCTGCATTGTATTGTGTGTCAACAAAAGAATATAATCCATTTACAAAAATGCACAAAGCAAATCAGGATCATACCATGTCTTTAGTAGCCTTAGCCTTGTCTTGAAATCATTTCCATCATTTAGTAGTGACAGCTCTGTTGATTTTGAATAATGGGAAATTGATCATGTTTTCTCAAGGCCATCTCCATACAATCTGAATAATACAAGGATATTTTCACCTCCTTCACAAAACAGAGGCTACAATATAGGTTCTCTTACCTTGGTTGATAGGCACAACCTAAAATAGTGAGGATTAGATCAAATCCTTCCAAGGTGCTACTCACTTCTTCAAATCTTGAGTGCTAACAAGTCATATAAATTTCTTCCCAACTAAAAATGACATATAAACCATTTATCTACCTTTG
Organism: Taxus wallichiana var. yunnanensis; assembly: GCA_018340775.1. Taxonomy (NCBI): domain Eukaryota; kingdom Viridiplantae; phylum Streptophyta; class Pinopsida; order Cupressales; family Taxaceae; genus Taxus; species Taxus wallichiana. The sequence goes on along the minus strand of CM031242.1, from coordinate 64,432,196 downwards.
AGTGTATTTTAAAATCCATGATGCGGCTCAAGTTGTGAAGGAGATTAAATCTAGGTAACAACACCCGAATGTTGTCATTGCCATGAATGAAGAATGCAATATCCAAACTAATTTGTTAGTCTACTTCCAGTTCATATTCTTTTGAGCCTGTCAACACACTTCTACGGTGTTGTTTCCGGGGACATTTTTCAAGATTTCAATTTCAAAGCCCACGTAATACGTTTTTAATGATTTATGTGCAACTACATTACTGAGCATCATTTTCTAGTCAGATTTATAAGGGTGGAATGAAGAGTATAGTTTTGAGTTTAATATTTTCAAGTGTCTCCAATTTGTTGTTTCAAACTCTACACCATAGTTGAAAATTTGAATAAAAGAAGATCAGATCTGTTAAAGCTTTGAATAGTGCTGATATTTACAATCATTTGATAGGTCTTCAAAGTGAATTTGCACAAAAATAGGGTGAAAGTCCTTAGTGGTGACTCCTGGCTATTATATTTTGATAAATACCAGTACCTTATCATACATTAAGTGAAGTGTGTCATATAAATCTACAAACCTAGAAGGAAGAAGATCTCTCTTCAGGAGGGACCCAAGTAGAAAATTATTTCAAGAATTTGGAAAGACAGTTTTAGAGGAGAGAAAAGTTTGGAAGGTTGTTGAAGGACAAACATCAAGCAAAGGTATATCCATTGGTGAGAGAGATCAGCCTTTAATAGAGGATTATCACTCTTCTTCTAGTGATTCTGATTCAAGCAATCTTCTCATAAACTTGTTTACTTCAACTAGTGAAGGCCCTTCTGCTATACCTGGTGAGTTCCTTCTTCAATCTGCTGTGTGTTTCAATTCTAGTAAAACTTTCCAAGAAAATCAGCACCTAGAGAATACCAATCTTGTGAACCACATTCTTGAGCCCCAAAGACCTCGTACTCCTCATCATCTTGTGTCACCCCAAGATCACCTCCACCAAATAACATGGCTCAGCCTCCACCTAGGCCTCCATTTATGGTCAATACCTTTGGCCCAATAAATTTTAGGGGAATGGTTGGTTATCCTAATGTTGTGCCTCAGGATGTTAGAAGTAGATTGCCAAAGTTCCAAGGGAACAATGCCATAACAGGTGATCAACATTTAAAACTCTTTATTAATATGATGGAGGATTTTGAAATTGGATTTGAGGATGTGTATATTAAATTGTTTTTCCACACTTTAGAGGAGGATGATAGGGATTGGTACAAGGCCTTGCCAAATAATTCAATTGATTCATGGACTAAAATGCAGAATGCATTTAGATTGCAATATGGTGACAAGACTGATCCTAGGTTCCTCTTATCATAGTTTGATAATATCAAGAAAAACCCAAATGAATTGGTCCATGACTTCAACACAAGGTTCAATAAAACTTTGAAGAGATTTCCGGTGAATTTAAGACCATGTGATGAATCTTGTTTGATAAAATATTCTGATGCATTTGATAAAAAGGTTGCATATTTCTTGAGGGACAAGAACCCTAGCAATTTAAGGTAGGCCTTCACCATGACACTTCAAATTTAGAGCAATATCAACGTTGTTGGGAAACCTCATAAGAGAGATGAAGTTAAATTGGTAAACCCTGAGAAGCCTCAAGCAAGCAAGAGTGTAGACTTGAAGGAAGTGGTGAAAACTTTGGCAGGGGTTGTCAAAGAGATTTCCTACAAATTGGTAAGAGCTGAGAAGGGAATTGGACAAACTTCACAATGTCATCCTAGGCAGCAAGCACATGATAGATTCGGAAATCACCATAGGAATGAGCAGAGATTTGATGACAAAGGTAAAGGACCTATGGGATTTGGAAATAGACAATCTCAGGCCAAAGAAAGTAAGGTTGTGCTTGATCCGTTAAATGCTAGAGTGGCTGTTGTTGATGATGCAAATCAGATTGACTGGTGTGACAGATGTTTCTTACCCCATCCACCATGTGAAACAGATCAAAAAATTGAAGAGGAAGTTGATGATTATAATACGGATGATGATGCTTGTATGATGGACTTCCCTACACACTCATGTCAAGGAGCAACATCTACTAAAGTGATAAGTGCACAGGACTATTACTAGCTTTTGGGATTGCATCCAATGGGTACATCTTCTTCCTCCTTCTCATGTTTTATAAATTGATAATGTACAAGCCTTTGAGCTGCCCAATAATGATTTTGAGTACTTGAGGGCATTGATGATCAAGAATTATGATGGAGGTATACCCTCGAAAGAAGATAGGCAGCTGCTTATGAACACTGTGGTGGCCCAAGAGAAGGAGTATAACACAAGAAGTAAGGCTATCAAGGGAGCTAGGCCTCAGGCCAAAAATAAAACCCCATTGCTTTCTAATATCCCAAAATAGGTTCCTAAGAAAGAAACATCTACTAAGAGCCCTGTTGTCCCAAGTAAAAGTTATGCTTCACCCCATGCTCAAAATGTTAAAAACCTTGTGCCATCTGATGAAATTTTCAGCCCTCCTTCCACTGTTGTTTTGCCTAAATACATTCCCTATGACATCACTCAAGTTTTGAGCCAAATCAAGGTCAATGTTCCAATTTTTGAGCTACTTAGAATCCCTAAGCACAAGAAGAGAGAACTTGAGTATTTGGGATTGAAGGAGGAGAAGGCTGCCATGAAAAGGAATGTGAATGTTGTAGAGGCTCCACTTGCTATTGCAGAGGTCGAGAAAGACATCAACATTGGAAGAATTTTGTCAACCACCGTGAGGTATATTTAGGAACATCCTTAATTGAATCTTAGCTGAGTGTCGACCCTTTCTTCCAACTTTGATCATCAAGGACAGGTTGTTACATAATTGTATGTTTGACTTCGGGGCATCTTGCAATGTCATGCCTTTGGAAGTTATAAATGAGTTAGATATCAAAGTAACAACAGCGTATGAAAAGTGTACTACCATGGATTCTAGGGAAGTTCCAGTTGTTGGGTGTGTCAAAGGTTTGGTGGTGCAACTTGCAGCCTATCTAGGTAAGAATTTGAAACTTGATGTTGTAATTTTTATTTCCTGCCAAATCGGGTATTTTATTGTCAAGAAATTGGGCTACAAGTGTTAGAGGGAGTGTCCAAATGGAAATGTCTTTTTCCACCATTCCCATTGAAGGCAGCCTTGTAAAATTATATGGAGAGAAGAAGATGTTGCATCTAATTGAGGATCCAAACAATGCTTCTTATGAAGTATTATTTGTTGATGTTGATGTTGATAATTTTGTTGGGTTTGCTGATGGTAAGGAGCACAAGATGGATCAGTCTAAGTGTCTTGAAGAAGTAGGATCTCCATGGACTTTGTTATTTGATGGAGCTTGCTCCAAATTTGGTAATGGTGCTAGTGTTGTTTTAATCTCTCCAAGCAAAGAGGAATTTGTTTTTCCTTTCAAACTTAACTTTGAATGCACCAATAACATAGCTTATTATGAGGCATTCTTGTTAGGTCTCGAGGATTTATTGGAATTATGGCATAAAAGATGTTTTTGTAAAGGGATATTCTGAGTTGGTTGTCAAACAATTTAGAAAATTGTATGCAACAAAAAATCAATGGATGAAACAATACAAACATGTAGTTTGGGATCTGATTGAGATGTTTGATTCCTTCAACATTATTCATCATGACAGAAGTTTAAATATGATTTTGTTAGGCTAGCAAAGTGTTGGGTTCAATCTTTGACAATTGTATCATTTCTCCATATTGTGAATATGATGTAGAAATACTCACTAGGCCTGCAGTCCCTGATAACATCAAACATTGGCAAGTATTTGATGATGATGCTCAGAGTTCAGAGGTTTTTACAGAACCAAGGTGATTTTTGGATCAGCATATTGATTTGGAACCATTGGTGTGTAATGTTGATGGAAAAGAAACCTTGTTTGGCAAGGATATCATTCAATTGAAGACTAACACCATCCCTAGAGGGCTGGTTGCTCTTGAGTCAAATTTTAACAATGTTGATTGTGTAATCAATAGAAACATGTTTACATCTAGAGATGTTGAAGAGCATGACTTGGGAACAAAGGAAAAACCAAGGAATATTTGGTTAGGGAGTGGTTTAAACAAGGAAGAAAAATAGTCCTATATCCAATTATTGAAACAATATCAAGATCGTTTGGCTTGGTCTTATTCTGAGCTGAAAGCATATAGAGAAGACTTGTTCCAACATGAGATCCCTCTTGAGAAAGATTCCAAACCATTCAAATAGAAGCAAAGGCCAATTAACTCACTCTTTTCTGTCAAAATGTAAGAGGAATTGAAAAAGTTAAAGGATGGAGGAATTATTTAACCCACAAGGTATTCTTCTTGGGTTATAAACTTGGTGCCGGTTAGAAAGAAGAATGGAGATATTAGAATTTGTGTGGATTTCAGAAATCTAAATAGAGCATCAATAAAGGAAAACTATCCTTTACCAAACATGGAGAACATGCTGTAATTAGTGATTGGTTCTGAGATGCTTTCTACTTTGGATGGTTTCTCCGGTTATAACCAAGTTATTGTCAAAGAATCAGAGAGGATTAAAATTGCCTTTACTACTCCATGGGGAACATATGTTTTTGTCAGGATGCCCTTTGGTTTAATGAATTTTGGAGCTAATTTTCAAAGGGCCGTGGATGTTTCTTTTGTTGGTTATATTAATGATTTTATTTTTGTTTATCAAGATGATATTATTGTTTTTTCTAGCAAAATAATTAACCACTTACAAAGCATTTAGAAAGAATGTTGATCGGATGTAGAGAATATGGTATTTCACTCAATCGAAAGAAGTGCCATTTTGGAGTGCAAAGAGAAAAACTACTTGGTCACATTGTGTCTAAAGAGGGAGCTATGATTGATCTGCAAAGGATAGAAGCTATCAGCAAGATCCCAGTTCAAAAACTAAGGAATCCAATCTTTCTTTGGTCAAATCAATTTCATTAGAAGGTTTGTGTCTAATTTTGTTGAGTTGACTCTCCCATTACTTGCATGTTGAAAAAGGACCAGAATATCAGGTAGGAAGAGGTTTCCCTTAAAGATTTTGATGAAATCAAGGAAGCATTGAAGCATGCCCTGTTCTAAAGAGCCCCAAATTACAAGAAACCTTTCCAAATCTTCTTCTTTTCTTTTGAGCACACCATTGCATTTGTTATGTTGCAAAAGGATGATGATGGATCTGAAAGACCTATTACCTTCTTTAGTAAGGCATTACATGTAGCTAAGTTGAAATACACAATCATGGAGAAGCAGGCCTTTGCATTGGTGAAAGCAACTAAGGTTTTCAGACCTTATATTTTGAGTTCCAAAGTTGTTGCTTATGTTCCTCACACAATGGTAAAATATGTCTTATCAGAGATGGAGATTTCAACAAAAATATGTAGGTGGGTTAAAAATTGTAGGAGTATGATATGGACATTCAGACCACAAATCTAGTAAGAGGTTTGGGTCTTGCCAAGCTCATGGATGAAAGCAATTTGCAAAATGCGGAAGTAAATGAAGGAGAAGAAGAGAGGGCAGATGTTCTTGAAAAATTGTTGAACTCTGAGTGGTACAAGGATGTAATCTATTATCTCAGACACCTATGTTGCCTTGGAAATTTGAATAAAAATCAAAAAGATCTCTCGAAGCTGGCTTCTTAAAAATATATCATTACAAACTTTGGGTTAGCTTGGAAGAACCCTATGGAAATCCTCTTGAGATGTGTGACTGAAGATGAAGCTCCCAAAATAATTGCTGATTTCCATGGGAGATTTTGTGGAGGAAATTTTATTGGGAGGGTTACTACACACAAGATTTTGAGGGCTGGTTATTGGTGGCCAACTCTTTTTAAAGATGCAACTTAGTTAGTGAGAAGATGTGAGAGTTGTTAGTTTTTTTCTGGAAGAATGAAAGCTTTTGGTTCCCTTCCTTTGCAGCATGTATCAATTGAATCTCCTTTCAAACAATGGGGGCTAGACTTCATTGGTGAAATCTATGATTCATCAAGTGTTGGACACAAATGGATTTTGGTAGCTACTGATTTCTTCACAAAATGGGTGGAAGCAATCCCCACTAGGAAGGCAACGCACCAAGTTGTAATGGACTTCATATTGAATCATATCATCTACAAATTTGGAGTTCCAGTCAAGATTGTTGCTGATAATGCCATGAGTTTTAGAGTTGGACCTTTAGTGGTAATGTGTAAAGAATATGGAATAAAGTTGACATATGCTTCTAACTATAATCCACAAGGAAATGGACAAGCTGAGTCCAACAATAAAAACTTGTTGAAAATCATTAAAAGGACTTTGGAATTGAACAAGAAGAAGTGGGGTGAGCAACTAAAATTTGTTGTTTGGGCTGATAGGATCACTGCCAAAAGAGCTACTGGTAAAAGCCCATTTGAATTGGTATATGGAACACAAGCTCTATTTCCCTTGCATCTGTAATTGTCTTCATTTCAGTTTGTTTAACAACTTGAAGATCAAGAAATCAGTTCATATGAAGCAAGGATTAATCAGATTGTTGAACTTGATGAAGCAAGAAGAGCATCCCATCAGAGGCATGTCAAATTTAGAGAGAGAATGAAGAAGTTGTTTGATAAGAAGGTAACCCCAAGAGCTTTTAGTATTGGAGATCTTGTGTTGTTGTGGGATAATAGGCATGAAGATAAGGGAAAGCATGGTAAATTTGATGCTTTGTGGATGGGCCCATATTCAATTGACATAAGAATTGGTGAGAATAATTTTTTCCTCAAGGACCTAGACGGGGAATTGTTTGAGCTTCTGTTAATGGCAGACATTTGAAGCATTTCTTGGATTGATCCCCAAAATTGAAGTTTGCATATCACTTGTACAAAGTGTACATTTTTTTGTTTCTACTTTGTTTTTGTTGTTTTGGTTAGTTTTTGGTTTGCCTTTATGTGTGGCAACCCTTTTTGTTGGTTTATTGGTTGGGTTTTTGGATGTTTTGGCTTGTGACTCTATTTGCCCAATGGATATTTTGGCACTTGGTCTACTTTTGTTCTTGTGGCACTCGCTGGGAGTGCCCATCCCTGAGTTGGAGCCTGTGTTGGTGCTCAAAATTGTCTCGCCCCATTTGTGCCTTTGGAAATTTATTGATTTACGGCCTCTATCTTTTTATCCTTCCCCATGTTGTGCTTGGCTGGTCTTTATTGCCATTTTTACTCTTATGGGTCCATATTTATCTCCTAGTTTCTTTGTTCCTTTATAAAAGGTCTATATTTTGAGTCCCCCATGCTCTATCCTTTCAAAAACTCGTGTTTTCCCGTTACCTCTATTACCACAATGTAATTTTTCGTTCTTGTTGTTTCTGCCTTAAATACTTGAAGAAGAATGAGTTGATATGTCCCTGAGGAACGTATTTGAGCCTTGTAACTTTCTAAACTCTCTGTCCTTGAAGGAAATTTCATTTCCAAGCTCAAATGGTCATTTTTCTGTATTTTATGGTTTGACAGAATTTCTCCAAGTCAAATTTGCATCCTTGCATCTATAGGGGACGTGGCACCTTTTGGTTGGATACGGCTCAACTAAACACTTCAAAAATTCTATAAAAAGCCTCAACTCATAAATCTGTCCATGTGGGTGAACAGAGCTCATTTGAAGATTTAGTTTTTGGTGTGGCCTTGGAGTAGTGCCGGGAGGACACGTGGAGGCTTCCGCCGCTTGGCCCGAACTTGGACAAAAAATTTATGTAATTGAAGCAGTTTGGAGAAACAGGACACATCACGAGCCTCGTGCTCATTTAGGGTCTCGCTTTGGGTACCATCTTAAAGAAGTGCCAAGATGACACATGAAGGCCTCTGCTTGCTTTGCATTTTACTTAGACTTTTCAATGACCCAAAGGAGACTGCTCTCGCAGTATGACACGTGGTGCCTTCCTCTCGAGCTTCAATCATTTAGACAAATCTCGCAAAATAGGACATGTGGCGAGCCCGCACTTGTTCAAGGTATCAAATTTTTGGGACCCCCTTAAGGTGCACTTTGTGGTGATACGTGACATTTTGAAAATTCAAAGAGGTGGGGAGGTGGACCATCGGGGGCAACTTGTAAATTTTTCCTCTTGTATTCAAATGACTCAAAGTATCAAACTAACCCACGATCCCGAGGGTAAAAATTTAAAATTCATCTGAGAAGTCAATAGCAGAGGTGCGGGCTGGTGGAGGAAGTGTTAAAAATTCTTTTGTGAAATATGATTAAAATATGAAATGAGAGTGATGCCCCTCAGCCAATCATATGAGGACACATGTCTTGCGGGAGTGCGGAACCGCGGAGGAAAAAATAAAAATTTTCCTTTTTCCAGAAAGATTCAAAATGTGTAAAATTGAGCCGTGACTCCGTATCTAGTCATATTACGCCACGTGTCAGGATCAAATGTCATCGGCGGAGTGGCGGAGGAAATCAAGAAATTGTGCAAATTTTCCAAAAGTAGTAAAAAGGTAAAAAGACATCCCGAGGCCCGTTTTTACCCTAATCTGCCACGTGAAGGGCTCAAATTTTAAGTTGAGGAACAAATCGATGGTAGCTGTGCATTTCACCAATTTGGCCGCCATTTGAGCTCCAGAAATTTTGGAGATGCATTTTTTGCATCAATCTTCATCGAATTTTTACCAATTCATGTCGTTTTGGCTGCAGGTCCGAATTAATTAATTTGGGCATTCAATTTGTGAATCTAAGGAATTTTTCAAATAAATTTTTACTCGGTTCGTAAAAATGTGAATTACTAGATCCAAAGTTCAAAGTAAAAGTTGGGAAGGGAAAAGATGAAATAATGAAATGAAAGGGGTCTACATGCATGGGAAATGAAAAACGTGCTTCCACTTTGAAGAACGATGAAATTTTTGTAATGATTCACCTTTTGAAAGAACAACTAGAAACTTTTTATGAGTTTGTTAAATGGCATTTTCCAGAAATATTGCAAATCAAAGGTGCTTGAATATTCCACTTTTGGAGGGAATATTTGAGGGGCAAAGTGAGTGAGTGAGTGAAAGTTATATATTACATGAATTTGTCATGCAAATGGTTGGAGAAACTTAGAATTTTCATGGGAAAATCTGGGAAGAAGCCCATTCTCTAAGAAACCACCTGAGAACCATTTTAACCCATTTTTGCATCAAATTTGTATCATGTTAGGTTGGTTACAGATGTATATCCACTAACAAGCTCTAAGATTGTTCTTATAACATTCCCCTGTTGATAAATTTGGTCATTCTGGATTATTTTGTGTTGTCTCTTGGTAAAATTTGCATTTACTTATGTTTTAGAATGTTTTCAATTTGTGTTTCTTGCTCTTATTGCAATCTGGTGTTTGGAATTTCCTTTTGATCATGTAGATCTATTTAAGTACACATAGTGGCATTTGCAATTCCGAATCGAAGAGCTTTCATCCGATGAAGGGATAAACAAATTTAAATTCACTCTCCTTTCCCGATATAGATTTATTTGTAAAAATTTTGGGGTACCTTAGGTCCGATAGAATAGAAATTTCTAAATGCTTTGTTGATTTGTTTAAATCAAGATTTTGTGATAAATCATCAGAGATTGTAGAAGAGTGCAGATTTGGGCTTCCATTTGATACACATATCCTGGTTGAAGGAACACCTTAACCTCTTTTAATCATTTATGTTGTCTAAGTCTTTCAAGTTTTGCATAGGTCCTCAAAGAAGTTTGCAAATTCTGGTTAGTCTTGTTTGAATATATCTCACCCCAAAATTCATTTCAAATTAACTCATCCTATATATAATACACCCGCATTGTATGGTGTGTCAACAAAAGAATACAATCCATTTACAAAAATGCAAAAAGCAAATCAGATCATACCATGTCTTTAGTATCCTTAGCCTTGTCTTGAAAGCATTTCCATCATTTAGTAGTGACAGCTCTGTTGAGTTTGAATAATGGGAAATTGATCATGTTTTTTCAAGGCAATCTCTATACAATCTACACAAGATAAGGATATTTTCACCTCCTTCACAAAACAGAGGCTAAAATATAGGTTCTCTTATCTTGGTTGATAGGCACAACTTAAAATAGTGAGGATTATATCAAATCCTTCCAAGGTGCTACCCACTTCTTTAGAGCCGAGTGTTAGCAAGTCATATAAATTACTTCCTTGGCTACAAAACGACATATAAACCATTTATCTACCTTTGAGTGTCTTGTAAAATCTATGATGTAGCTCAAGTTGTGAAGGATATTAAATATGGGTACTAACGAGAATGTTAGCAACAAAAGAACTTGCGAAGGAGATGGAGACATTGGAGGTGTCTGCACTGAGAACTCACTAGAATGGGCATTTTTAGCACTTACTAAAAAAGAAATTTGTTCCACAAGCACTGCTAAAAATAGAAAGTTGATCTAGAAGGAGGGAGGAATGCAAGGAGAAAGGGGAATCAAGGTTACAACATCTAGTTGAGGTCCAAAGGAGTTTTGTGTTCATACTTACTAAAAATAGTAAGTTGTTATTTTAGGGAAAACATGAAGTATAAGTGGATAGAACAAAATGTGGCACAACCCTTTGCCTACGAGTATGAGATAGAAGATAGTGATGTCTTGTACATGTACCTGAATGACCTAAGAACTCACATGAAAGCCAGAGACTGAAAGAAGATTAAAGATCATATTTTCACTAGTGGTTTATTCGTTGCCACGGGACATCTAATGTCTGTCCAAAGTCATGAGTTGGTCCTAGCCTGCTCTCACCACTATGAGCCTAAAACATAAACCATCCAATATAGATCATTCGGGTAAATAACAAGCTCAAAAGCAAGAGGAAGAGTTTGATTCTATTTCCTATCTCTCTCGGGGTATTCACGTGTAAGAGCTCAAATGATGCATCTCGCCTAGAGGCTATTTTCACTCATTTGACTTTACATTCCTACATTTCTAGACCTAATTTTGACATCTGAGAAGATCCCGACTCTTTCTTTTTCCCTGAATTATAACTCGAGCCATAAATCAAGGACTACCGGTCCAATTACATTGATGAGGTTGAAGTGCGTGAAAAGGACCATATGAGGATGATGATCAGTGAGATGAGGAAATTCAAGTTCTCTTGGTATAAATATATTTTGCACGATCATGGGACACAGATGTATGATCCTAAGTAAATGGCAATCAAGATGTGCCATGTACCTCTATTCAACTAGTATGTTTGTGAATCAGTGGTATTATATGATAGAAAATCAACATGTGACCTTCTTCACACTTGACCTCTCGAGGTTGTACTAAGATAGCCGATGTGGAATGGAAATGGAAGTGAAAATGATGGCGGAGATTAAGCTAATTGGGTAGCCTTATGTCTTTGACATGCACATCTGGAATCTGTGAATCTAAGGAAAAGAATGCCCTCCTAACCTAAAGGGGTGTGATAGTATGGTCTGACATGATAGCTACTCGAGAGACTCCAATCGATGTCTAGTTCTGCCAAGATTCTATTGATTGGTTATGGAATATGTGGAAAGTAACCTATAGGTGCCTTGTATGGGTTTCCAGACAAGGTCATGGAAGTAAAGATAAGAGGTGTAGTGGAGTTGTAGGGACTATGGGTGATTTTTGGTCTTGTCCAGAAATTCTTAGCCTAATCGGCTACTATATTCAACAATGAAAGTTGTGTAATAATATCGTGGAAGTGGTGAAGATATGAATACCAATGTGCGTAAACTAGTGTCAATATCTAGCTGACTAGCAGGCCCGTTGGGTTACGGGACCTATGGATCACAACCAAAGACTCATGGGGGTTATGGCCCTTGGATGGTCATGCATGCAATCAAACCCTATTTCCAAGAGCAAGTCAAAAATTTGTAGGCTTGATTATCAGCTATGTTCAATGTATTGAGTTGTCCTATTTTCTCAGCGTATGTTGTAGGTGTGTGTAAGACTGTTAAATGCAAACTTTTGTCAATGTCAATTATTAGCTCCAGCTCGTTGGGTTGTGAGACCAGGGGATCACAACTGTAAGTATTTTCTTATTGTGGACCGTTGATGGTCATGCAAGATGAATTGATTTGCTTTCAGTAAATAACCTATCTATCAAAGGAAATCTAACCTATGTTTTTGGTGTTTTCTCAATATATCGGAACAAAGTAGTAAAACAAGCTAATCCATGGAAAGTAAATGTTTTTGTTATTTTCTAACTTTTGAGATAATACATCTAATCTAATAAACAAATTAAAAACAAATAATTAGCCAAATGTAGCTAACTATTTTGTGCGAGACATGTGAATCTAAATCTAAAATCTGTTCTAATTGAATCAAAAATCCTTCTAACCCCACCTTAGAAGTGAAGAACAAATCATAACCCTAAAAGAGCTATCATTCACCACAACTTCCCTGGTAATGTTGAAGAGAAAATTCCTACTAATTTGATCTACTTGAGATTTTTAGCTTATTGAAATGAACTATTTCTCTACTCTATTTGATATGAAATTGAAATTAACAATTCCTATTTGACAATTTGATAATCAAAGAAAACAAATACACAACTCCAACCTAGAAGAGCAAGAACTTTGGCAAATCCAGTAGTATCAGTATTTTTCCCCTCATTTCTTTCCTTTATTTCTCAGAGTGTTCATGTGAGTCAAAGGGATTGGGAATGAAAATAACAACAATAAGAGGATGGTGCTTGAGCGATGGCATCTTGGAAGTAATTTGGATGCAATGAAAATAGAAGAGAGATAGCACAAGATATCTGAGCTTGGCTATGCAATTCCTAGCAAGATTATGGCAGCAAAACAATACAAGATACACAAAATTCTCAAGCCCTTTTCTTGAATACAAGCATGGAATATATAGGAATGGAGGCTAGGAGGTTACTTCATGCACAAGGCAAGAAGAGGCAATTCCAACTAATTAAATCTTATTTAAAATAGAAGGAGCAAGGAGAACCAAGAAAACAAAGCTATTTTTAGCCAATTCGGCTCACGGATGCATGCAAAAGAAAATTTAAGTGAACCGTTGCATGTTTAAAACACATGTGAAGAATCTAGAAAAATCAGGTATGACCACCACCTTGTGCGGGGTGGCAATTTCATGACCTCTACCCTACTTGGGCGGTGCTTTGAGAACCACCACGGGTAGGGCAAAGTGGTCTTGACACTAAAGGCCAAAACAAGCACAGAAAGAGAGGGGAGATGGAAAAATGCATGGAAAAGTTAAGTAAGGCTATCTAGGCTATCTAGGTTTTGGATCTCGAACACCTTCTTGAAAGGATTTTGAATCATCATTGGGGATTCTTGTAACCATTTTCCCAACAATGTAGCATGTGCAATTTTGGGTGCGTACAGGATATATTAAAGCAACCGAGAAAATGGTAAGGAGAACGAGAAATTGGTTTCAAAAGAAGCAATCCTTGATCATCTAGTCATGAGTAATTCCCCTAAGTTAGAAGAAAGTATCCCATCAGCCATCTTCAAAAGTCATCAAGGTGATATCCAATTCTAAACACTCTAGAGTGATTTTGAAAAGGAAGGCCGCAAAATTGGAAGCTTCTCCTCAGACAAGACACCGAGAAACTCAAAGTAGAAGAAGGCTTGTTTACATCACTACGAGAGGAATATTTGATTGAAGAAATGCAAAAATTACACCCCATGATGAAGGCACAAGTGGACAAATAACACATGGTTTAAAATTCAGTCTTTGAGCCACCACGAGAGGTTTCCCCTTTTGATGACACTCACGCCTCTCTCATTCACGATTTTCCTCCTCCTTCTAGAATAGGGTACCATCGGTGCACCTATCATTGAACCTAAGTCGATGAGATGTTTCCTTGGATGCAGGAAATAATTATCCTTGACACCCGCACTATGCAGCAAGTGGTAGCCCCTAATCTATCAACAATTGTCTCATTATCCAAAGAAAAATATCAAGGAAGCTCACACATACAAAGCCTCACGATTCTATAGTGGGGAAATAGGTAATCAATACATCAAAGTAGCTCGGCCCAAGGTAATCAAGCCAGTGGATGAGATGACACCAACTGACTATGAAATGAGCACAATTCAATTGGGACCAACAACTCATGAAGGGGATATGCACATGTATCAACAATCTTCCGCTCACATGGTGGCAAGGAATAAAGATTATAAGAAGAAGATTGATGAACTAAAAGAGAAGGTGTAAACTCTGTCTTTCTATGTGAAACATCTAGTTGATCTTAATGCCACGAAAATTCCCACTAAGGAAGTTTCTCCCATCATTAGCTTTAATCCATAATCCATCAGAAAACACACGAGTTCACAATACAAGGATGAGTAAATAATGAATGGATCAACTCAATTTCTGAAAAAGGGAATTCAATTCTCCAAGAAGCGGTCAAACTCTTTTCTTACATGTGTGTGACAACAGATAGGAAATGGAAACTCAAGGAGGACTTAGAGAAAGAAAGGGACTATTGGGAACCTTTGCGCCACTAGTAGATGAAATGAGCAACACTTGTCGCTGGGGTTGATCGACAGGGAAGATTTTAAAACTCCCTTATAATAATTGTCACTTGTATGGGTGAGGACCTTAGCAATTAGGTTTGAGGCAATTAATCGTGCCATCAAAGATCTCCGGAGGAAAAAGAGGAACAAGCATACAAATTGTAGGATAGTGTAAATCAAAAAATTCAGAAGCTTGGAGTGCCTGCAATGGGTGAAGATATAGCTGTCGATGAATTGATCGGTCCATGCCTCCATTACACTTATCGTAGAGAAACATTCACCTTGGTTTGATAAATGAAAAGACATCAATAGTATAGCTTATGGATGGATAGAAACCTTGAGCTACGTTTGCATTCCTTATGCCGATAAAGTGAAACCTACAGTAGCTCATTTTAGCAAAGATCTTGGAGGAACAGAGGCCTTCTCAGGAGTGTGAAGAGGAAGCCGATCCGGGAGTGAGAGAAAATCCACTGCAGCAACTTATCCTTCTGTATAATTCATTTTCTTCCTCTTCTTTCTCTCTCTTCTCTTCTCACCCAATGCTCTCTCTCATCAATTTTATATTCTTGCATTGAGGTTTGCACTTTTTAATATAACTTTAAGTGACTTTAGAAATATAATGTAAACTTTAAGTCACCTTTTTTTTATAAAAGGGACTTAAATATTTAAATGGAATATGAATAGTCTAAAGTCACATTAAAGTATTTGAAAATTCACCAGGAAGATGAAGAGTTTCCTCTTCTTCTATAAATTGTAACAAGATCCTCATTTGAGATTCTTAAAAAAACTTCTTAATATTCTTAGACAACTTCTGAGACTTCTTAGATGTTGGAGTTGTTTTTGTGAATTCATGAGAGAGATATCCTTGTGAAGAGAGCAAAGAGATAGAAAATTTCTTCCATTTTTCCTACTCAACAATGTCTTCTACTTCTATGTTATGTACAATTTCTTCCTGAGCTTCAATAAAGGAAGAAGGAATTTTAGCCTTTTTTGACTGAGGAGTTTAGTGGTACTTTGTGCTCATTAAATGTTATTTGGTCTTGTTGTTGTTATGTAGATTTGTTTTCTTCTAAATTCAAGTGCATGTAATGAAACTTCTAGATGGTGTATGTAAGTCTCTAATTTTCTACTTATAGCATTGGTTTTCTCTTTTCTAAATTTCTCTCTCCCTTTCCGACTTTCCTAGCAAATTCCTCTCTTACGGATATATGAAAGATTTTTCCGCAAGGTCAATGGATTTCCTGTTGGATCCCGGTTGAAAAGCCACTAGGATAAAACTCACTCTTTACTTGTGTATGCGTGTATGAAAGCTGCATCGATTAAGTAGAGGGTATTAGACTCCCAGAGCGTTGACAAGATAACCACCAATTTGTCCCCGAATACTTTTCTTACCAATAGTTTTTTTGTGCCCACCGTAAGGCGGATTTAGCAAACATGTGCACTGAATATGACCGAAGGAGAAAAATACAAATATATATATATATATATATATATAATTCAAAATTTGAAAAAAATTCTAGATATTGAATAGCTATATAAGCCTCGTGTCTACAAACCATGGCTATTCTGGGAAATCCTCCGTTAAAAGACCCAAATTTCTCTTCCACATCCAAGAGGATATTGCTTCATATTTGAGAGAAGCTATCTAGCATAACAAGAGAAGTGTCAACCACTACTTCATTACCACAAGAATTCTTGACCTTGAAGAGGAACGCGCTGCTGAATTAGAAAGGAAAAGAAAAATTCCAGCACCTCGAGAGAAGAGCATATATTTCAATCTCGCGAGATAGAAGATACACCGCAACGGAGACAAGGAGGAAAAACCAACCCCACTTTTTAAGAGCTTCAAATAAGACAAGAGCTGCTCAAAATTTAGAGGTCTCCCTTTCTCCAAGTAACCGGTCATGTTGGGAACCTGAGTGTTGTCGATCCTTTAGACGGTGAATTTCCATACATCAACAAGAACCTTGAAGATTTCACTGATGTAGAGACCAAAGATGAAGCTACAAAAATATAAGCAAGAGTGGAAGAGGAAATAAGAGATCAGGTTGAAGAAATTGAAAGACTTCAAGTCGAGGTGGATGCAAGAGAAACAGTAGAATTTGCAGCCTTAGAGAGGTTGGAAGCTAGAAATAGAAATAGAATGGGGGATCATGATTGTGAGGTCCGTAGGCCTAATGTACCATGGGGTGGAAACACCGGCCCACTTGCCCTTTCTCAACCACTTCACGAGCTACCAAAAGGCTCAAGAAAAAACTTTCCAAAATTTAGAGGGGATGGTTCTCAACTCCCTGAAGAACATGTAGTAGCATTTATCACCTTGCTTGCGGTGTATTGGGCGTTGAGGATGAAGATGTGGTAGTCCGGATCTTTGTGGATTCACTTCAAGAAAAATATGTCGAATGGTTCTACATGCTACCCTTGAGGTTTGTCACCTACTGGGAAGATATTAGAAGTGCATTTGAACATAGGTTCAAGACCACGGAAGATTATCAGGATCTCTTGGTCCAATTGGTACAAATGAAGAAAGAAACCTATGAATCAATGAGATAATTCATAGCAAGATATAATAGAGTGATAAGAAGAATCCCCGAAGATGTGGTGCCTCCTAAAAATAATTTGAAGAGATTATTCATTAGTGCCTTTCCATCAGAAGTAGGTTTCTTCCTTAGAAGAACCCAACCAAGAACATTGAGGGAAGCTCAAGACCATGTGATAGAAACTGAAAAATGATCTAATCCTATTTAGTAAAGTGAAAGGCCCAAATGGAAAGCAAAAAGGCCGAATTCAAGCTCAGTCACCACAGACCCAATGTTCCAAAAAATGGCAAATGACTTGGTTGCCTTGAAGAAACAACTCTCCTAGATCACAATGCAGAATACTCCAAGGAAACCAAATCCTCCCAATATACCAAGGATTACTCCACCTCCTTGTCGGATCACTCTTGAAGCACCACTAGTCAATGTCATTTGTGACCTCGAAGAACTAGAGGAGGAAGTGGAAATTGAAGAACCTGAAGAAAAGGTGTGGCGATGATAACAATTATCTCGAGGTCAAGGAAGTTGAAGGTGATACGCACAATGGTCTAATTGAGTACTTTGATGATGAAGATGATGATGAGGAGGAAGCTTCAATTTTCTCATGTGCATTTTTCACTCGCAACATTGACCCAAGAAAGGTGTTCCATCCTCAATAGCTATTGTAAAGGACAAGGAGAAGAAATAATATTCTCCTGTGGAGGTTCCACAAAATAAAATCATCAGTAGAGGATCACCACTACCACCTTCCATGGATTCAGCTATAAATAAGCAAACCCACCGATTATCAAGGATCATCCTACCACACCAATTAATTCATCTAGTCCCTTCCCAGCTCAAAAATTGCTAAAAATAATTCTCCTTCAATTGTTATTTCCATGAAAACATCTAAGGTTCCATCAAAACCCGCATCCCCATCTCCTTCCAAGCTAGTTATTGCACCCATGAAGGAAAATTCAACCCCTAAAATAGCAAAACCTTTTCCATGTAAATATTTTTCATTCCTAGAACCTCTTCCTTTCCCTCCATAACCCCATTTGAATTTTGGAACACGCAAGAAAAACTAAAGTCCAACTCTCAGAAATAGAATACCTACAAACGCACCCTGCCCAATTTGATAGGTTCATTGATGTAGTCCGTGGTGGTAATCATATAACCTCAAGTACAAATTCCAAATGCTTACCCCCCACACCATCCACACCACCTTCTCAAAACATTCTAGCCCTCAATTCCTCAAAAACCAACAAGGTTGAACCTTTCTACCTATCACTCCTCCTTAAAAGATTCTAGCTAAATAATTGCATCATAGATTCTGAAGCCTCAGATAATGTGATGACCATCAAAGTTGTAATTCTCTAGGCCTCACCTTAACCCAGGAAAATGGCACCTTTTATTCAATGAAATCCAAACAAGTTTCATTGGTAGGAAGAATCAAATATGCACAGGTAGCATTAGCTAATTTTCTAGATAAGAAGGTTCTTTTAACCATCCTAGTGGCGAACAACCTAGCATCCTTTGGCATGCTACTGAGCGGAAGCTTCTATAGATACTTGGGTGGAGGAATAGAAATAGATTGGTCATCTAAAACTATCCCAATGAAAGGTGAGATGAAAAATTTATTGCCATTAAGAAATATGAATTTCACAGTATGAAATTCCGATGAGTCAAAGGCAAACATTATTTTTCTAGATAGCGGGCTAGGTAACTACTTCCTCATATCAAAGAAATATGAGAACTTGCCACTTCTTATGGATATGAAGAAGATAAAGTTTGGACGATGGAATTTGATAGTAGTCATTCCAGTGTAGGTTCGGGAGCAGGCATGTTGTTTTACTCTCCTTTCGATGAATTATACCCATTTTCCTATAAGCTACAATTTGATAATACAAATAACATGGTGAAATATGAATCTCTCCTCTTAGGCATGAGTGTGGTATAAGACATGGGAATCAAGAAAATAAGATTCGAGGTGATGCGGAGGTGATAGTAAAGAAAGTCCAGCAATAATATCAGGTGAAAAATCTAAGATGCCGACATTATAGAAACACAAGTATGGGATTACATTAAATCTTTTGATGCATTTTCCATCAAATCCATCCCAAGAGAAAATAATGAAAATTTTGATTCCCCTGCAGTTTTGGATTCCCTAGTGACACCTCATCCTTCTTTTGGTAAAGATAAGGTGACCATTGAAATGGTATTCAAGCCTAGTGTACTAGATAATGCAAATCATTGGCAAGTCTTTAATGATGATAACTAGATTCTAGAATTTTTGGAACAAAGGGATAATTTCAATAATCTCTTCTTTGAAGGAAGCAAAAATCCACACCGAGAAGTGGTAGCCAAAGAAGAGAAAGAATGAATTGAAGGGATTGATGAAGGAGTGATCAAATTAAAAGGAAATAAGATTCCCAAAGGTCTAGTTTCTCTGGAAGACCTCTTTGATAAACATGGCAGATTAATTTAAGAGAAAGAAAAACAATATTCTTAGTGCCTTGACTGATTTTGATAAGGAAAACATCGGCACCTCGGAGGATTCAAGGATGATCAATATTGGAAAATGTTTCTCACTCGAGGAGAAGAGAATGTTTTTGTGTTGAAATATTCAAATTTTTGGCCTACTCTTGTGATGAACTCAAATCCTTCCAACCGAAGGAAATGTATCACTCAACTCCTTCAAGTAGGATGCCAAGCCATTCGAGGTAAAAACAAAGGCCATATAACCCAAATATTTGTGATACCATCAAAGAGGGGGTAATGAAGATGCTCAATGCAAGAATTATATTTCCCATCCATCATTCAACATGGGTGGCCAACATTGTGTTGGTATGGAAGAAGAATGGTGAAATTAGAATATGTGTATATTTTCGCAACTTGAACCGGGCATCACCGGAAGACAATCATCCTATCCCTATCATGAACCACATTTTTAAGTAGTCACTGGATTTGAAATTCTTTCCTTGCTTGATGGATTCTCAGGATATAATCAAATCAAAGTGGTAGAGGAGGATCGCACCAAGACAGCCTTCACAATGCCTTGGGGCACTTTTTCCTACATCAGGATGCCTTTTGGCCTAATTAATAGAGGAGATACATTTCAAAGGGTGATGGATTTAGCATTCAAATATTTAAAACATTGCATTATCATATATCTTGATGATCTCACGGTGTTCTCAAAGAAGAGGGGAGATCATATCCATCACTTCAAACAGTACTTATAAGGTCTAGAAAACATGGCATATCACTAAATCCCAAAAAGTGCATTTTTGGAGTTACGGAAGGAAAGTTACTGGGGAACATTGTGAATAAACATGGAGCACACATTGATCTTGAGAGAGTACAAGCCATTCAAGCATTATCTCTACCCACAAGCAAGAAAGGATTTCATTCCTTCTTCGGAAAGGTGAATTTTCTTCGTCACTTTGTTCCTGAGTTTGTTGAATTGACAAAGAACATCACCACCATGATGAAACCATAGGAAAACTTAAAATGGAACAATGAAGGGAAGGCATCATTTGAAGATATCAAAAAATCCATTGCTAAGGCTCCGACCCTTGTGTCTCTAGATTTTAAAAAAGAGTTCATCATGTATTGTTATTCATTAGAACATACCCTCCCTGTCATTTTTATTCAAAATAATGATGAAGGCGTGGAAAAACCTATTGCTTTCATGATTTGTTTGTTGAAAAATCACGAACTAAACTACAACCAATTGGAGAAGCATGCCTATGCAGTGGTCAAGGCTATAAAAAATTTCATATTTTACATCCTCAACTCTCATACAATGGTGATGGTACCTAGCAAAGACAATCAAGTCCATCTTGACACAACAGGATCCCAAAGCTAAAAGAGGAAATTGGATTGCAAAGACTTGAGAATATGAATTAGAAATTCAACCCTCCAATATGGTAAGGGGAAATAGTTTGTATAGGTTAATTGTTGAAGATGAAACACTCAAAGGTCAACACAGTGAATAAAATTGTGCTTGCTCAACTTGTTCCAAAAATAATCCATAGTTTCTCTTTGTAACCACTATTGATGAGTGGTATGTTGATATTGCCTATTACTTAACTTATAGATAATGCCCTCCTCATCTTGATTACAAGAAAAGGAGAACACTCAAGTTGAAGGCAAAAAAATTTGTGATTTGGAATCACGCACTTTACAAGAGAGTTCTTGATGGATGCTTCCTCAGGTGTGTAGATAAAGAGCAACAAGAAAAATTACTTAAAGCATACCATGACCAAGCGTGTGGTGGACATTTTTCAGCAATGCTCACTGCACACAAGATCCTCCAAGGAAGATATTATTGGCCCACCATCTTTATAGACACTCAGGAATGGGTTTCAACATGTGAAGCATGCCAATAATTCGTTGGGAGACCATAACTTGTTGCACTACCGCTTAGACCAGTTATTATTAAAGAACCATTTCAGCAGTGGGGACTAGATTTCATCTATGTTCTGAATCCTCACTCAAGCACGGGGCACACCTATGTGCTCACAGTGATAGACTACTTCACAAAGTGGGTGGAAACCATTCCACGATCAATCAATCCAACACCTTAAAAGTGTGAAACTTCATCAAGGATAATATCATAGTATATTTTGAAGTACCACAGAAGATTGTAGCAGAAAATGCTACCTATTTCTCTTCAAGGGATTTGAATGAGTTTTGTTATGGCTATGGAATCTCTTTATCTCATTCATCGACTACTATCCATAGGGAAATGGACAGGCCAAATCAAGCAATAAGAACATTGTAACCATTGTTTGTAAGCTTGTAAAAGAGAACCAAACTAATTGGCACAAAAATTATATGTTGCATTATGGGCGGACAAGATCACTCCCAAAAATGCAATAGGTATATCACCATTCCAACTGCTATATGGAGTCAAAGCAGAAATTACCATCACAGTTGAGATGTCGGCTCTCAAGTTGTTATAGGGAATAGAAGATGGACAGTATAAGGATTCCATTGACAAGAGGATCCTCTTTCTTGAGAAGCTAGAAGAAAATAGACTCCGAGTGGTGGACCGTATCAAAGAGCACCAGTTGAAAGTAAAGAATATTTTTGACAAGAAAGCCAAAGCAAGAGAATTCAAAGTTGGAGACTTCGTCCTACTATGGGACAAGAGAAGGGAACCAAAAGGTAGCCATGGAAAGTTTGATTCATTATGGCTCGGCCCATTCCAGATTCG
This sequence comes from Taxus wallichiana var. yunnanensis, assembly GCA_018340775.1. Classification (NCBI taxonomy): domain Eukaryota; kingdom Viridiplantae; phylum Streptophyta; class Pinopsida; order Cupressales; family Taxaceae; genus Taxus; species Taxus wallichiana. Next base: position 64,410,048 of record CM031242.1, on the reverse strand, counting down.
TGAAGCTTGCGGTGAGAATTTTTTTCTACTCTCATATTTGGATGGAACACTGCTAGAATTGCCTCGCAGTGGGAAATACCTAAAATTGTATCATTAGTGAAAGTGGGTTGTCCCCCACCTTGTACCATAGGTGATTTCTAGGTGTGTTTCCCTTTATGTTGTGTTTCGTGTGTTTCCTTTCTGTCGTGTTGTGTGTGTGTGTGTTTCCTTCTTCATTATCCTTCTCTCTTGTAATTGTACATGAATCTACAAGGCCCGATGGATAAGGCCTTTGGTTAATGAGATCATATGGTATAAAATTGAGATTCTGGATTCCTCATGTCATGTCTTCGCTGCACTCATTCCATGTCATGTCCCCAAGCTAGAGCCTAGTTATTTTCATGCAAATGTGCAACAAGGAAATTAAAAATTTCCGAGTATGACAACTATACCCCAGTGTTAATTTTTTCAAGTCACATCATTCCAAGATACCCTAGGTCTATCCAAATACCAAGTGACCTCTTGATTAAATTTATCTCATCCCCCTAGGTGATTTCTGAAATTCCATTCATTCCCCCTAGGTGATTTTAGGAGTTCATTTACAAGCTACATGCAGTTGTGGGAAGGGTTATCATTGGCCTTCCTAGGGATGGAACAACCCCACAGAGCAGAGCATAAGATCCTAAGTGGATGTGGAGGTGATTCAAAGGTCTTAGGACATCATGGAAATGATTCAGGAATATTTTGGAAGGGCTCAGAGAAGTTGGGGCAGTTTCGCCAGAATTAGGGTTCACAGGCCTAGTTAGTGCACATGCCAAAACAACCACTAAGATTTGGAAGGTGATTTCGGGAGCTCCAGATGGAGTTAGGAGGAAAAAAATCTCTAGAAAGATAATTCCAATCCCTACATGATGGTGAAATAATATTTTTCACAACACTTTAACGCATAAGGTTTGCAAGCAGTTTTTTTCAAGCATGGGTGGAGTACCAAATCAAAAATATGATTTTTCAAGGATCAAATGGAAGAATCAAGACATTAGACCCAAACCATTTTCTTCAAAAGGACATTTCTAGTTAGTATCATATAAAAAATTTCTGAAAACATCCATCGGGAGCTCAAGTTATCATCATCACAAGTTGTCCTCGTGGAACAAGTTCAAGACAACCAAATTTTGGGAGGACACGTGTCAGCTCTAGGATCTTGGCAGGATTTTATGTCCCCGAAGTCCCTAAGGGTCATGTACATCAACCTTGGAAAAATGTGCCTAGACCCCATGTGACCTTTGGAACCCCATACGACCATTAAGATTCCCAGTTCAACCCCCAAGTGCAATTTGGAGCTCAAATCCCTTATTGTCGGATCTCCGCCACATGTCACCTCTAGGACCGGTGTGGAATTTGATGTATCTCATGTCCCTCATAGGTCAAGGACATCAAACCTTGAAAAATATGCCCATCCATCTAGGATATATTTTTGGTCACCCGTGTGACCAGCTTCCATCCCTCTAGTGCTTTAAAGTTGATTTTGGAGCACTCATTCCCTGTCGTTAGATCAATGCCACGTGTCGCCTCCAGGATCACCATGGAAAATGATGTCCCTCACATCCATTTGATATTAGGGACATCAGGGACAATAAAATTCACCTATCCCTCTCTTAGCATGATTTCAAAATTTAAATATTTACCCGCTTCCCTGCTTCTAACTTCTTACACTCCCATGCACAACCATAGCTCCATACTTCCTCTGCAACCTCCTTGCCATCACTCCACCATTGTTGAACCTCAAACCAGACCTATCACAGAAATAATATCCTTCACTCCATGAAATTGTACAGGTCTCAGAAGGAATTTTGAGCAAACAAGGAAGGAGAAATGAAGAACAACGAAGAAAACATAAAAATCTCCATAGCCAAAAATGGAAATTCTCACAAATATTACAAACCAGTGCATGAAGCAAAGAAAAAAAAAATTCTTTTGGTTCCTCTATCCAAGAACATCAAAAACATACTTTCAAACACTTCTCTCGTGCAACAGAGCATTCATACTGAAGAAATTTCCTTTCCGGCTCAACAAAGGAAATTTTGAATTTCCCATCAAACTATTTATCGGATTCAAGTAATATTTAATGTGAAGCACCGAAGAAGAAAAATCCCACATCAAAAATATATATTTTTTTACAAATAGAGGAGAAAAATAGAACTGCAATTTTGAGGTCCATTAATGGATGTCGCGTCAGGAAGTAATAATCAGTCTAAAATTTGAAAGTTTAAAATCTCCTGGAATATTAAGCGAAACAGGTTTGAAATTTCGGAGGGTGATATTGGGAAAAAAAACCATATCGAAAAACTTTGTTCCACGTCAATCTGACCTCCAAAATCCCACTTTTTAAAAGTAGTAGGTATTCTGCATAGGAAGCTGTTACTTTTGGAAAGTCAGCAACATAGAAGAACTTATGAAGGAGGCAAAGACATTGGAGGTGTATACTGCATTTGAGAACTCATTGGAACGAGAATTTTCGGTACTTACTAAAAATAGTAAGCGGTCCCATGAGCACCTACTAAAAATATAAAGTTGATCCAAAAGGAAGGAAGAACGCAGGAGAAAGGGGAATCAAGGTTGCAACATTTAGTTGAGGTTCGAGGGAGTTACTTTTTCATACTTACTAAAAATAGTAAGTTGTTATTTTAGGGAAAACATGAAGCAGAAGTGGACAGGAAAGAAGCTAACATAGCCCTTCTCCTGCAAGTACGAGATAGAAGACAATGATGTCTTGTACATGGACTTGAATGACCTAAGAACTCGCATGACAACCAGAGACCAAAAGAAGATTGAAGATCAGATATTCACTAGTGGCTTGTTCACTACTATAAGACATTCAAGTGTTTGTCCAAAGTCATGAGTTCATCCTAGCCTGATCTCACCACTATGAGCCCAAAACACAAACCATCCGAGCTGATAATGGTATAGTGATGGCGGTCATCATCAGCCCTAGAACCATCTCACTTTCTCTACAAATACCGACATCACCCAACATGGTCGTCATCTCAAAAGACAGGGCCTTGCACAATTGGGAAACGATGGATGCATATGTGCAAGGGGTTGTGTTGGGGTCATGGTTGAAAATAGGGAGAAATCCCTCAAGGATGCCCAAGAACCTTCTAAGGCATGATTTCTAATAAGCGTATTTGAATATCATCACTCTCCTCAAGTAGAGTAATGAGTGAAGCAAGTACAAGAGAATTACAAGACTAGATGGGCATGTTCATCTTGACATTGACTGAAGGAAAACATAAAATTGATCGGGAAGATCATCACAGACAACCTCCATCTGCAACTACTCCAAGTACCCATGACAAAGAAGTTTCACATGAATTCTTACTTGGTCTATCTCCTCACTAGCTTAAGATCATTCAAGGGATTATCTCTCACACAAAACATTACCGCCAAGGTGCCTGCATTTGAGAAAATTCCATAGGTGGTGATGGAGGAAATTCATAGGCATTTCTCTCATGTGAATGATGCATTCACGATGTACGTAGTCTGAAACTTGGAAGGAGATCTGGAAGCTAGGATTTCGTCACAAGTGGTATCCTTGATCAAGAATTATGGATCCTATTTCATTCAATTTTCGACATTCTCCTACTCGTGATTTGTTGGCTTCGACAAGCGCCACTAAGGATGCCCAAGTACCTTAGTGACCAAATTGTATTGTTTAAGCTCTGCAGAGACATATCATTCGGGTAAATAATAAGCTCGAAGTAGGAGGAAGAAGTTGATTTTGTTTCCTATCTCTCTCGGAGTATTCACGTGCAAGAGCTCAAATGACGTATCTCACATGGAGGCTGCTTTCACTCATTTGACTCTGCATTCCTACATTGCTAGGCCTAATTTTGACATCTGAGAATATCTCAACTCTTTCTATCTCCTAGAATTACAACATGAGCCACAAGTCGAGGACTACTAGGCTAATTGCATTGATGAGGTTGAAGTGTGTGAAAAGGACCATATAAGGATGACGATCAATGAGATGAGGTAATTCAATTTCTCCTGGTACAAAGATATTTTGAATAATAATGGGACAAAGATGTATGATCCTAATTACCAGTAGTCAATATGTCCCATATACCTCCAATTAACTAGTATGATCATAAATCGGGGATATATTAGAGTGGACTAAAAAGGTGGTGAGTAGAACAAGAAATTTGTTTCAAAAGAAGTGAACCTTGATCATCCAAATACAAGGAATTCCCCAAGTCAAAAGTAAGTCTCCCATTAGTCATCTTCAAAAGTTATCGAGGTGACCTCCATTTCTAAACACTCTAGAGCGAGTTCGAAAAGGAAGGCCGTAGAATTGGAAGCTTCTCCTCACAAGAAGATGCCAAAGAAACTCAGAGTAGAAGGATCATTTACATCACTACGAGAGGAATATTTGATCATAGAAATGTAAGAAGTACACCCCATGACAAAGGCACAAGTGGATGAAGAACACATGGTTCAATATTCAGTCTTCGAGCCACCATAAGAGGTTTCCCCTCTTGATGACACTCATGCCTCTCTCATTCAGGATTTTCCTCCTCTTTCAGAACAGGGTACAATCGGTGCACCTATCATTGAACCTGATTCTAATGAGATGTTCCCTTGGATGTAGGAAACAATTATCCCTGACACCCACACTATGCAGCAAGTGGCAACCCCGATCTATCAACAATTGTCTCATTGGCCAAAGAAAAAGATCAAGGAAGCTCACACATACAACCTCACGATTCTACAGTGGGAAAACAGTAATCAATACATCAAAGTAGCTCATCCCAAGGTAATCAATCCAAGTGGATGAGATGACACCAAATGGTTATGAAATGAGAACAATTCAACTCTGGCACATGTATCAACAATCTTTCACTCACATGGTGGTAAGGAATAAAGATTATAAGAAGAAGATTGATGAACTAAAAGAGCAAGTGCAAACTCTATCATTCTATGTGCAACATCTAGTTGATCCTAATGCCATGACAATTCCCATTGAGGAAGTTACACCCATTAGTAGCTTCAATCTAGAATCCATCAAGAAGACACATGAGTTCACAATACAAGGGCAAGCGAATAATGAATGGATCAAATCAATTTATGAAAAAGGGAAGTTAGTGCTCTAAGAAGTGGTCAAAATCTTCGCTTACATGTGTGTGACAACAAATAGGACACGAGACACTCAAGGAGGACTTAGAGAAAGAAAGGGACTATTGGGAACCTTTAGGCCCAATAGTAGTAGATGAAATGAGCAACACTCATTTCCAAGAGTTGATCAATAAGAAGATTTTTTAAACTCCCTCAGAAGACTTGTCACGTGTATGGGCGAGGGCCTTGGAAATCAGGTTTGAGGCAATCAATTGGGCCATCACAGAGCTAGAGGAAAAAGAGGAACAAACATACAAATTACATGATAGTATAAATCAAAAAATTCATAAGCTTGGTTTTAGGTTGTGGAGCATGTTTTCATGTGTAAAACGTGCCCGATATACCAGGAAATGTGCTTTTTCTCATATGAGTGGGATTTTTGACCCATAGGTTTATGAGACGGTTTTCTCCCATGGTTTTGTAAAATTGCTTAAGCAATTGTCTACTTATGTGGTTTTTTGCATATGGTAGGTATAATGTAACATTGTATATGTGTATGAATTCGGGTGTGAATTATGTAGATTTTGTTGAGCATAGCTCCAAACAGATCTGGGTATTGTATTGAGAGAGTGGTGGCTTGTAATAAAATATGAGCAAGTGATTCTTGGTGGACATAGCCCAAATTGGGTGAACCATGTTAAATATTGTCTCTTTGTGTTGTGTTATTTTTATTCTGCACTTTTATTTGAGATCTATAATATTTTCTACATATTAGTTTCTCTATTGTTGCGATTTTGTGAGGGATTATTCCACATATTTTATCCCTTATTTCCTAACACTTGGAGTACCTACAATGGGTGAAGATACAACTATCGATGATTTGATCGGTCCATTTGAAGAACACATCAATAAAGAGGTAGGTAACCCATCGTCCATCACTAAGGAAACCCTCGAATTCCTCTCAGAGATTCGGGCCTCTATTACACTTATCGCAGAGAAACATTCATTATGGTTCGAAAAGTGCAAAGACATCAATAGTGTGGCCGATGGATGGACAAAAACCTTGAGTTGCATTTGCATTCCTCATGCCGACAAAGTGGAACTTGCAGCAACTCGTTTCAGCAAAGAACTTGGAGGAACAGAGGCCTTCTCAGGAGCGTGAATTGGAAGCCAGTCGGGGAGTGAGATCAAATCCACAGCAACAACTCATCCTTCTGCATAATTCTTCTTCCTCCTCTTATTTTCTTCTCTTATCTTCTCACCCAACACTCTCTCTCATCAATGTTATATTCTTGTGTTGAGGTTTGCACATTTTAATATAACTTTAAGTGACTTTAGAAATATAATGTAAACTTTAAGTCACCTTGTTTTTATAAAAGGGACTTAAATATTTAAATGGAATATGAACAGTATAAAGTCATATTAAGTTATTTGAAAAGTCACCGAGAAGATGAAGAGTTGCCTCTTCTTCTATAAATTTTAGTAAGCTCCTCATTTGAGCTTCTTCTGAAAACTTCTTAATCTTCTTAGAAAACTTCTGAGACTTCTTAGATGTTAGAGCTATTTTTGTGAATTCATAAGAGAGATATCCTTGTGAAGAGAGCAAATAGATAGAAATTTTCTTCCATTTTTCCTACTCAACAATTTCTTCTACTTCTATGTTATGTACAATTTTTGTGTGAGCTTTAATAAAGGAAGAAGGATTTTTGCCTTTTTTACTAAGGAGTTTAGTGGTACTTTGTGCTCATTAAACATTATTTGGTCTTATTGTTATGAAAATTTATTTTCTTATAAATTCAAGTGCATGTAATGAAACTTCTAGCTGGTGTATGCAAGTCTCTAATTTTCTACTTACAACATTAGTTTTCTCTTTTCTAAATTTCTCACTCCCTTTCCCGTTTTCCTAGCAAATTCCTCTCTTACAGATATATGCAAGATTTTTCCGCAAGGTCAGTGGAGTGCCCCTGTTGGATCCCGACCAAAAGGCCACCAGGATAAAACTCACTTTTTACTCACACATGCACGTACGACAAACAGACCAAGTTAAGTAGAGGGACTTAGACTCCCAAATTATTAGCAAGATAACCACCAATTTGTCCCTAACAAATTTTCTCGCCAACAAGACCCTAGACCATAACAAAGTACTCCCTTGTAAGAAATATCTCACCTAATGGAGCATGAATCCATCTTTGGAATGTCAATAAGATGATGAATACAAGGTTTGGTGTCTTGACTCCAAGTATTTACCATTCATGCAACTCGGTTCTTACTCAAATTGTGTAATGTCACGATCGACTATATTTTTCACTATATCTTCTTCACACGTGTGAATTGGATCTTTAGGTTTGGTATACTTCTAGATATCATCAAACAGAGCTCTCCTCCAACTTTCATTAGAATTAGAAAGTTGGAATTTATATTATGGCTTTCCCTAGTTAGAGCCCAAGAGCATGATTTTAAGGCTACAGAAAAATACCATAGTTTCGGGAGCTGAGAAAAATTGGTAAGCCTCTTTGGACTCCTTCCACCTATCTCCAATTTCACATATTCAAGAAGTCTCAATTTTAGAGACTGTCACTTTTACATTCTCATCTGTGCAGAGGTTTACCATGAATGCATAGAAAAAGCAGTGAATAATGTGCTAGAAACATTCATGGAATCTTTTTCAAATTCCAAAACTCATTCCATTATCTTCAGTCATGATTATTACAACCTCTCCATCGATAGTTATAGATGAAATTGTCAAATTTCCAAATTTTCTCATTCAAATAAACTTTCCTAACATTGCTCTATTATACCCTAGAATTGCTCAACCATACCCTAGACTTATAAATTAGTTCAAACCTCCCTTATTTGATGAAATTGACTTGGATCCATGTTGAGAATGGATCTCCAAGTTAGTCTTAGCCCATTTTTAGCCTTAACTCATATTAGGCCTTATTTTAGGCATTACAACACATACACACAAATTTGAAATTCAAACCACACAAATATGAGGGAAATGACAATTCAACTCCTAGATTGTACTAGATTTAACACAACCATGATAATACTACAATAACCTCATGATGCTCCTGCATCGTTGATGGAGGTACTATCCACATAAATGAAGACATCCACAGGAGATTGAAGAATTTCCTTTCCTTCCATTCATCATGAATACAATCTTCTTCACAAAACAGAAAGGGAAGGACTCATATTCACATTCATACTCGTCCATCGATGTTTCAAGGGGAACATTGAGCTCCTTTGTTTGTTCTATCTCGTTATTGAACATTTGTGCATCATAAGAAGAATCAAAACTGGACTCATACTTATCTTGCATAGTCATAACATAAGTTAGGATTTCAAGGCTAAGTTGAGGGTCTTCAATTCCTTATGCAACCTTTAAAATCTCTTGCATAAATTCATTCTTCAAATCTACCACATACTCACTTTCACCTTCATTTGAAAAATATTCACATTGGGTCTCAAGGAGATGATTGGAAACCTAATCTTCATCATTTTCAAACAGAGACAATATCCATGTTAAATGGGAAGGGTGCACCTTTCAATTCAAGATTCATCAAATCATCCTCATGAAAGGAGGAAGAACATAATGTTGGGGCTACAACATGAGAATAATCATTTACTCCATCTTAAACCTCTCCTAGAGATTCCTCTTCTTCACAGGGAGAAGAGAAGACCCCATACTCACAATTATGATCGCTATCACACTCTTTTGGTGATGACAAGGAAACCAACTCATTAGAGAGGTCATGTTCTCTTCGTTCATCCATGATTGTTTCAAGAAGGAAATTGAATTCTCCCATTTGCTCTATTTCATTATTGGGCATTTATGCATCAAATGAAGAGCCAAAATTAGAAATAAAATCATCAATAATTACCTTAGAATCCTCCTTTTGAAGAACTTTTGGTGTGGAAGGATGGTTCATCTCCTGAACATATTCATGGTTGGAATTCTCAGCAAGCATTGGATCATCTATCACGAGACAAGGATTCTTGTCTCTCATGCACATTGTTCCTTCAAAGGACTGTGCTCCAAGCCAAAGTGTAGTTACGGAGGGATACTTAACTTCTATGTTTCATTCATCGTCTATCGAGCTGTTGAGTTGAAACTTATTGGAATGCTCAAGAAGAAGATAGTCATGAGTACAGAAGAGTCTTTTTGGAATAAACACTTCGTAATATGGAGAGCCAACATAATCTACTTCTTCATTATAGAGTGTTCAAGTTGCTCATACTTTTCTTGCATAGCCACAACATAATTTAGAATTTCAAGATTGGTTTGAGGATCGAATTTCCTTCTACAAATCTCAAAATTATTTGCACATACTCCTTTTTCAAGGTTGTCATTTCTTCATCTCCATAAGCAAGAAAATCATCCAAAGGAAGAGAGACAAAAGACAATGCTTTGAGTTTCTTAGTCAGCTATGTGTAATTCAAGACATTACCTTCAAGAGATTCTTCTTTGCTTGCTTGGTTTAGAGATTCCTCTTCGTGTTGTTCATATAACATTTCATATCTTTTCTACATTCTTCTCATTAGGTTCTTAGATTCTTTATCATCAATCGGTGCAATTCCCATTTTCTTTCCTCTAGCAGCAGTGATCTGTCTGAATTGAAGCCACAAAGTTTTGATAATAGAATCTTCAGATGCAACAATTTTATCTATTCGAGATAGTTTTTTCATAACTTTTACATAAATGTCACCAACCTTGTTTCGTTTTGTTGATTGCATAATTTTGGTTGAAGCAAGATACCTCTTCGTTGTATCATAATCCATACTTTTGCAAGAGTTGGTCCAGAATGATGGCTGATCAGAAATTTGGATATCTTGGTGGTCATCTTCTTCTTCATTGTTGTTGTCACTTATTGGTGTTGAACACCAATCTCGAAACTTCATCATTATGATGCGGGAAACAAATGTGACATGGATTCGTTCCTTGATAGAGTCACCTTTAAAATCTAATTTTCATTTGTAGTACTATGTTTACAAGAATGAGAAACCATCTCAGTTTCACCTATTACAATTCACATAGTAGTGTTCATAAACACTCATTCAACACTTGGTAGTGTGATCACATGTCAATGGAATAAGCATGTGTAATCACCTCATTTCAGTTCAACGGATGGCCATAGGACATGAATCTCATTAAGGGAGAATCCATCTATTTACAAGGCAAAGACCTCTCTCAGTAAGTAACATAAAATCACAAAAGGTTTGAGCATCATATAAATGATTCTTGGTCACATAGGTGAATTGTTAAAGCCTAGAAAAGTAAGAAAGTGATGCTCATATCCTAACTCTTACCTTATGGACATAAATGATCATCATCTTCGCATCAAAATGTAAATCTCATAACAATGTTTTTGAACACATATTCTATTCTCTGGATTGTTTCATATCTCACAAAGTGCTTCAAGTCAGTTGGTTCTTCATTTGTAGAGGCTTCATCTTCATCAGATTGATCAAACCCCTCTCATTCATGAAGTATTTCCTAAAGGTTCTACAATAATCAGCTCTCCATCGAAGGGGCTTTGTCTCCATTAGAGTGATCATCTCTTCTCACCTTCCTTCTCCCTTCCTTCTCTTTCTATGTTCTAATTCTTCATTAGGGAGGTACTTTTCACTATTTTGTCCTATTCACTTAAGTGACATTTAGTTTAACATTGTAAGAGTTCTTTTCAATTAATGAGAAAAGGCTCACTTTTATTTCCTAGGAATATGGGAGGTCATAAGTGATGGGGAAGTGAAGAGTCATGTGTGGAGTAGATGAAGAGACAATTTCGTATGCTATAAAGTGGAATGACTCCTCCATTCCAAAAGGGTTGGAAATTGTGGATTGTTGTATTTTGTTGAGCTTTGTATCACTACTACATTAATAAATAAGAGCTACATTTCCTCTATGTTCCTCTATCCTCTCTACTCTCCAACATTACAAGCATGGTGATCTTGTATAACCAAGAAGAAACTTTGTGTCCTTCATTAATGAATCTGCAAAACTTTGAGTCTCTAGTTTGTTAGTCTTTCTAATTGCTTATATTGTTGTGTTCTTCTAATTAAATGTGGACCTACTCGATTACTATTGGTGAGAATTTGATAGTGCCTATTCACAACATTAACCCTCTCTCCTTGTTTCTCCTACTCCCTTTTACCTCTCCTCACAACAAATTCCTCCCTTATACATTGTACAAGCACTTTGCCACATGTTTAGTGGAGTATTCTTATGTGATCCCGACATAAAAACCACCCCACAACTTTAGTTAGTTTACATTAAATAATGGGAGCCTCCCCATACCCAACAAGGAGGGGCTTAGCCTCATGACCATTGGTGAAAACCAATAATTTGTACTACAAAAATTATTTCACCAACACTTGGTGCAAATTTATGTGTTGTACTCTTCATTATCTGCTCCATAGATACACCTAGACAATTTTGCATGTTATTTGAGATTCCCTTCATTTTGTGCTCCATAGATACACCCTTTTGCATTTAATTTGAGGCTCCCTTATTTATGTGTTGTATATATTTAAACAAGCATTATCTATAAGACAAACATTATCTACTAGAATTTTTTGATTGAAAAGTACACTTTATTAATAAGAAAAATATAGTACACCACTAATCATACAAAAAAATTGAGTGGAAAAAATTGCACCACTTTCTCTTTAACATTTATTCAGAAATTTTAACCACCGATCTCTCCTTCAGAACATGTTGAGGCATCCAGAATCCAAATGACCCTTTAGGCCTCCAAGTGCAATTCTCTTATGAAAGACACAGATTTCGTTTTCCCCACTAGTTTGGCTTTTTAGGTTCATGGAAATTTGGAATTATGAAGCACGAGAGTGCAAAAACTAAGAAAGCTGATTAATAATTGTTGATATCATAAAACAAACTGATTGCGGAGAAAACTTTGTTAAATTAATCAACAATTTGATATCCAATAGCAATCGTTTTTTCCTTAAAAGCTAAACATATGGATTTAGAGAGAGTATGAACAACCTAACCAAATCGATTGCAGAGTTTTGAAATATTTACAGACATTGATTCTCAAATACACTTTTTGATACTAAGACAGTATTCTATCTAACACAGGGTAATTGAAAATTTTAGACTGCCATGTTTAAATTGTTTAGCAATGGATGCTATAAGGTTCGGAAGGATCTGGATGTTTATCCATCTATTGAAAAACAAAATTGGGTCCAGTCAATCCGAAAACTAGATGTGCCATAGTCACCCTTCTAAATGCTTGATCCTCCTGTTGTCACCCATGTTCACTAACAGCAGTGGAGATCAGGCTGGCTGATTGCTGGAAGCAGGGGTCATGGAACCTTTCTATGATGTAATTGTACAATACAAGCGTACTTCCCAGTGATGCCATCTTGGGGAAGAATTAGCCAAAACTTGGTACTGGGTTATCATATGCTTTGTGCAAGCAATATGATCCATAAAATCAGTGAAATCATCACCTTGGTCCATTAACACCCAGCCAATGATCCAAAACAATGATGATCTTGTCAAAAATTGCAAATAGTTTACTTCTCCATCTCTTGAAAAGAACTATTAGAGATATTACCCCAGAAAACCCCATTCCATAGCTCAGTCCTACTCCAATCTCCCACCATACATCACTCATATTCCTCTCCTCCATTGCATCAACAGAAGGTGCAAGATTGTTGCCCGACTCACGGTCATCATGACAACTTTTATTAAGCTGAATTCCACACAGATCAGGATTCCCTAGAAAAGCAGGTGCTTCAAAAGTATCGAAGTGTCGACCTTGAGGAATCATCCCAGAGAGTCTGTTATTGCCCAAAGCCAAATACTGGAGGAAGTCAATGGTGGCAAGCTGTACTGGTATGTTTCCGGAGATCTGGTTTGATGAAAGGTCCAGAGACTCCAGCTGTCTAATGGATCCCAGTGTTTCAGGGATTGGGCCTCCTAGATGGTTGTTGGATAGGTTCAGAGTCACTAGTCCCGTCAAGGATCCTATTTCTTCTGGAATGTGGCCTAATAAGTTGTTATTTGAGAGATCCATGCTAGTAACAATTGAAGGAATTTGATCAAAATGCATGTCCCTTCCCTTGCTCATAATTTCCACATCAGCCCCATAGAATAAACCAAGCCCGCCTTCTGCATCAGCCTTGAAGGGAGACATCGTCATCCCGAAACCAATTACATATCGCAAGATAAATGGACCTGTTGGTTGCAATCGATCTACCATGCCTCTGAACTCCTTAAATTCTCGAGGAATAATGCCTGATAGATTGTTGTGGGAGAGGTCTAAAATCTGGATGTTGGTGGCTAGGCTCATCTCTTTGGGGATGCTTCCTGAAAATTATTTGCCTTCAAAATAAGAATGCGAAGCCTTTTTAGATGCTGAATCCATCTTGGAATGCTGCCATTGATTCTATTATTCCCTAGCTCTAGGATCTCCAATGCCTTGCATTTCCGAAGTGATGAGGGAAGTGGGCCTGTAAGGCTGTTATTGGTCATGTGTAATGTTTGCAGCTTGGTCATATTCCCCAACTCATATGGCAACTCTCCAGACAAGAAATTGCTTTCCACGTTTAAGACCACCATGGAAGAGCAGTTAATGAAGCGCTCTTGAAGGTCTCCAGAGAAATTATTCTTTGACAGGTCCAAAATTTCGAGAGATCTGCTTGCTGAAAGAGATTTGGGCACTTCTCCGCTGAGATTATTGTTTGACAGAGATAAGAAGTTTATGTTCCAATGATCTCCGAATACCCCGGAAGAAATGTTACCACTAAACTGATTGTTGGACAAGTCCAGAACTTCCATTGATCCAAAACTAAGAGGAAGAGGGCCCCTAATTGGTTGCTATGCAAGTCCACAACTCTAGGCCCGACAGGAGCTTGTAGATGTATGTGGGATGGAAGTGTGCCCACGAAATTGTTGGTGGACAGATTCACCTGAGCTAGATTGGGAAGGCTCCACAACCAATGAGGTATCTCCCCATGCAGCTTGTTGTTGGAGAGGTCCAGATATACCATCTTGTACTGAGTAGAAATCCACTGTGGGATTTGTCCTTGAACATTACATGAACTCATAGATAGCTGTACCAGGCTAAAGGGCACAGTAGCACCATCCATCATACTTACATTCAAACCACTGTTAGACAAGAGCAGGACCTTGAGATTATCAAGACCCTGAAACAAGGTTTTTGAGATATGGGTGGAAAAATTGTTGAATGAAACATCTAGAGTACTTATCCCTGACAGGAAGCGAAAATCCTTTGGGATGGTGCCAATCAGTTGGTTGTGCCCAAGGCCGAGGTATTGCAGAGAAGATAGCCCAGACAATTGGACAGGGATGGTGCCCTGCAATTGATTGTGCCTGAGATCAAGATGGGTGATTTTGGACAGAAGGCCCAAGGAACTAGGGATCCAGTCACTGATATTGTTGAATGAGAGATCCATAAATTGAAGCTCCTGCATGCTGCCAATACAGGTAGGAATTGGGCCTCCGATCTGGTTGTTTGAAAGATCCAGATGGGCAAGATGAGGCACACTAGCCATGGAGCATGTCATCGCTCCCCTCAAATCGCAGGATGAAAGTGATAGGCGCCTGAGCTGTGGCCAATGCTCGCTTCTAAAATCTGAGGTGTTTGCACTCAGATAATAGTTCCTATCCAGTGCAAGTTCCTGCAGACTTGGGAGCTGTGGGATGGGCCCCTGAGTGCACACCCACTCAGATTCAATGATACCAGAGACTTCATACCTGATAACCATGGAGGCATGGGGTTGGAGGAAAATGTATTGTAGCTCAGATCAAGAAGCTCAAGATTTCTGATTGTGAGGACTGACGAAGGAATCGTCCCCTGCAGACGACATCCTGCCATGTTCAGATAACGAAGCTCGGGGAGTACTGATACATGAAGAACCCAATCATGGCTTGCCTCTCTGAGATCAACTCCATTGACATTTAGATATATTAGCGCCGTCATGTTTCGAATCCAAAACATATTTGAAGCCCTAATTTTTGCCGCAAAAGGGGTGAAAATATCTCTTCCAAGACCGAGGTGTTTCAGACTTGAGAGGTTGCCCAGCTGCCATGGGATGATACCACTGAATTCAGACTGGGATAATTCTAGATATGTTAACCTGTTCAGCTGACTGAGTTCTGCTGGTATACTGAGTCCAGAAAAATTGTTGACGCTCATGTCCAGATACTGTAAATGTTTCAGTTGCCAAAGTGACGGGTGTATGGAATTTATCATGGGTCTGAGGAGCATTCCCTTATGTCAAGCTTAGTGATGAATCCAGTGTGTTTATGACAGGCAATTCCATTCCAGTGACTGCAGCAGTTATGTCCAGCCCATGAAGACAGGGAGTTGTTGGGATCCTCGACACTGTGTTTGAATGCCAACAGGGCCATTCTCTCCTGCTTTCTGCATTGTGGGTGGTAGCAATTTATGTTACCTGTCAAGCACAAACATAGGATCACACATAACGTGAAGCTTGAAGCCTCCATAGTCATACCCAGTCCCACCATAGTTTCCCTTCAATGTCTGCCTATTACAAAGAAAATTCATAACTTTCAAAGAATTTTTAGGTGAGATGAGCGGTGTCAAATTCAAAGACGATGACAAAAGACAGGCGTCATTGAATGGAAAACATCTTGGGAGAAGTGTAGGTGGGGCCGCTGCGACTGCATCTAGAATGTAGACTATAGACTCTAGACTCTAAATATTAAAATATGGATTTTGTGGACTTTTTGCATTATACGTACACCTGTCACCGACTGGCGACTCCAATAAATGACGCTTGGTCTCCGCGTGCGTATTTTAAAAACGATAAACGTCAAAGTGCGGAAAGACGGATTAGGAATATTATACTTGGCGTGGTTTAATTGGTTTTATGTCTTTTTGTCGTGAGCGATATCAGCGGTGATCAAACAGAATCTTTCTTTACGAGAAGATAGGGTGCGGGTGCAATCATTGCAATAATAAGTCCAATTATGAAAATTTTCAATTATTAAAATAATGTGTAGGTATACAAGGAAAATAGTTATAACGTTTTTAGTGAGTAGTTTTCATGTTTCCAAAGTTTTCATGTTTTTACAATTCGTAAATTTAAAAATTGTTTTCTGGATACAATTATGTGTAATTTGACCTTAAATAGTTTATAATGTTCTCTAAACTACAAACCAAGATCACTTTAAATAGTTTATCATGCCCTCCACAAAATGAGAAACAATTTAAGAAAAACTAGGGATCACCTTTATCATAGAGTCAAAACATGTTTGTTATAAGTCTCCCTCTTCTCAATAAGGCAATGAGGGAGATTTATATATAAGTTTTATTTCTGATATTTAAAAATTTTAAGTTGTTATTTTTTCCGGCTTGAAAATATGGTTTGCACACTCTTACTTTTAATTTAACTAACTAAATTTGATCAAAATGCATTTATTACCCAATTCCTACCAAAACAAAAAATTATAAAGTGTAGTTTATTAATTAAATTTATGTATTCAATCCATTAATATATATTTTTAATCCAATTTTAAAATTGAAATTATTATCAAACTTTAAATTATTAATTATTAATAATTAATAAATTTTAAAACTATTAAATTATTAATTAATTTTAAAACTATTACAATCAATTGATTAAAATTATTTTTAATGTTTGTTGATTAAATAAATATAATGTTATGAATTCCTTAAATAATAAAAATAAAAAATAAAAAATTAGTTGAAATCAATGTTGCTTGTTTAATGTATTAAAACTACAAATCAAGACCTACTTTACTCTTGACACATGCATCTTTACACATCAATGGTGTTCACCATCCAATATTTGGATGTATTATGCTGCCAAGGAGCTAATCTCCATACGACAATTTTAAATATAACAACAAACTCTTTATAAACATGTTAACATAACTTAACTTTTAAACATTTTAAATAAATATGTTTTTACCGACTATCCATTTTACCCTTTTTACATTAACTAAAAATGATTAAACAAAATATTCAATATTGGAAATAAAATTCTCATCAATATAAAATGTTTGGCACCTAAGGTTATGTATAGTGGTATTCATCAAAGGTGGCAGTGTGTGTTTTGACTTTGTAGGACCTTAAATGTGGTTGTAGGTGTCAAAGAACTACAAAGAAAGAATCCCATACCTTACCATTTATCTTCCATTTTCTAGCATTATGACAACCTATGCATTTATGCAAGCTTGGACTCTACAAAACACTTCAAATTTGAACTCAGAAATGCTTCAACTCTACAAAACACTTCAACTCGTGAATTTGCAAAATGTTTGGACTCTAGAATGGTTACCTATGGATGTAATGTCATTTTTTACTACCTTAGTTTCATTGTAGTAAGACACAATATCTAACTATATTTTTAATGCATCAATATTAGTGAAATTTGATCTCCCAATCGTTCGAGTTTTTGTGGAATAGTGGTGGAATATGATCTCGGTTTTATTTTCTTATTTTGTCGCATTTGCATTTTTTTATGTTATTTAATTTGTTCTTGTAGTGAAAAACATTTGAGGCAGAGAATAATATGGTAAAAATGTATAAGGTGAGGATTTTTAAATCATCATTGGGATTATAATCTATTTCACGTTTTAAATATTTATGTTTATTAGTGTTTCTGCTTTGCTAAAAACACAATCTCTAATTCTACTTATGTTTTATTGCTAAAATAGCACATTGCAAATTCTTGTAATAACTCATTATGGAAAAACAAAAATTTGAGTGATGTGAAAAAAGAGATTTGTTTATGTCCACGCTCTCTAAGTTCATTGGGCCTATGATCTATTTCTTATTTTTCCTACATATTCGTAATCATTTTTAATTTTATCCTCCATTAATGTGGTGGTTTTTTAGTTTTGAAGAAAGCTAAAAAAATGATTTTCCAGTTGTATTAAGTCGACACTTACTTAAGCTTGTATTATATATTAAGCTTATATTATCTAATAGGTTTAGAACCATTGTAATAGAACAAAATTATTACATTATATATTTAGCTTGTTTCATCTAATGGTAAACTTTTGAACCCATTACAATATAAATTTGATGGATTTATTCCGTTAACTACATAAAATTTAACTTGAGTATATTACATTGCATATTTATCTTATTCGATCAATTGCAAAACTCCAACTTTAGAACCCTAACACCCTATGTGTGAGAAAATATCTACTTTAGAACATATGAACATGGAAGTAAACACCTACAACATCTAAGTCAAAAATGTGAACAATGGTCTTAATCTACTACATTTGATGAATTTGAATTTTTACTTGGTCTTGCAGGGGTTTCCTCCGTACAATCTGATTGGTTGTTTATTGTTGGGTTTTGTTTCCATGTTCATGAAAAGGGGCTCCCAAAAGGATAGTTCTATGAAAATAAATTAATTAGGATAAGATTGTTTACCATGCCTCTAAAAATGTGATTTTATTTAGGAGGGATCATTTAGTTTCTTAAACATCTTTGCCTCTCTAATTCTTCGCGTGCCTTCTCAAAATCCCTTTCCCTTCTATTGTGCTAATTATTTTGCTCCATTTCTTTCTATTGTCATATATTTTTGTGTTCCTTTCTTTCCCTTTTAATTTTATTTTGAATCTTTATTTGTTACCTTCTTCCCTCTCGCCTAATCGACATCTTTTTCTCTCTTCAACATGTTATTTATGTTTTGCTCAAATTTATTCAATCTCATTCTTGTGGGACTCTTATCATTCAAATTATTAGTTAATGTGAGTATTTAAGATTGTCTTCTCAACTTAAGTGGACCCTTTTGTAATTTTTAGTAACCCTTTCAATGATTAATTTAAGAAATGATGATAACGATGATGTTTATTTATTCCTTTCTATTTGGTTCCAAACTAGATTCCCAAGTTGTATCTTATACTATATATATTTTTACATTGGAATATATTATTTCATCCTTTAATATAGTAATGAACTATCTAATTTGGAAGAGTAGGTAGTGATGACATTAAAATTGACATGTTTCTTTGGTTTATATTAAATTTAAGGTCAATGTTTGATTCTCCCTCCTTTAGGCAATCTAATGGCCTTTATTCAAGAGGGAAAAATTAAGCCTTGATGACTAAAAGTGAAAGTTGCATCCCATTCATTAGAAGGGTCTATCAATGCATTTCAAATTTTGGTGATTGTTGAGTCTAGATAGCATGATGGATCCTATTTGGTTCTTAGTTACAAGTAGTTTGTTAGATTCCTTGTATTTATTTTCGAGAACATATTCCATATTTTTGGGAATTTTCCTTCAACAAAAATGATTACTTATTGTGATGTCCATTTCCTTTTGCACTTATTTTGATTATGTTTATATTATTGATTTTGAATTAAATCTAATTGCAAAGTAACTAGTAAAATAAATGATGTAAAAATGTTGTAATACAATAACGATACAAACAAACTAATATATAAGGTATGAAACCCCAAGCAAGCGAGAGAGAACAAATGACTTAGCTGATATCCATGCAATAAGGGGCAGGAGAAGTGATGAACAGGATGCCAACAACGTCATAACTAATCTCTATAAATTCTACAAATCACGAACAAGGTTGGACAAGGGTGCCGCAACAAAACAAGGGCACTGAGCACTTATGACCGGATTTGGGTGCCCATGACAATGCAACAACTCTAGATCTGGTTTCATTGTGATTTAATTGCTCTCTTTTGATTGCTCGATGTTTTCTCTTGGATCGCTGATGGTACCGCTAACCTAAAAAGAGAAGTTCACCTACACAAGCCCACAAACCACATCAAACCTAAAAAGGAAAATGTAGAATGGGGAGTCAGAATGACCCCGACAATCACCTCAAGAGTGAAATTATGATCGAGTGTTACACTACATCTTAGAATCCATTTAGTTCTTGTGAGTGTGTGTAGAAATTGTGACCTAGAATGCCCTTGTGCAAGTTGCACTTGATATCGGGTAGTTAGAATGTATCAATGCAGTGGAGTGTGTGGATGGAATAAAATGAACGTCCCCTTCCTATGTTGTGTATTTAGACTTAATGCATCCATTGTCCCTTGAATGGATGCTTCGAGTGCTTTAGGTGCCTTTTGAATGCAAGCTTAGGTGATGATAGTAATGTTTAGTGCTTGGTCCTTTATTTTAAACACATAACTATGTATTTATATGATTCTATTATTTAAATTTCGTAATTGACAACTAAAAGGAAAACCCATAAGTGAAAAATATGCCCAAAAGATAAAAGAGACCTAAAAGGAGTGAGTAAGGTGAGAAAGGGTTAGGGCGCTCGAAGGGACGCGAGCACCGTGGTGTTCTTGTCTTGGGTGGCGCCGATGTCTAGAGCCATAAAAGATAAATAAGTAAAGTTCGGATGGTATGTAGGGTGTGTAAGACCAAATAGAAAACAAGAGATAAAGAAAAGAGGTTAAATATAGTTGTCAACCACTAGTTTTCTTTCTTATGAATCATGTAAATGCTAGCATGCTTTTAGGACCTATAAATTTACCCAAGTGCATGATTTTGTGTCTACATTTACCCCCACTTTATGTTTTTGAGTGAATACTCAATAACATAAAGTAGATAAGATATTTGTACCTTATGATCCTATAGAGCATGTGACGAATAATGTGCCGAGTGGAAAAGTGAAGCGTGAAATGATGTAAAGTGAAGCGTGGAGACTAGGAAAGGAAAGTGACCCTAGGGGTGAAGTGTATGCGTTGTGTTGTACTGTTGTTGTGTTGTATATGTTGTTGTAGGCTTCTTGTTGTTGTTTATTAAGGAAAAACTTGATGTAAAAGAGTGTAAAGGATAGAAATGTGTCCTGAAATGCTTATGAAAGAGTGAGTTTTTGGGTGATCTCAAGCATATGGAGAGTTTTTGGTGATCTCATGACAAGTGTAAGTTTTGTGGGAGATCTCATGCCAAGTGCGAGTTTTTTGGGTGATATCACGCAAAAGAGAAAATGTTGGGAGGGAGAGAGGTCTAATGTTACTCTCCTTCCATGACTCTACCCAATAAGAACCACTACAGATGGTACATCCCGATTTGTTCTGTTGTCCCAAATTATTTTGATTGTTCCAAATTAGTTCGATTATACTAAATGTAGGAGAAAGGATGCATTCTATACTGTTGTAGGATTGTGCATGTAATCGTAGAATTACTTTAAAGATTTTTGTGAATTGTGTTGATCGATAAGTGGTTATATGTGCCCCCAAGACATTAGCGTTCGTGGTAGCACATAGGTTCCCAGTAACTATAGTATGATGATGGCCATTGGTGTTTATGTTGTGCTTTTGACCCAAGTATGATTCTAGGTCATTTTGTGATTGTGTTCATGTTATGTTTCTTTAATGTGTAGATTGTGATGTAGTTCTGAGATGTTGTAGGAGTGATTTGTTCACCCAATGTATTCCCCCCCTCGTTTTGGGTGCATGCAACGTTAGTGGGAGAATGTGTACCAAAGGAGAGGACTTGATGCTAAATTGTATTGTATACGTACATGGGGTAGGGGATGTGCATGGTAAAAACTAAGGCACACGTAAACAAAGTGACTAGTAACATGTATTAGTAAAAAAATTAACAAATATGTAATAAAAGACAATGTAACCAAGAAAGTGTGCAAAAAAAGTAGATCATGAAAAGTGGGTTTCAAACAAGGGAAATCACTCACAATGTCACAAGGCAATCAAGGCCGAAGCGACTAAAAGCATACAAACAGTGATCAAACAAGACATAGGGCATATAACCTACAAACAATGGCATACAATAACAAATAATGACAAGTAAAATGAATCGACAACCATGGTGGCATATAGTCCTGCAAGGAAAATGTTGCACATGAAGCACCCATTAGCATGTTAGAAAGATAAAAAAGTATGTCAAGGCATGTATGTATCAATGGAAATTAATGTGCTAGTAAGAATAGGAAGTAGTAAGTGATGAAACGATAACACATGTAATGTGTGAGAGTAATAAAAGGTTGATGCCCCCCGAAGCCTTGATGGGACTAGTAAAAGGTATAGTTCCAAGCATCATTACAACGTGTAACAACCTATAAGAGATATACATTCACTCCAAAAGACCAAGTGAACACACATGTGTGTATATAGAAAGATAATGAAATACTACGTATTTGACTAACATAGTAAGCAAAGTGCATCATGCAAGTAGTATAAACAAGTAGGAGTAAGTGCAACCAAGATATGCAAATGCAATGTATGAGTGTGATGGTATGATATGCAAAATGTGAAGATGATAGCAATAACGTGCCCCTAACGGATGTGTATGATATGAGGTTCATTTATAGGAACCTTCAATAGTCAATAATGAACCATAGAACAAAAGTGTGTCATCAGGTAATGGTTTGAGAATGTGTACTAGAAAGATAGATCATGAAGCATAGAGTGTGAAAAGTGAATGTGGTGAGGTTAGTTTCATATTTAGACCCTCAACAATCAAGTATGAACCATGGAACTATTGTGAGTCATAGGAAATGGTTTGAGAATGTGTGCTAGAAAGTAGGGAAAATTTTAAGACCCCCCAAAAAAAAAAAAAAAATTCGTATAAATTCGTTGGCAAATTTGGGAAAATTGACTTTCACGCTAATGGTGAATATGGGAAAATTGACTTTCACGCTAATATGTTGTCGGCCGATAGCATTTTTATGCTACCAACCGACATCATATATTATGTTATTAGTTGATGTTAGCCAAAAATATATGTAATTTTTTGAAAAATCATTTTTTTGACAATAGCAGTTAAAATGACCGGCTCGACGAGAAATCTGTCCTCACAAAATATGGTGCAAACAAAAAAAATAAAAAAGTGATTTTTTGTGAAAAATACAAATTTTGCTAATTTTTTGAATTTTTTTATGTTAGCAGTTAAAATGATCGTCTCAATGAGAAATTTGTCCTCCCAAAATATAGTGCAAGAAAAAAAAATCCCATACTTTTAAAAAAAATGTCTATTGCTCTGGACAAGAGCTTATTTGTATCTTTACCATCCAGTAGCATATTTTATGCTACCGGTCGACAACATATATTTATGTTGTCGGACAATAAAGATATTTTATACTACTAGCCGACAACATATATTTATGTTGTCATTAAGAAAGACAAAATATGTTATCACTCGACAATACTAAGGTGAATATTATGAATTTCTCTTTCACGGGGATGGCGAATAACCCCTAAAATTAACTTGTACCCAAAAAATGGTGACCTAGGCCTACTCCCTTCTCAAAAAATTCACCAATTTCAAATTTTAAAAACTAGAATATTTGTGAATTAACAATATTCGCCACTAAAAGTTTCCCTACTAGAAAGATATATCATAAAGCATAGAGTGTGAAAAGTGAATTCGGTGAGGTTCATTTCAAATTTAGACCTCTCTGAAGTCGGGTATGAACTGTGGAATTAGAGTGCATCATGGGGTAATGATGATACAAGGTGTGTATCAAGATGTGTAAGAGTATTAAGAAAGAGTAAGTGTGAAGCATAGAGCGTGATAATAGATACTATAGACAAATGATGATGCTAGGAGGGGGAAGAAATCATGATGTCCCCCAAGTGTGAGAAGGATAGAAGGATATCCAATGATAGTGAAGGGTAAGGGCCCTCCACCGATATCTAAGGAGATAAAGGCATGTGACAATGCTTTAAGACCAGTGGCGTATCGGAGTAATGACATGCGGCAGTGAAGGAGGTGGTGAACACCTATGTGAAGGGGTTGCTTGAGTAAGGGAATTAGGTTGATGACATGGGATAATAGACCAATGTGGATGAAAAATTGGTGAAATAGGTTGTGTGCAAATGGGAGAATTAGGTGCAGAGTGTGCCTTAGATTTGAGAGGCCCAGGAGGCCTAGATGTTGTAACTGGTGGAAAGATATCATCAAGACTAGGTTTAGGAAATGGTGTGCATGGTGAAATGCCTTTAAGAGTGACAACTTTCTTATTGTGAATGAAATTGATGCACAAATGATTCATGGAGGGAATGGCTTGGGTGGCGTGGAGCCAAGGAAGACCTAAGAGCATGTCATAACCTTTGATTGAAGATGCCACAACGAATGAAAAAGCATGGTAAGAGGCCCAACAGAACGAGAATCCTGATGTATCCAAAATAATTAGGAATGGGATATGTGATATTACATAGTGGACATTTGATAGCCATGAGAAGTATAATAGAGCAAACACTGATAAGAGCAATTGGATAGATTATGGTGTTATTGACAATATATGAACTGATAAAAGCATTGATATGTAATGAATCATAAGTGAATGTAGCACTATAACTGCGTGATATGAAAATGAAATGACTGGTGGTGATGCATCAGAAAAGAGACAAGGAAGTCAAGGGGACCCGATGAAGGAGGGGGAAAAGCTCGATATGCATGATTAGTAGAAGAATCGGGAGCTTGTGTGTCATGTTTAGGAAAAGGTTCATTGAAGATTTTTAGATTTTGTTATCATTGATTGGATTAGAAGTAGATGGCTTAGGGAGCTCGAGTGAATTATTTTCAATAAGATCTTGAATGAGATTCCTAAGTTTGAAGCAATGATCAATAGAATTCCCAATGCATTGGTGATAGTCACATTTAGCATTTTCATCATAATTACGGCCATGAGGGTGAGATGGATCAAGATTGAGCGGTGGTGGTAGGGAAAATTTTAAGACCCCTAAAAAAATTCATATAAATTCGTTGGCAAATCTAGGAAAATTAACTTTTGCACTAATGGCAAATATGGAAAAAATGACTTTCGCGCTAATATGTTGTTATTTGGTAGCATTTTTTATATACTGACAAAACAATATATATTATGCTATCGAATGATAGTATATGATGTCGGCCAAAAATATATGTAAATTTTTGAAAAATCATTTTTTAAAAATAATAGTTAAAATGACCGTCTTGATGAGAAATCTATCCTCACAAAATATGGTGCAAACAAAAAAATTTTAAAAAGTGATTTTTGTGAAAAAATACAAATTTTGCTAATTTTGTATGGGATTTTTTTGAAATTTTTTTATGTTACCAATTAAAATGATCATCTCAATGAGAAATATGTCCTCCCAAAATATGGTGCAAGTAAAGAAAAATCCCATACTCTTTTTTTTCCTTTCTATTGCTACCGAACAATAGCTATTTTGTATGCTACCAGCCGGTGGCATATTTTATGCTACCAAATGACAACATATATTTATGCTATTCACTCGATAACATAAACTATGCTACCAGACAACAACATATATTATGCTACCAAATGACAACATAAATATATGTTGTTGGTCAAGAACATATTTTATGCTACCGGCTGATAACATATATTTATGTTGTCGGCCGGTAGTATAAAACATGCTACCGACGATAATATTAAGGAGAATATTGCAAATTTCTCTTTCGCAGAAATGGAAAATATCCCCTAAAATTAACTTGTACCCATAAAATTTTGGTGAACTAGACCTACTCCCTTCCTGAAAAATTCACCAATTTCAAATTTTAAAACTGGAATATTCGTGAATTAACAAATATTTGCAACTAAAATTTTCCTAGGTGGTGGAAGAGTGATTAGATTTATTTTGATGAGTTGAGGCAATAGAAATTAAAGTGCATAGGGTGATTTTCTGAAAGTATGTTTTAGAGGTTTCCATTAAATCGTTTGTAGGTGGAGAGACGACATTAACAATTGTCTTTGCTTCGGTGGGATTAGGAGATGGCTTGAATGTTGATTTATCTTGAAACCTATTAGAAGAAGATGAAGGAGTATCATGATATTTTAATTTTCCCATAGAGAGGAGTTTGACCTCACGCATTTTAAACATATGGAATAATTGATCAAATGAAGGAGAGGTCTCAAAGATAACACTCTCCTAAAGTGGTGGTAAGAGGCTTTGAACAAAAAGATCTTACAATTCTAAATCAACAAGTACATTGGTCATCTTAGCTAGATTATTCTTGTAACATAAAACATAGTTAGTTAGATGCTCATTATATATTTGTTTGATTTGAGAAAGTTGTGCATAAGAGATCTTGGTGCCGATATTGATGGAAAAGTGAGCAAGAAAATCATCGACTAAATGTGTAAAATAAGTTACCGAATGAACAAGTAGATCATAAAACCAACGCATGGCATAATCTTGAAGACTCGAGGAAATATCTTAGCTAGCAATGTATGATCATCCACATAATCAAGAAATGCCACATGAAAAGATATGAGATGCTCTTGAGGGTCACCATGGCCATTGAAGGTGGGCAACTTAGGGGTGAAGAAGTTTAGAGGAAGTGGATAAGCAGAAATGGCGGTGTAAAAGGAGTGTGAAGAAGTAATGAGGAATCAAGAGATGGAGAGGACGTGAAGTAGCTTGTTGTAACTAACATATCTAAATTTACAGATCCTGGTAGAGAGAATCTAGGTCATGGATGCTTTGGAAGAGGAACCAAGCTACGTATTAGAAGCATTAATATGGAGGGGAGTGGTAGTAGTAACAATGGAAGTAGGAATGTTAAGGGGTTAGGTGGAGGCCATGATATTTGAGGAAGAACCTATAAGAGGCACATAGGCAACATATTGAGATTATTTGACGGCAAATAAAACATTAAGAAAATGCAAGATATGTAAAGGGTTGATACATAATGCTTGACGGAAATTAGCGAGATTGTCTAACTATTCTTGATCAATGTTAGTGTCTTCATCTTATGATTTTTTTCTATCAAAGGTTTCAATTTTTTCCAAAGGAAATTTCTATGAGTTAGCAAAGGGGTTATCAGATTCAACCATTGAATTAGAGGACTTACTAATAGAGGGAGGAATCTCAATGTACTCAAAGGAGCCAAAACGACGACTACTACAAGTGACAGGACATAAAAGAAAAATCTAGAGGAAAGGTGGGATTCAAGCGACGAGTTTACCAAATGATTAAATTTGATTTGAATTAAATATAATTGTAGAGTAACTAATGAAATTAATGATGTATAAATGTTACAATACAATTTAATGAAATAAAAAAAATAAGATATACGGTATGAGAAGAGAGAGAGAGAGAGAGAGAGAGAGAGAGAGAGAGAGAGAGAGAGAGAGAGAGAAGATGACTTATGTGATATCCACGAAATCTAGAATTGATATGGGTAGGGAGAAGTGATGAAAATAATGCCAAAAATGTAATTGATCTTTGTAAATTTTGTAACTCACGAACAAGGATGGACAGGGAACCTGCAGTAGGATAGGGGTTCTGGGTGTTGATGACCATATTTGGTTAGGTCTGTGACTGCACAACAACTCTGGATCTGGTTTGTGTTGTTTTGCAAGGGTGTCATAATTATTCTCTATTGATTTCCTGATGTTTTCTCTTAGATCGTCGAGGTTACTTGAACCTACTGAGAAGAGAAGTTCACCTGCACAAGCCCACAAACCACATCAAACCTAAAAAGGAAAATGTAGAATGGGGAGTTAAACTAACCTCGACGGTCACCTCGAGAGTGAAATTATGACCGAGCACTACACTACATCTCATAATCCATGTAGTTCTTGTGAGTGTGTGTAGAAATTTTTCCCTAGGATGCCCTTGTGCAAGTTGCACTTGATAACGGGTTGTAGCTAGAATGTAGCAATGTAGTAGAATGTGTGGATGGAATAAAATGAACTTCCCCTTCCTATGTTGTGTATGTAGATTTGATGAAAACCTTGTCCCTTGAATGGATTATAAATGGATGATTTTGAGTGCTTTAGGTTCCTTTTGAATGCAAGGTTAGGTGATGATAATACTTCTTAGTGTTTGGTCCTTTATTTTTAACAAATAATTATGTATTTATATGATTCCCTTGTTTGAATTTTGTAATTGACAACTAGAAGGATGACCCATAACTGAAAAATATTCTTACAAGATAAAAGAGAACCAATAGGAACGAGTAAGGTGAGAAAGGGTCAGGGCGCCTAGAAGGGATATGAGCTTCTGAGTGCCATTGTCTCGAATCAGGCGCCCGGTGTCTGTACCCATAAAAGATAAATAAGTAAGGTTCTGACTGGGTTGTAGGGTGTGTAAGACCAAATAGATTACAAGAGACAAAGAAAAGAGGCCAAAGATAATTGTCAACCACTAGTTTTCTTTCTTGGGAATCATGTAAACCCTATCATGCTTATAAGACCTAGAAATGTACCCAAGTGCATGATTTTGTCTCTAAAATTATTGATATCAAATTATAGTTTTACCTATGGTTATGTTTTAACACTTGGTGCCCCAACTATTATATTTGGAATCGAGTTGCACATTTTAGTATGGTTATATATGTTCACGCTCAAATTTGGTAACTTATCATATGACAATGAGAAGTTTGACTCTATTCCTTTGCTAATTCAAATTCTCACATTCTAAGTGCAATTGGCATATATTTCCATCTCTCTCTTGACTTGATCACTATGATCTATCATTCATAAAGGAAACATTAATTAAAGAAAATAATAATTCAACCATAGACATCATTCTTGAACTTTAAATTTTATCTCACTATCTTCTTGAGTAAAATTGTATAGCTCAAGGCCATGGTGGACTATGGTCCTAGTCAACATGTATGGTCCTATCCCATTTTATCAAATGAATTTGTTTCAATTTGATTGTTTTATCTTTTTTGTTTCATATTTTTAGGATCGACCTTAGCATGAAACTTCACTTGTGGAATTATATATATAAGCAATCCAATATCACCTCATAACTCACATGATACTTTCTTAATCTCCTATTAAAAATACTAACAAAAATCACATAAGGTCCTCCTAAATATTCCTAAAATAGTTACACATAATTTAAATAAGCCACTATATCAATTTTGAAGAACCGAACTATGTAAAAGAGTTTAGTTTTCCTCCATTTCCAAGCATACAAAGGTCATAGAGTTATGCATTAGCAAAAAAAAAAATCAATCCAAGAATTTTCAAATATCTTAAAGGGATAAAATGGTTTATCCTAGCAAATACCACCATCACAATACCACCATGCTTAGTACATTCTCTACTTTATAGTTATCCCACTATCTTTGTGTTAAGATATGAGAGGGAACATGTACGGAGTTGTCTTATGTTTCATTCACATTTACACAAAGCACTAGGAGAAATAAATGATTCATGATTCTTATTGAGGGCATGTTGTGTAATACTTATATTGGTTTGGAAAGGGTTAACTGCAAAGGGTAGTCTAGCCTCACACACACATTAATTTTTCCCTTATTTATTTAATGCTTTGATGAAGGGTATTATAGGTATCTAGGGTTTCTACTTATTACAGGTCATTATAGGTTGTGCCAAGTTGTGTGAACTAGAAAAACATATAGTGATGAATATTTCCAAATAAGTTAAGAGCACAAAAATAATAGAACCTCACCGCAAACATGTACAAGATTGTACTAAGAAGTCTGGACTATACAAACCTAATTAAGATAATATAATAATTGTATGGTCCCGTACTATAATAATTTCCAATCACAATATTAGAAACAAAGCATCTTCATGTTCAAATCAACTTATTGACACATTCTACACTTATAGATATTCTAATTTCACTTTTTTGTGTGAATTTATTCATTCCTTTGTAAGTTTTTAAAGAATGTTTAACTAACATGAATAAAAAGGATTGAAATAATGTTATAGGTGGATATTATGATTCAATTAACTTCCAACATTAATTTCATAAATCAAAATAACAATTTTAAAAGTGACTATTGATTTAACAACTATAAAAATACAAGGAAGAATTGTACTTAGCTGATTTTATGTGGATATGTAAGTGTCTAGGTTATATGAATGTAGGAAAAGGATGATGCGAGACAAAAATAATTTTTTTACTAAATCGGCACTGAAAATAAACTAGCCAAAACTATACAACTAGGCCAAAAGTGTTCATATAGTCATGAACCTTCAATATGGTATTAGATCTACTTGGAATCTAGATTTGTAACTTCTTAGGTACTTCTCTTTCCTATAAACTTATGTCGACGTATGTTGGTAGTATTTGATCACCTTCAGAATGGATTTTTAAAATATTCTCAAACCTTAGAAACCTTGTGGTGTAAGAGGGAATTCCTGTAAAACAAATTTAGGTGGGTTGTGGGTATCCTTGTGCACCTCCAATGTCACCACTACTCCAGGGAGGGATCAAACCACATGTTGTTCTCCTAGCATGTGATATCTACCACAAAGAAATCCAAACTTGAAAATCATGCTTTGACAATGCTTTGCTTGAGTTTCAAACTTGCTAAAACACTTGGGAAGGGTCACCTTTCTTGGTTCCAAAAAGAAGATGGAGACTCCTAAACCTGGAAGGATACTTTAGACCTATAGAGTGTACTATCCTAATGGATGTGTATGATTTATTTTGTAGTTAAGGGAGCTTAGAGTGCCTTTCATGTTTTCTTTTACATGAGGATTTATTAAAGTGCAGTGCTCTTGAATGAGGTATGATTGAATTGTACTTGTATATGCTTTCAAAGGTTATTATTTCATTAAAGGTCAACCAAGGGGATATATTTTCTCATAAGAATGTGATAGGATCAAAAGAATTAGTCCAAAACATGTTAGTCCAAACCGTATGGTAGGGTTAACTTGTAGATTTTTACAACCGACCAAAATGGTGGCTTTGACTAGAGGAAAACATGTTTTGAATTTATGGGTTAGAGGATGAATGTTTCTAGGTTTTTTTAATAGAATTAAACTTTAAAAATAGACTTGTGAATTTTTACTGACAACCAACCAAAATGATAATTTTTTTATAGATAATACTTGGAAAAGGCTCCAAGGGACATGTACATAAGATATTACATTAAATCTCTCATGAAACAAAAACATCTATCAAAAAATATCGAGTCAAAAATGACTTGACTCAACTAGAGCCCAAACAATGAACCAAAACACAACCAACAAACAAAAACAGGACAAAAAAGTATGAAAAAAAAACCACAAGTTCATTAAACAAAAAGGTAGTTGAGGAGATCTTATACACATTTCCCCCTTGTCCTCAAACTCAGCCCCGCATTCTCATTCGGTTGTCGAATTGTTCATCCTCGTTATAACTTCTTATAGCAAGCTTCATCCTCTTCCCTTTATCTGCAACAACCATACTATTGTCTATTTTTGCACCCATTGCAAAAATAGAACAGCTTGGACTACCGTGGACTTAGAATGAAGACCGTAGAGAAGTTTAAGTATGCTGTAGAGATAATTCATGAACCATGGGAAAAATAATGAATATCATAGAGTGAAGGAAAAATATTAGAAAGCCATGGCTCGGGAGATTAAGTCATGGGAAGAAGAATGAGGACCATGAAAAATTTGAGCATGCTTTAAAGTGAAGAAGGAAAACCATGGCTAAGAATGAAATGACGCAAAATTTGGCAAGCTATTATATACTAAAGGTCAAAGCCATGAATAAAGGTAAAACAAAGAGCCACGGGAAAAAAAAATCTAAAATAAGTTTGCGGATGTTGATATAAAGCCATGCCGCACTAGAGGCCATAGAATGAAGCGAGAAAGTTAGTAATGCCATGAAATATAAGGAGGAGCCGTGGAAGCCAAAAATTACACATGACCGAAAGAGAAAACGGTATTTTTCATGGGAGAATAAAATCACCATATCTTTCGATCTAATGATCTGATTTTTGTAAACCTTATATCAATGGAAAGGTATCAACATCCTCTATATAATGGAAACTAATTTCTTAATTTTATTAAGGATAGATACACATAAAGGTGGAATACTTCTCTAACATACAAAAGATATAGTTCCAAGGCGGTGCAACCACCATCATTTAATGTAGTATGGGCACCCATCTTTCTCCAACAAAGAAAATGGCGTGTTGTAGTGGATAATCAGAGGTGCCCAAATATTTTAGGGGAATTTATTTCTTGTTGTTAGTGGTTGGAAATTTTATTTCAAGTTTCCCTCTCTTTCTCTTCTTCTTCTCTCCTTCTTTTTCTATAAATGTAAGAGCATTACTAATTAAAATGGATCCCTATTTTTTTGTAATGGCACCATGTCAAAATGGTGGAAAAATTCCTATGAGTTTCAGACCTTGATTTTAGTCTCTGTAATTTATTTTCACCCTTTGCCATGAAATTAAACATTTGACTATGCATATTTTGATCAATAAAATTGGGTTTTGTGGCTATCCCTCGCCTCGAGATTGTGTTTAATTTTTCTTTTCCCCTCTGTTCGCATTCTTAGCATGTTGTGTGTTCTTATTACTTTAAGGATCCATTTCATGTGTTGCTCATGCGGGAATGCATGGTCTACGTGGTTCTCATATGTGGTACGTCTGTTTCACCCTCTCTCCCACATTTTACATCTTTCTTGTACCCTTGCGGAGAGTGATCAACCTTTTCTTGGTGCTATTGCCCCATTTTAGCTTAGGATTTCCCCTTTTCTATATCTCTTTCTATCCCTGGTCCCTTGGAACATTTAGGTTAGGCTTTTATTTCAAGTTTTAGGAGTAGTGTTAGCATTAGGATAGGTAGAGGATGACCTTCTCTAGAGGTCTGTCTTAGTTTGCAGGTCTCACAACTGAGAGACAGTCCCATGTTGCCTCAAATTTCTTGTTCATTCATGATCATACATACGATGCAATTTTGAGCTCCAACACATACCTTGTAAAGTCTCGATCCTATAAACCAATACCACAATTTCAACATTAGTGCACCGAGATCCCCTAATCGATTCCTATTTTTTTCTTTAACTTGGTTTACAATATCTTCCAATGCATCAATTTTATTAACAAGGAAATTTATCAAAGTATTAACCCCCACCAAACCTTAGTATGAACATCCTCCACATTCTGACTAGCTAAATTTTGAAGTGAAGTCGCAACATCCAAATTTTTTTTTTTTTGCTTTTTCTTTCAATTTGTTAAGTTTTAGTCTGTCAACCAAGGTAAGATTATCTTCCCAATCCTCACCCAACCTATACCCAATAGACCTAGTTTGAAGAATCATGTTACCCACCTTCATAAGAAGTAAAACAAGCCCCTTGTGGAGGTGAGCCACTATTTCACTAGCTTGAAAATACTTAACAAACACTTGAAGCAAATTATTGAGATAAAACATGATACTCATTTTGTTACCCCTCATAAAATGGTTGAGCAACATAAAATTTTGTGTATGAAGCTTCTTAAAATTTCCATCCAACGTAATGTACTTCATTAAATGGAAGAAAACTTCAAACCACCTACTAGGCAAATAATGCGAGCTATTCCATCCTCCATGTAGTAGATTTTTTCATTATCCTCTAAGAAAGTGTAAACCTCATCCTAAAGCCTATTTATGTATTTGAATACCTTATTATCATAGCAATCCATGCCTGTGACATGTCCAATGAGCTCCTCTGAAACCAGTAAATTGATTCCCCGAATACTCACAACATTGTTCTCCTAAGCTATGGAAAATTCCTTTGACAAATTTTCATCACGACCCTTCAATTTTGAAGGAAATGAGTGATTCCCCATTCTTGAAAATCTCCCAGATGATGGAATCCCTCTCTAAACCAATTCACAAATAAGGTTCAAACCTAACCCTACTTCCACCCATTTCCAAAATTTGGTTTTGAAATCTATACCAAGCTAGAAATAAAATCCACAAAAAACCAAGTCTAGCAATATAATAAATGATTTGAGCCCTCACACACCCTAAAATAATGAAAAGGATAGCTTGAATCCCTCTCACACACTTGACATTGAAATTAATTTTCTGCATTGAGGATATTTTTTGTACTAACTGGTAAGTCACCCTCAATTCACCATAATGATTTGGCATTGGCCCAAACCCCAATATTAGCCAACATGTCCACGCAACAATTAGCTTCCCGATACACATGCCTAATATGAATATATTCAAACTTAGGTAAGAGGATCTTAATATCCACAATGATAGAATTAATACTAACATGGTGTTTAGCTATACCCTTCATAACATTGATAATATATAAAGAATCTCCCTCTATATAGATCTTCCTTATTTTCTGAGAGATAGCCCATCTAATACCACTAAGAACAACATATGCTTCTGCATAGTTATTTGTTTTTGTTTCCAATGGGATCAACATAGGCTAAAATAAGGGAACCCTCTTCATTCCTAATTATACCACCAACACCAGCTAAACTAGAGCTTCCTTTTGCAGCACCATCAAAGTTAAGTTTCATCCATCCTTTCCAAGGTTTTTCCCATTTTACATTGTTCCTAGTGTCTTTCTTCGAAATGGAGATTTCTTTGGATGCATTGACTGATTCCCAACTTTTGAATAATATTTGTTTCATGACTAGGACATCCTTTTAGCTATTTAAACTTAATAATGGATAGATTATTATCCATTTCCCCAAGAATGACATTCCCCAATCTGGTTGATCTTTTCTGTTTTTCCTTAAAGATCCTGTTATTCCTTTCTAGCCAAATTCCCCATAAGAAATGAGGGAAAATAAACCTCCATGCCCTTGAAAGATAGAGGGAAGAAAAATACTAGTCCATTACTTATACAAGTCAACAAAATATTTTGGAGAGACCCAATAAAACTAAAAATCTCTCAGAACATTATTAAAAACTCTTTGAGAAAAAGAACATTGTTGAAAAATATGTTGGACAATTTCACTGGAATTTTTACATAATATGCATCTATTTAGTATCATCATCCCTTTGGCTTGAAAATTATCAATAGTAAGAATTTTGTTTTGAACCACATGCCACAAAAACAAATTAACCTTTGGAATAAGAGAATTATCCCACAGGTTTTTCCAAAAAGGATTAAGGGGAGGAGTATTACGCACCACCCCATAACCAATCCTTATAGAGTACTCTCCATCCTTAGTGAAATCCCATATCAAAGCATCCTACTTTTGGAGAAGAAGGTATATGCACACCACCTAAATTAGTATTAGGAACTCTAACAACCTCCATAGTGCCCTCATATTAACTAGCCCATTCAAGAGGTTTCCAAGTCCACCCCAATCAATCTTCACCCAATAGTCACTAAGAAGACTACCCACTGAAGATTTAAAATGAGGAGCTAAGATATTCCATTATATTTGATTAATTAAGGGATCTTCTTTGAGCCACCAATCATCCCAAAATCTAATCCTTGAACCATCCCCACTATCTCCCACTTACTTCCTTTCAAAAGTAAACCTCTACATTTGCATAAACCATTCCAGAAACATGAGCCTTCAGAAGAACATTATTAGAAAGAAAATCCCCCTGATCCCTATATAAGTATTTGGCCTTTAGAATATTTTCCCACAAACCTTCCTCACACATAAGCCTCCACCCAAATTTCACAATTAAAGCCAGATTCATACTTTTAATATCCTTCAAACCAAGACCTCCTACACTCTTTAGAAGCATAACTTTTCCCATGCCACCGGAGGGATCCCTGTCCTTAGATTCAATACCGACCAAAGAAACATCCACTTTGTATTTGAGTAATAATAGTTTTAATCTTTGATGGCATTTTGAAAGATGACATAAGGTAGACCACTAAACTCTGTAAAGAGCTTTGGAGAAATTGTAATTTTCCTTCTCGGGACAACAAATCCCCTTTCTATGATGCTAATGTTTTTGAAATCTACTGACAAGAGTATTCCAGTTATCCAGTAACCATTTTCCTTTAAAGAGAGGCATGCCCAAATAAGAAATTGGGAAATATTTAATAGGGAACTCCAAAATAGCAGCAATTCTATTATGAATATCTTCATCCACATTCATAAAGAAAATAGAGATTTTTTGAAAATTAGTGACCTCCTCAAAATCTTGAAGAATATCCTTGAAAGTTGTTGCTTCATAAATAGTAGCCTTACCCAAAAGAAAAGTATCATCAACAAACTGCTGCAAAATGATAGGATCCAAACCATTTGAAATAATTAACCCATTAAGAATATTCCTTTTCTTTCGGTCAGCACAAAGTCTGCCTAAGGTTTCTACCACAATAATATAAAGGAAGGGTGATAGTGGATCTCCCTGCCTCAATCCTCTTCTAGATGAAAATAAACCTTCAGAATTATTATTAATAATAATTGATTATTTGGAACTAGATATACATTCCATTATCATTTTGATGAAATGCTCATGAAAACCCAATCTTTCCAGGATGATACATAGAAATATCCATGACACCCTGTCATATGCTTTATTCATATCAATTTTTAACAACATAGCCTCCCTTTTAGAAACATCCACATAGTGAAGGTAAAAAATGGCAATTTTGACCATGAGGGAAAAACATATTTTGAATTTATGGGTCAAAGGATGAATGTTTCTAGGTGTTTTTAATAGAGTCAAATTTTAGAAGCTGATAATAGAGAGGCATGTAAAGATAAGTAAGTAATCAAAAACTATCGTGGTGTGTTAAGAAAGAGCGAGGAGAGTGCATTTATACATGTAAATGTGTAATGTCAAGATTAGCAGTGCCAAATAATAGATTACCAAATTTGAGTGTCTATATTTTCCACCCCCTTTAAGTATGAAATGAAATTACATGTTTAAAGGAAAATATATCTAAGTGTGTAAACACACTTTGTATTTACTCAAAATAAATTTGTTTTGCAGTATCCCCTTGTGTTGGTGTTGACACACTCTAAAATGAAACCTGTAACACAAAGTGTAATTGATTCTCAAGATAGGAATCAAACCTTAACTCAATATGTAATGAAAGTACTATAAATAAAGTGCAGCAAAAATGCAAAAGAGATGCATAACATGTAAGGAATACACCTGTTTATTTTGAAAAGGGAATGTGTTCCCATTCTTGTGCTTTGAATATTTTGGATTCGTTGAACTTTGATGAATAATTGAGGGTGATCAGTCCCCAATTTGTTTTGAGGAGAGGTCAATATGTTAGGTGTATGGACCTAACACATGAATGGCGAAGAGAAAAACTAAAAATAAGAGCCGAAGAACCCATCAAGGAAGAAGACCGTGCATTAAATCCATTCAACAACTCTAATATCTTCCCCTTAAGTGTAAAGAGGATAGGAAAGTCTTCCTACGAAGAAATTTACTACTTCAATACCTTCCACAACCCCATAGACCATACTTTTACATATGTATATAATCCCAATTTTATAAATTAGGAAACATAGTATAAAAGAGAAATAAGTGCCCCCATACTCTTCCCATGTACCACACAAATGAGTAGAAAATAAATAGAACTGATTGCATGCTAAAATATGAGTGGAGAGGGGGATACCCATGCACCCAATGTGCTCAAAATTGAAGATAAAAATGAATATCAAGGATAAAGAGAGAATTAAATTCTTTACACCTTGAATCTATGCCAAACTGAGTCAAATTGAGTATGAAATCATATGAACATGTTGTAACAATGATGAAAAACCTAAGATTGTTGAAATATCTAGAGAAAGTGTAATATAAGGTTAGAACCATCCATATGATCCAAACAGATGTACTATTTCGATCCCATGTAGGATTTTCTAAATTCTTGTTCTTGAGTCTAATTCTAAGGAATTTTAATATGTTCTTGCATATATATATATCGAGATGCATGTGTTTGCTAGAAATTTAGAATAAAACCCTAGATGGTTTCCCCCTCTTTTGAGGCATGTGCGATGAAGAATTTGAACATGTAACTCAAAAGAAGAGATGTAAACTCGTATTTGAGCATTTGAAAATCGTATATAACCCTCGAAATGACTAATGTGGTGACCGCCAAGAAGAAATTGTTCCTATAATGGGGATGCACATGGTAGAAACCATGACACAAAATAAGAAAAAAATATGAAGCATGATAATAAGAACAATGCCAATAAAAAAAAACAAAAATAACAACAATAAAAACAATACGTCGATGCAACCTAGAATTTACCATGAACAACCGGTGTGTTGGAAAATCACCCGGCTGAGCCGAGTGCTCACCAAGCGCGCAAGTGTAGGGACCCTCCTTAGAGTTGTTTGTGCAAGATGTTAGTGTGATGACGATATAATGCATTCAGATCCATAAATAACATAAACATTCCACAAAGCATAACTAGATCTAGATCTTAAAGAATCATGAATTAAATAATAGCAATGATAGGATTAACCATAAAAGAACCAATTACAATTATGTTTAACACCATTATCCAGCCAATACACTCCATTATATTAAACACAGTAAATACAAAAGCTTCTTACAATAAATAGTATCATAATTTTATGCGCGCATCATATCTGGTAGCATAACTCCATAATAGCTCATACACAGTGTCTTTGTATATCAAACTACATAGTTCAATCCATATTTATAAGGGTGGGGACTTTCCCTTCACCACTTACGCACTTCCTAAAATAGGTCGCATGCTGAAAATAGCCATGCACCTTTACAATAATAGGCACACATGCAAGTGTGCTAATAATAGATCTCCTACAATTAACTGGCAGTAGTAATCCTATTATTATCTTCAACTTGTGCATGGCACTCATCAAACGATTATCCCAAAATAACAGTTGTGTGTTGCACAAGTCTCCATCTTGATGTGTGCTCTACATGTTATCTCCAAAAATAGCCCGTAACCATGAAAATGACTAAGTCCCCAAATCAGCTTGTCTTGGCATGTGTTTCCATTCCTATCCTTTTGCACCTTCAAATGTTACTTATTCATGCGTGCAAATCTTCTGTGTGCCCTCTCCTTAGTGTCATACTCTATTTTCTTAACATTACCCCACACTAAATGACATTGCCACCCCGAAATGGGGTTTCCTTATGACGTTCCCAAATAATAAAGAATAAGAATGGAAAGAATGTAAAGAATTTTTGTACAAATAATGGACTTCTATTCTACAACACCCTCTGCTTCAACTGGGAGGATCAACTCCGGATATTCTATTTTTATCTCAGCCTCCAATGTTTTCTAGTCATCTAATGCATTTCTCATTTTCTCTGGAACGTCTGTGGCAATAGCTTCTAACTCATCCTGGGTTATTTCTCCCTTTTCATTCTACGTAATACAAGGACAATATTAGCCATAACAAACATCCTTCCCTCTAGAAGATCCATCTTTTACGCTATGAGCTTTCCAAGCTCATCCAACCTCTCCTTATGTGGGTTTTGTGTTGTTGCAAGGGCTTCACGCTTTTGCTTTACTAATGCCAATATCTCTGTGTGCCCTAAAGTATCATCCTTCATTTCCTTCAAAAATTCATTATCTTCTACTATAGTT
Organism: Taxus wallichiana var. yunnanensis; assembly: GCA_018340775.1. Lineage (NCBI taxonomy): Eukaryota > Viridiplantae > Streptophyta > Pinopsida > Cupressales > Taxaceae > Taxus > Taxus wallichiana. The sequence continues at coordinate 64,370,784 of CM031242.1, read as the reverse complement.
ATGATCCTGATCACTACTTTTGGTGCTGCGCATATGTTCAGAGCTTGATTTGCTTTCTTCAACTCATCTTGTAAAGTTTGGAGTAATGCCTCGTAAGATGAAATCTTTCTAACCACAGAGGCCTTGGCTCTCTTTTCTTCTTGTTCAGGATCCTTCGGTGTTGACATTCGAATTGGTCCATCCTCAAGCACCAAATCAACTAATGTGCACACATAATGCATAGTCAAAGGAAAATTTTCAAGTACTTTAGACTCCAGATGCGGTCTTGATTTTAGGACATAGTCACCTATTTCTTTTGCCATGCTAATGAAGGCCTCATTATTTTTCTTCTCTAGAACCTTCTCTCCTTTTAGACGTGTTATTTTTGCAGGTTTTGCCTTATTATATTAAAGAAGCACTCTAATAGTGGCAGCCTTATTGATATTCCTATGCGTAACCTCTATAGACACCTTAACTAAGGCATTTCTCACCTACTCATCAGACATAAGAGTGGGCTTTATAGTCATGTGTTTGCTCTGAGGTTCCTTCTTCACTCTTCTTGACACACAAGTCTCCTTGCATATATCAAAATATGGCTTGTCCATGTGAGTCCTGCATGGACCGGGACATCTGTTTCCATGCATGTGTAATGTCCATGTCTAGGTCCATCGGTTCCCACCCATATAGCTCCTTTAGGTCCACTTTGTGCTTTGAAAATGGGAACAAACAATTTGTTGAGAATGGAGCTTAATTGCTTCAAAAGAAAATTGCTTTTACATGTTACTGGTTCTGACAGGAAGGCGTTAGTCAAGGTGTAACGGTATCAATCGAGGGTGTAATTGGTATCGGTCAATCTAGGGGAAGTGACCGATGCGGTCGGCGATGCAAGAACGTGACAATTACTTGTGTGACGTAATTTTTGTTTTTTGACGAAAATTAGAATAAATCAATTATTTTAAAGATGATTTATTGATTGTAAAAGCAAAGTTAAGTTACCCAAAATAGATATATATGCATGTATGCATTATATGAGGGTAAGTAAGAGAATTAAGAGAAGGATTGAATTAGATCCTTGATTCTCCTAGATTGAGAGGATGAAGAAGAAGAGAAAGAAAGAACAAGTTACATGAAGACAGAGTCTCCATGGAGAGGAGATAGATAGAAGGAAATAACAGGTACATCTGAATGGTGAGAAGAGGGTAACGTCTTCTACTGTATTTTCTTTGTATATTTATTGTCTCATTGTAATAGCTTACATAGTATGTAAAGAATATATAGTTTCTTCTTGTAGATCCACATGTTGGTGAGATCTTGTATTATAGATCCATATAGATCTAGTCTTGTATTATAGATCCATGTAGATCTAGTCTTGTACTATAGATCCATGAGATCATATTGTATTGTTGATCCATGTAGATCTAGATATTGTAGAGGAGGTTATATTCATGTTTGCATAGGTTAGGCAAAGTGATGGAGAGACGCACTTACCTCTTGGTGCATAGTCATAGTTGCACATATGATAGACACATGTGAGAGGTATTGTTTGCAGATCCACAAAGAACTTGGTAGCAATTCAGATATGTAATAGTTCCTGGTTATGTGAGATCTGTTGGTGGTGTTTGGAGGCATAGTTGTAGTGCACTCATGGAGATCCATTTAGAGATATGGAGGAGAGGAGATACTCTTGGAGAGATGAATTGTACTCTTGTATTGAAGAGTTGGTTTGTACTCTTGTTGTATTATATATATGAGATCTCTATCTTTGGTGGATGTAGCCCACATTGGGTGAACCATGGTACTTGCTATGTTATGTGTTTGTACTTTGTCTTGATTTGGATTATTCTAGTTTATACTTCCATTGTTGTAGATTTTGGGAAATCATTTAGATCTTGTGTGCATGTTTTTTTTTTATTTCAAATCATAACACTATTCCACAATCCTCGAATTCCCAAAAATTTTCTTATGTCCTTAGCATAGTGAATACTCAATGCAACGTATTCTCTACTTGTTCTCCTTATTCTTGGTCCCTTAGGAACTTGAGCGCCAAGGTTTGGAGTTGGCCCTTTGATGTCTTAGGTAGTGTCATGTGCGCGAGGATACTCATGCTGTGATTCTTCTACCTCCTTTGCACCTTCATCTTCATCCTTCATGTCCCCATCTCTGGGCTCCTCCATATCTTCTAGCTGTACTGGGGTTCCAGGCACACTCTTTACAGAAACCTCTGCCTCATTCAACTTTAGCTTTCTCCTCTTCTTCTCAGTTGCCTCTTTATGAGGGGAGAGTCATGGTGATCTCCTTATAGGATGTGGAGTTCCCGTGCCTTGGGTCCTTATTCTTCGGAATACCCTCTTAAAATGGTGTTATTCATGGAATGATTCCACATCTAATTCCTCGTCTCCTTCTTGTGCTTGAGGTGGAGTATCTATGTGCTTTATCTCCACTCTATATGTGGGCTGCCTCCAACCTCTATGATCTAAGCCACCACTATCTTCATGTTCTTCTTCCTCCTCATCTACCTCTATAGTTGTTGTAGGATTTGGAGATGACATGTTCTCCACTGTATGTTTTCCCTTAGGTGGCCTAGGGAGCACAAACTCATTCTCCACATATTTTTTATTCTCCAGCTTAGGCTTAAATTTGAAGGTATACTGAGTGTAGCTCCAATATCCCCAATAGAAAAACTTACTTGTCTTCATACTTATTAATTTTGAGGTGAGCCTCTCAATGTAGGTAGTCTAGCTTAGATACACATATGTCTTCCTCAGAGTGTGGTAGTCACATCCTACCTTATCTCATGGTAAAGTTCGGATGATGTGCATCATTAAATCAAGTGGACTAATGCCTCGTAAGTATCCTGCTTTGTGAAGGCATAGGGAAATTTACACCATGGGCTCCATGTCCCATCCTCATAAAGAAACCACATGATGCAAAAATGTCAAGTACACCATGAACCTGTACTACTACCTTGCCCACCATTGAAGGTAGCTCATTGGGAATGTGCCACTCCTCCTCAATGCCACATGAATTTAGTCATACCACATCCCCACCCTCTTCTTAAATGATCCACTCATTGATCCTTTGCATAAATACTTTTCAAACCTCTCCGAGAGGGAATTGCTCCAAGGGGTACTACCAAATTTTGTTCTTTGGCCCATCAGCACTCCGATTTCTAAAAACACAAGAGAAATGACGATAGTGCCAAATATTATATTTTCTCCCTGTGTGCACTTCCTCAACAATGGTATCGCAATATAGCTCGCTTTTAGGTTGTATACTACTCCCTAAGACATTTTCTTTGCAATATGAAGCCACATGGTGTTTACCTACGACCATATTTCTTGGTCATTCAACTTGGTTACATGATACGCAATGCCCGCACCATAGGAAACTTATTCAATTTATCAATTTCCATTCCATGTAGACCCTTGGTATACCCCAACTCCTTCCTTATTTCTATAATCATTGTTGTATCGGTCGGATCACTAACAAGGTCTACCCCTGCGCCCTTCAATCCTGTTAGTGTCAAAAATAGGGCTAGTATAATCCTAACCCTTCGTCCGGTGAAATAAAAGAAGTCCTCATGGACTCTGCTCATCAGCCATTGGTATAAGGGTTCATATTTTCCAAAATACGGGAGCTCGTACAACTGATAAACTCCTACCTGCTTCAATAATTTCTCCCCAGCATCATCATACACTGGCATATCCTCCCTTGTGCATTTTTGGTCTTCTTATTCAGTAATGCATCCAAATATCCCTTATTGTCAGAGGTATAGTGGTTGTAGTCACTTATCTTGCACCTACGGATGTGGGAATCCCACTCTTGTCTGATTATTACTCCTTTTGGGTATTGCATCTTTGAAAAATTACTCTCGGGAGAAATTTCAACTTCATCTTCTACCTTCTTCTTTCCTTTCATGCCTGCTACAGGTGCTTTCTTTAGTGCCATCATAAAAATCCCACCTTTTCGCTATCTCTGTCATGAGAAAACTTAAACCCTAGCTTGAATTTGTGTGCCCTATCTCTTTCTCAATGCTTTTTCTTCGTTTAAAACCTTCATCAATGGGGATGCAAGCCTCTTCGTGCAATAGTCTTATCTCCACATCTAGTTTCAATGCTCCACACCTCAACATGATTCACTCAACTCGATCAAACTTAGCTCACTCAAATACTTGTGATCATAAAGGTAAAAATGAAACCGCATCACATACTTATATAGTTTTTCAAAAAGTTAGTGCATTTATTACTCCTTCACCTACCAAAAATGCTTTCATTAATTGACCATTTTCACAATATCCGCGTGGTACATCTTCATGCCCCAACTATAACCTTCTAGCGTGCCTTCCTCCCTTCTAACTACAAACTTCTTATTAGCGCGCTTTCATGCGTACGAGTACCTCACCACTGTGCCTTCCCCTGGTAGTCTCCACAGTTGTTTCTTACCTCACGTTATACTATTCTCTCATTTATCTTCATCTATGGTCATCTTTTTAGAGCAATCTTCTTTCTAACATCTCCTTTCCACACTTAATTAGTAGCTATAATAGTTTTTTTCTCATGTGTACCCAGTTGTGAGTAACCACCCCACACCAATGGTATGTGTAGTCCTTTGCACATAAAAATAATTCAAATGGTAATTAGCTTCCAACACACAAATGCGATTATTACATAAAACACCAAACTAAATTGACAAAGAATAACGACGAAGAGGAAATACATTAAGGAAATACATAAATGAAAACTTATGCTAAATGGAAATACCGACTTATTACAAACACCAAGAAAATTTATTTATAGTAGGGCTTGGACTAATCCCGTTGAAGTAACTAGGTAGCCATATTCCATGAAGCATCTCTAATTGAAAAGCCCCTATTTCAAGTATGTTAGTGATAACATATGGTCCCAACCAATGCACTTTAAGCTTTCCTGGATGATGCAGAAACTTAGAATCATAAAGAAGCACCATTTATCCCATCTCACGATTTTTGTCCCTGATGTTCCTATCATGCCATGCCTTCTTCCTGTCCTTTTCTCGCTTCTAAATCCAATGTGCTATGATGCACCTCTCATCTAACGCAGTATCAATTTATCAATTATTTCTTCCAAATCTTGCTCATTAGCTAGACCTCTAGCACACACAATACATAAAGAAGGTAACATGAATTCCATAGGAAGAACTGATTCTGTGCCAAACACCAACTTAAAGGGTGTGGCCTTGTTCAACTTCTTGTATGTTGTTCTATATGCCCAAAGCACAACAAAAAATTATCATCCCAATCTCTCCTTCTAACATCACAAATTTTTGTCAATGTCTAGCTCAAAATCTTGTTGAAGGCCTCAACAGTCCCATTTTCCCAAGGATGATAGGGTGTAGTATTATGGTGTGCAATCATAAATTCATCCAATAGTATCTTGATCATCTCATTCAGAAAGTGTGTACCCCTATCACTTGTCAAGCTCAGTGGGAATTCATACCTAGAAAGAATATTTTCCCATAAGAACCTAACTACTGTAGCTACAGTACAATCCTTGGTAGGTGCTACTTCTTCCCACCTTGTAAGATAATATGTGTAAGTGATGATGTAGCGCGATCATGTTCTATGCATGGCTGGTAAAATAGGACCCAAAAAGTCTATAACCCATTTCTCAAATAGATCTGCACTAGGAATAGGTCTTAAAGGCATTTCATCTCTCTTCCCAGGATTACCAAGGTGCTAAAAATGATCACATGCCTTGTAATATTTATAAAGGGTATCCCACCATAATCCAAAGCGAGTAGAATCTTGTGCATAGTGGTGTCACCTACACAATTCCTACCTGCAATACCACCATGAGCCTCTTCCATGATATCTATGTGCTTGTGCTCTAGTACACACCGGCGCAATACTTCATCTCGACCTAACTTGTATAGGTCACCACTAATCAACATAAAAGGTGTTGTGTGAATTGTAAGTTGTTTCTTCCCTAAGGATTTCATTCCTTTGGGTGTCGGATATGTATGTAAAAAGATAGCAATATCCTCCAATTCTGAAGGTGTGCATTATAACTTGTATAATTGTGCATCCAAAATTGTATCTTCAATTGTCTATGCATCCTCCCCGACTAGATTCATGATAAATGGTCTAGGCCATAATTACTTTTACCTAGTTTTACCAGACTGTGAAGTCAAATTCTTGGAACAAGAGCACCCATCAACATATGCACCTCTATAAAACAGGCTTGATTACTAAGTATTTCAATGCCATGTGATCAATGTAAAATAAAAATGGTGTTGGTAGTAGGTATTATCTAGATTTATGCAGACATAGATCATGGAAAAGGCTTCGCACTCGGTAGTTGCATAATTTTGCTATGCAGGAGTCAAATTTCTACTAGAAAACTAGATAGTATGATCTATAATACCTTCTCCAGGCTGAGCTAACACCATGCCAATGGCCATGCCAAAGGTGTCCACATGTACATGAAACAGTTAGTTCCATGAGGGAAAATGTAGAATAGGCATTGTAGTAAGTCTTTCCTTCAATGCCTCAAATGCGTGTTGTTGTGGTTCTCCCCAATAAAATGTCCCTTTTCCCTTTAGTAACTCTTCCAAGGGTGCAACAATATTAGCATATCCTTTGATAAATTTTCTATAATACCCAGTGTGACCCAAGAATCCACGCACCTCACTCTGACTGGTAGGCTCTTCCCCGGGCCTATAATAACCGCAACCTTAGTTGGATCTACTAACAAACCTTCCTTGTAGATGATGTTCCCTAACAAAGTGCTAAAATGTGTAGCAAATACATACTTCTTGATGTTTAAAGAGATACTTAATTGTCTACATATTTCAAACATTAAGTGTAAATTTTCACAGTGATCCTTAACAAGTCCATACACCGTCCAATCATCCAAGTAAACATGTAAGAAAATGTGAATAAAATCTTGGAATGCTTGAACAACTATGCGTGAAAATATAATAAGCACATTTTTTAGACCAAAGGGCATCATAGTATATGCAAAACTTCCCCATTCAGTGGTGAAAGTTGTTTTCTCTTGATCCTCCTGCATAATCGATCGATCGATGATACCTATAGAATCCATCTATAGAAGAATAGATTTCACACCCTACAACGCATTTTAATATCTCCTCTATGAAATGTGTAGGGAAGGGATCAATCACACATGCAACATTCAGGTTCCTCGGTAATCCACACAAATCCTAATCCAACCATATTTCTTCATACACGATAACCATCGGGCTAACCCACTTTGATTCTTCTAGGGCTTGATGATGCTAGATTTCAACATCTTGTTAATTTCTTCCTTAACCATTACATGCGAGAATAGGGTTCATTTGGTAAGGTCTTTTCCGACCGGGTGCACACCTTCCTTAAGATTAATATTCCTCTCTCCTAATAATTCATGCACTCCTTTTAATTCATGGTAGCCCCTAGGAGATAAGTCTTGAAAATCATGTAGTAACTCAATGATTTTTTCCACTTGAGTCGGACCAATAATCCCCAATTATTACCTCCTTAGGTTCAACATCCATACCAATATTCACTTTTTTTTTGTCTTCATGGGTTGATGATGGGCGCGCACATTGTTATCCGCATTGTCTAAAACCTTGCGCATACTTGCTGAATGATCTATATCCATATTTTATACTTCTTCATCGTCCACTATGTAGACCATATTTCCTTTTGCTTTCTCAACACAAGCGCGCTCACGAAGCACAACATTTGTTTCTTCTTCTTTATGAAAGTGTGCTCCTTAGTCGTTCTCCTCAAATAGCTCCCGAATGAGTTCTTCCGCCTTCGCACTTTGTCTCCCATAGTTAAACACTTTATAATCCTTAATGCCTCTTCTACTGGAGGTTTAGTATAGAAGTAGTCAAAAGTCTGGACCATTCCTATAATCAAATCCTACTAATTTAAAGTCTCTCTATGTAGCTCCGCATATACGTACCAATCACATGCACAACCTTGCAAAGTGGAATAAAGTTTATGCACCCATAACGAAGGTGGTAAAGCTTCCGCGCCTCGTCCAAAGCCTCTCACATTCTTTGAACATGGTTCGAACAAGTTGATTACCATGATATGTGTAGATTTGAGTAGGTGCATTGCTCCTAGAAAACCGAGTTGTTAGAGAAAATATGACTTCATTCCATTCTACAAGATTATCCTTGTGAGCCACCCACCAAGTAGCGTTGTTGTCCTACACGGGGTATATGCTAACATATTTCTTCTTTCAAATTGGTCTATACACTATTCCTCCATGGTGCGCAAGAATACCATAGGGTATCCCTCTCCAAAGTGTCGAGGTACCGAGTTGTTACCTATTCTCCTAATGTAACGAGGTTTTCTTTTACGTGTAAATGTGCTCCTTACTTCATGCCCAACCATCTCACAAGTGCCATGAGCCCAATTATCACAAGCAATACTTGTGGTATCACTAAAAGACTGCGTGCATATTCCAACCTGGAGGATTCCTTCCTTAGATGGCTCGAGTAATTTTGGGTGCCAAATAATGCATACATAAATCTCATTAAGATCTTATTCACTCAAAATCTCAACATAGGGCACAAATTTCCAATCCATTAAAGGAATAATAAATCTTTCCTCATTGTTATCAAAACTTATAATCGTTTGTTGAACCGAAGATCAAAATTATTTGCGTAACACCAAGGGCGCCCAAGCAGAGATGGGAAACTATCGATTACTCGCAAGTTCTAAAACCTCAAAATCCCCGGTGAACTTGGCCCTTATATAGTAATGGATGCATCTTTTAAAACCTCGATAGGATTTTCCTTAGTTCGATTAGCCATAAACAATACATTAGAAGATGGATACAATGGAGGTCTCCCCATTTGTACCCATGCATCTAAATTAAGAAAAATTACCTATACACTGTGTTAATCAATATATTACTCAAGAGCCATCCATCCACTACAACATTGAGTGATTTCCTTGTCGTAATCCAAGCTATGGGGGAATATTTGTATGCAAGATCGACATCCATCCTCAATATTCATGAGTGAAGTTTTTCCCTTTAGCCAAATCCCTAGTAATGGAATGATATTCTCCTGGTGTAACATATTGCATACCTCCTTCAAGTCATCAATATCCGATGAACCATCTCTCTACCTTGTTTTGTTCCATCTTCCATGATAACTCCTTCAAACATTGTATTTCACCTTGAAGTTTTCGAGTACCTCCATGGTATCTGATAAAAAATCCTTTAGGTGCGCAGGATACATATACCTTGCATAAAAAACATCCTCCTTAATGATGGTAGGCTTTTGCTGTAACACTGCTCTAGTGCACGTAGCTTGGTTTCGCCGCGTGTAGTAATCTTCACGAGGTAATACCTCGGGCAAGGAAAATTTTAGTGGCGAATTTTTGTAAACTCACGAAAATCAAGGATTATGGAAATTCAAAATGGTGAATATTATGTTGTTTAGAGCCGACTTATTCACCAAAAATTCAGGTCGACATGTCCCTTATACTATTCCTTTCACCTAGATTTTACACATATATAAGAGGTTATGAATGTAATTCGCCACCATTTCGAATCATATCATGTGCATATTCACTGAAGTAAACATATCAGCCGCCAACACTGAAGTCTAAAATCTGAGTCGTCAACCATAAGGCATCCAACTCTGAGCCATCTAGCCTTGATCCAACATACTCTGTAATCTGAAACATCAACTCTATTCCATCAACCTGAGTCATCCAACCCCTAGCCGTCCAACCCCTAGCCATCCAACCCCTATCCATCCAACCCTAGCCATCTAACCCCTAGTCATCCAACCCCTATCCATCCAACCTATAGCCATCCAACCCTTAGCCATCCAACCCTTTACCATCCATTCTCAGAGCCTTGGAACATAAAAGCTGCTCGTAAGGCCCTAAGTAGTAAGCAGTCATGGATACTAGAAATTAGGGCAAAAAGATTACAAATTCAGCAAGTTCAAAAAAGGGTGCCAATACTTTGCTTGGCTATTTTGGAAAATCACAAAAAACAAAGTCGGTTTCTACTTTGGCTAAAAATATCGGTATGTGGAAAGTGTTATTTACTAGTTATTTTATCTAACAAAATTTAATAATTATGTTTATGATACTATTCTTGGAACTCTTTGACATTTGTACTCTATAAAAATTTAACTATAGATAAGATTAATATTATATAAGTAAAAATTTTATAAAATTATTTGTAGAATTTTCAGAAATTCCTTTCAGAATAATCAATTTATAGGTACTAATGATCCAATATATGTTGAGGCAAATATTTCATCCCTTAATGAAATGGAAGTACAGGAAAATTCATCGAACTCCCAGGATACACCGCAGAGGAAGATTCGACTCCAAGGCCTATTTCCAGAAAGAGGAGACATGAGATTCAAAATATTTATCTTTGATAGCCTAGATGCAGAAGTTGAATGCCAAGGAAAAAAATAAAATATTAGAAGAAAGATGGAAAACTGGACAATTGGAAGGAAATTCCAGTTCGAATGGGCCATAAAATATCCTTTTATTAAACTGTGCACACTAAAAATTATAATGATGTTCCAACATAATGTCGATGCAAAATATGTGGTTCAAAATAGGGGAAGGATCACACGATGCAGCTCAAACTAGACACAATTGAAAAACACTGTGGGAAAATATACATTTCCCAAAAGCTCAAGGATGACAGCATAGTCAAAACACATAAATGGAAAGATGCAAAAGATTTTCTACATATTAAATACGCATGAAGAGTACAAAAGGAAAAAAAAACATATCAAATATGTAAATGAAAAAATGGGACCATAGTAGCAAAATTGAGCAAAGCTATGGAGGTAGAAATGCAAGCAAACGGTATTCAATTTGTAACCGTATTTCATATAATGAAAAGGGGAAGACCGATGTTAGATTTTAGAGAAAATAGAATGTTGTATCAAGTTATTGGTTTAAAGAATGTTCCACAATCTCATTGGTGGATCGATACCAATGGTGGGAGATTGCAAAATGTCTATCTCTAGTAGAGAAGGAGGATCTGAAACTGTGTGTTCAAAAGGAAAAGTATATTTCCCTTTCTTTAGATGAGGTTACCACAGTCGATAATACTTCATGGATATGTATTCATGTTTACACATTTACTAATGAAATGAGGACTCCACACCTCTTGGCAATTCATAAAATGACAGAGAATTGCAATTATGAGAATATTTATAAATTGGTGGTATCAAATCTGAAGGATATCATTGGAATGGATGAATTTTCCATTGCAACAAAATTAGTTTGTGTCAGAACCGATGGTGTAGTTGTAATGTAGGGAGCCATAAATGGTCTATGTGTTAGACTTCAGAAAACTATTGCTCCGTATATGGTTGTTGTCCATTGCATGGCTCACAAAATGAATCTCACCTACAAAATTGTGAGCACATTTGAAAATGTAGCTAAAGTGGAGGAATTGATATGTGATCTCCATGCCTATTATTCTTGTAGTCCTAAGAGATTTTTAGAATTTCAAAAATTTTCTATTAGACTAATAAAGGAAAAAACTTCTCAAAGATGTAGATACTAGATGGATATCTATGTACGAACCTGCATGTAGAATATATGATGAATATCCTTCACTGACATGATTTATGTTTAAATACCACATGGATGTAGATAAAGCTAAAGATCTATTGTGTCATCTAACTGACATAGAAACTTTACTCACACTTTGCGGTATTTTTCCCATGTTGAGGGAGCTTAATATTTTAACGAAGCATGCTCAAGATCGGTCTTTCTACATTACAGACTTTATAAGACTCAAAAGACATGTTTGCTGGAGTCTAGAAATTTTATATATTTTTGATGGGAGTTTTCAGGGTGCTGCTTTTGAAAATTGGAATGCATTGACATATTTGAAAAATTCTAGGTGCTTCTTAAAGTACAATATAAATGATCATCTATGTATAACAACACATGGAAAAGAGATTCCACTTCATACGTACCAAAAAGAATTGATATGGCTAACTCAGAAATAGAAGAAGTAAAAGTGACATGAAATTTATATGATGCAGTATTAATCGAAACTAGGAATAAGTTGAGAAAGATCTCTGAATCGTTAGCTAAAGAGATCCAGGAAAGATTCAAAAATGATAAAATACTTGAAGCAATGGGAGTTATAAATCCACAATTATGGAATTTTTCTGGCAGCAAACCTTATACATCTATCAGTCCTTTATTTGTCAAAAACATGGGTGATCTTACTGATCATTTTTGTAGGCTGTGAGATAAATGGAGTTTCTGTAGAAGGAATTTTGGAAAGAAAACTACTTAGTTCACAGTCAATGGATTTTTCTAATACAATGATACGACAAGTTCAGCTTCTACAAAACCCATAGGATTATAGTGCCATGAAAAGGATTTGGAAGGATATATGTTCTAGTAGTATTCTAAGTGAAGATTTGAGCAAGTATATTAAGTTGTATGAGCTCTGTCAAATAATGATTAAGGTTCTGTGGAAGATGAGAGGGTTTTCAGTGCACTATCCTTTTTAAAGTCAAAAGTTTGAAACAGATTGGATAGGAATCTAGAAAGTTGTCTCAGATTGTATGTATTGAGTTACTCAGTGGAGTATTTTCCTTATGATAGAGCACTGGCATTGTGGAATTCACTAGTAGACAAAAGAGGAGTAAGTAATATTCTGCTTGAACGCAGGGGATCGAGACACATCCACAAATCATGTTGCAGTTGATTTCCAAGACACAAATGAAAGTGTTGCTCTAGGACTATTCAAATTCACATAGATTTCATTTCTTCTATACATTATTGAGACTACTTATGTACTTCATTCAAGTGATTACAACTTTCAATAAATACAATATTATATTTTTCATTATTTAATCCTTTGTCATTGCAACAATGTCATTATTTGTTTCAATTATGCCATTTGTTTTTTTATGTTTGGTTTTCAAATTCAGACTGAAATAAGAACACATTCATCTTTTATATTTGTTAATTTATTATTTTACATCTGCAATAACTCAGAAACGTAAAGAAACAAAATAGTGTAAATTTAAGCAACATTTACGTAAACAATAGAAAAGAAACATAGTTTGTATTAATATACAGTAACATTATACAATTCTAACTTCCAAATTTCATATGAAATTGATTTCTCATGTGGCGGATTACTTTATTAAAAGTAAAAATTCATACAACATTATTGGCCAATACAATTCGAAAAGGGATTTTTATAACATCTTAAAGCTTCTGGACAAGTTCTGTCATATAAGGACACATTACGAGGCCATCCTTTTTTTTTCCTATGATTCAAAATCATAGTTGTCCTTACATCTTCCACATGGAATAAAAACTAAAAAAGGGCTAGCCACTATCTTTTAATTCCTATGTCAAAGTGTCGAAATTGTGACAACACACCTGTCACATGGTGAACTTAACTAACTTATCAAATTTTATGATGCAGGTGAAGGTTTTTATTTTTCTTGCGTAAGAGATGGAGGAATAACTCATAATGCCTAAAGATCTCCTGCTGCAGTGTTGATATTTTCTAGTATATTCATCTCCTCCCTTGCTACATCTCCTGTAGACAAAAGTGTTGCATCTGCATCTGTATTTTCCTTCAGTAAGACTTTTGGATCCATATTATGCTCCTTTATTATCCTTCTCAATGTATTATTTTTTTATTAATAACAATGAGTTTTTCCTTCAACTATATAAAAGAATTCAGGCTTTTGCGGGCATTCTTCAAATGTGCTTCAAAAACAGCTACTTCTTTCTTTAAATTTTCATATTTTTCTTGTAAAATAGAAATATTAAATTTTTAGTCTATCAAATAATATGAAAAAATATATTGCAGTGGTTATAATATCAGATAATTTTTAGTTTTTCATGTAAAATTAAATGCCCACTCACAACAACTTTCTCTTTTTCTACATTTTCTATTAAAACATTAGTCTTGTCTTTAGACCATTTGTTGTAGTAAGCATGTGCTTCAGCATTGAGATTTTCCAACCTATTTAGCATTATGTCTATAATTTCATCATTGTAATCATTACTATATGAAATTGTCCTGATTGAGCTTTGTTTAGCAAAACATCCTGCCATGCTGGTTGGCTCTCTACGGCAGTGAACAATGAATGCCTTTGAGCATGATTATGGTATCTAGTATTTATTTCTTTTATCAATTTTTTTCTCTCCTCTCCCAAGACCGCACCAAATCCACATCAGACATTACAACCTCTTGAATTTTTCCCCCATGCTATATGATATCATATTTTCTAATATAAAGTGTGTTTTTTCATCATCTGTTTGTGGAGAATCCCTTGGGGAGGAGAGTCACTACCCTATATTCCATGCACATTTTGTTGTTGAGGCGGAGTAGATTGAATCATGTCGTGGGTGTCAAAATAGTTACTCTTGGCTACATCCCCACTATCGAAGCCTAAATACTCCTCATCAAGGGCGATGTTGTTGAAAATTTGTGTGGCTGTTACACTTAAAACACCACCTAGTGATAGCCCAGGAAATTTAGTTGTAGTAGGATGAACTGTTCCTGCTGACTCTGCAGGAAACCTAATATTCTTTCCTAAAGTCCTCCTTTGTGTTTGTACTTGACATGTTGGAGGAATTGGTGGCCTCCTTGCAAGCGGAAAATGACCTGAAGCCATATTACCTGCATGAAGCAAACAACAAATTGTTAGAATATAATGGTTGGGCTTTGTAAATGCTAAAAAATTGTAAGGAAACAAAACATGCAAATCAAACTACCGTATAATATACCTTGCATAGATGGAGACACAATCGTGACATTTTGATCTCCAGACCCATAATGAGTTTGATCTTCATCATCCATCTCAGTAGTTTTTGAATACAATACATGTAGAAAAGATCAGTAGAAATATTAGAATACATAATCTATAGTAATTGTTTGAATTTGTAATTTATATATAAAGATAACTTCATTATTCATACCTGTAGTTAAATGTGATGGTAAACGTGTTGTGCATATCGACCCCCTAGGTCACTTTTGATGAGGTCTTACTGGTGTTGATTATGTTGAATCCATGTCAAAATCAGCAGAGACCTCTAGAGGGGCTTTACCTCTAGCAATTGCCTCCTTATGAGATGTTGTAGCTATAATTTTTCTCTGCAAAATAAAATCATACAATTATTATTTTATTTTAAATATTCAAATTGAAATTGTTATAACAAGTAAACAATAAAAGTAAATTTTACTGTTGTTCTTCGAGACTAAGACCAATCATCTTATCATTGATTGCAGTAGGAATCATATGTTGTGTCAATTCATAGTACGCTTCATTATAGAAAGCAAGAATAAAATTGCAAGAAGAAAATACAATCCTTGATTTATCAGTTTGATTGGCTTTGCGGGCATGGGAGATATCTGATTTTATTGTTGGACAAATAACTACACCAATCGAATTATTGACCTGCTAGTGTCCATAATAAATACTGAACTTCCTAATAGGGAATGTCTACACATCTTCCCTGTAATACAAATCCTGACCTAAAAAGTGAAGCAACTGCAATAAAGAATTTGTTTGTAATACCTTGTAGAAGAAGGCCTCTTGATGAATGATTAAGAGGAGCTACAATTATAGAAAGGAAACGTTAGATCCTTTGTGTGGTCGAGTAATGTTAAAAAAATCATTTGAAAATAATAAACTTACCATCAACCTGTACATTGTAATGAGACTCCAAAAACTTTTTGTCTTCATTTGTAAGGACAACCTTTGTAGTAACATGCAACTTATTTTCAAAAGGTAAACCTGTTAGCCGATGCACGTCCTCGGGTTCAATAGAAAAATAAATTTGATGACATTTCGGATGCACGAAAAGAACGGAAAATTTTCCATCATTGTTGTTGTAAGAGGCGAGTAGGTAATCAAGGACTGATGTATCAGTGTCGAATTGGGGCATGTTCACAAGCCCGAAAAATTCTGATTTTTCCAGCCAATCCTTTGGAGCGTCTTTTAGTTTTAGTAGAGCTAAAATCTATGGGCACATGAGGTTTTTGTATTGAAATTTGGGTGTAGGAATAGATGTGGTACTGGCCATTGCTGAAATTAGGGAGAAGTGAAATTTGGGTGTAAAATTAGAGAGCTCAGAGCACTGGAAATTTATGGATAAAAGTGAAAAAATGAACCTTGAAATGGTATTTATAGAGCCCAGGGGTATCATTAATGAACATTAAATACATTGGTAACAACACCCAACCCACTCCGTCCAAACCCTCGTTCACCCAACCTACCCGTCCAACCCACCCATCCGACCACCTGCCCACCCAACCCCTTCCCATCTAACCCTCACTCGTCCAACCCACCCATCCAACCCCTTCTCGTCTAACCCCCACTCATCCAACCCACTCTGCCTAACCCCCTGTCAACCCCCCGCACGTCCAACCCACCCGTCAACCCATCATGCCCAACCTACCCGTCCAACCCCATCCAACCTACCTAGCCAAAAATGTGAAAAAAATGAGGGAACAATGCTTTGTGAAATCACCTTCGCCATGAAACATTTTTTAAGAAATTCTCCAACGATTCAAGATTCATATTATGAGATTCACTAATGATTCGAAAGTAATTTTTCGAGAGGGTCTTCTTAAAATGAACCCCGACCTCAGGTTTCGGTGTCGACTTTAGTATCCCCTTATTTTCTACTGATGTGTTTTATCCTAACCATCCTGTGCCATTATTCTATTATTTATGATGCTTGCTAAGATGCTCATATAGATCCAAGCATTCCTCATAGCTATGATTCTTCCCATAGAAAGAACATGTAATATTTTGAGGACATTCACACCTGTAGTGGTCGGGTGATCCAGTATGTAAAGAATGTTCTGCGAGGGAAATCAACTTTTCCACCACCACGGCCCCGACCTTGAATCCACCACGATATCCTTGACCTTTACCACATCCTCCTTCATATCGCCCTTCATTACGATCATAGTTCACTTTATTATGATTCTGATCCTGGTGCTCACCTTTACCCTTGGAGTTATTTGATACTCTTTTTCACACACCAATATCTATAGCATCATGGATCTGACCAATCAAATTCTGAGTCTTCTATATCGTGAGTCATGGATCAAATTTTTTTATAATAACAGAAACATTCTTCCTTATCATGTGTTCTAATAATGGGCGGTGACTAACATCATGGTTAAGATGACATATCTCACAATCTAGCAATAATGAATGCATTGACCTACGGGGACAACTATCCTTGGTGTTCCCTTCCACTTCATAATCTGTACACAAAATTCCAATACACGTCTCATGTGCTCAATTCACCGATAGATTCTCTAACTATTTTTCCATAGCTGCAATTTGTGCTTCCAAGAATGGGCTGACTCTAGTATTTATACTTCCAACTACATCAGCGTGAAAATATGCCTCAAGTGATTCACACGGATCAGTGTATGTCTTATGTGATAACGCCCTTCTAAAAGGTGTGATAAGTCCTCTAACGAACCATTGTGCGTACTGAATTGCATGAATATCATAAGACAACTTTGACAATAGTTTTTGAAATGGGCATCATACTCCCAGACACTCTCAGTAGTTTCCTGCTTAATATCCTTGAGCGCACTTATACTCTTCTGCTCAAATTTAGGGATATAGAACTCTTTAAGGAATGCATATTTTAATGTTGCATAATCTATGCAAGTTTGATCTGGGTCAAACTTCCTATACCAACTGTGTGCATGTCCCTGTAATGTAGTTGCAAATTGAATTTCCTTGCACTCGAAGATGTGATCCATTTTGTGCGCCACACAAGTATCTCACACATGTGTACGTGTTCGAGAACAGCCTCTATGCCCCTATATTGTTGAAGACAGAGAGGGACATCTCCGTGAAAATATTATGGGGTTGGTGTGGACCCTTCCCACCTAATCCAGAACCTCCTATGTCACCCTTGCCTCTAGAACTAGAGCCACCTATACCCCCTAATCCTCCACTTTGTAGCTAAAAGTAGACCGGAAGATGTACTTCCTGTGTCCCAATAGTAGTCTTGAACTGAACTCTTATGGTCTACATGGTGGTACTAATCCCAGTGAGTCCAAAATTATATGTGCTCAAATTCTATTATGATGATACATCACGGAAAGGTACCTCAAACAATAATGAAGACATTTTCCCTGCCATAGATGTACTTGCTATGTGACTTACCCCTACTTCTCTAATGCCCAAATTAGCTTGTTGACTATTGGATGTACTAGATACTAGAAAACCAAGCACAAGAGATAGGTTGCTAGGTATATTTAGATGCATGCTTGTGCCCCAGGTCATCTTTGGTTGCGCTTTCCTATGTGAGGCTGAGGAGGGTTCCCCATCAAGCTTGCCCAAATGGGGGATTTTCAGATGCTCTGGCTCTACACCTTCTACGTGAGCTCCAAACCCTTCATGGTCCATCTCTCTCCTTAACACCATCTTCTCTATAGTGTCACATTACTTCTCTATCTCCCTCTCATGCACCTCATTGTACTTAAGCTACCTTTCTTCTCTTTTCCTTTCTACTGCTAGCTCAGACATATTTCACAAAACCTACTCCGCCCCCATGCGTGGTGGGGTTTAGCTAGTTATTGGTTTTTCTTCCAAGTTCAAGGTCACCATCAAGATCTTGATTACCAGTGGAATGCCTTATAAGTAAGTTCCCCTGGGATACCGTAAAAATTGGAACTTAGCTACCTTTGGGAAAGAATAAGTGGAAATGCGAGTATTACAAAATATAGTTGTGCAAAACACCTTGGAACCAAGTATCCACAATGCATGTGCAAATCAAATCAGCATCATACAGGCCCTAAAATTCTTCTTTCATCTAGAAAAGTGTGTGATACCTCCAATTCTGTTTAGACACTTAAGCAACCAACCACTCGTATAGCTCTACTGGGAAAATAACAAAGAAGATCTCATATAAATAGTCATACAAATTATGTTCCACCCATGTGCGTGCGTCAAAATAAGATCAATGCCGAACCTCTATGTGTATTCTTCTTCTAGATATTTTATCCACTCCTCAACACTTGCTAGGGTCAATCGGTATGTCTTCATCATGAAATGTCCTGAAAACAACTGAAAAAGAGGTCCTGGAAACATAACCAATGATGTAGCCTAGAATTTACCACGAACAACCCAGGCACGCTAGCACATCACCCAACCTAATTTAAGCACTCACCCAAAGTGTGCAAAGGTACTAGGCTCCTCCTTAGATTTTCTTATGCAAGATGTTAACGTGATGAAGATATAATGCATTCAGATCCATAAATAGCATAAACATTCCACATAGCATAACTAGATCTAGATCTTAAAGAATCATGAATTAAATAATAACAATGATAGGATTAACCATACAAGAACCAGTTATAGTTATGTTTAACACCATTATCCAGCCAATACACTCCATTATATTAAACATAGTAAATACATAAGCTTCTTACAATAAATAGTATCATAAGTTTATGCATGCATCAGATCTGGTAGCATAACTCCATAATAACTCATACACAAGTGTCTACATGTATATAAAAATAAATAGTTCAATCCATATTTATAAGGGTGGGGACTTATCCTTTACCACTTATGCACTTCCTAAAATAGGTCGCATGCTGAAAATAGCCATGCACCTTTACAATAATAGGCACACATGCAAGTGCGCTAATAATAGATATCCTATAGTTAATTGACAGTAGTAATCCTATTATTATCTTAAACTTGTGCATGGTGCTCATCAAATGATCATCCTAAAATAACAATTGTGTCACGCAAGTATCCATCCTAATGTGTGCTCTACACGCTATCTCCAAAAATATCCCATAACCATGAAAAATGGCTAAGTCCCCAAATCATCTTGTCTTGGCGCGTGTTTCCTTTCCTATCCTTCCATGCCTTCAAATGCAACTTATTCCTTCACGTAAATCTTTGCGTGCCCTCTCCTTAGTGTCATACTCTATCGATCAACAAATAACAACAATATGTTAGTAGAAAAAAAGTGCATACAATGTAGAAACAAGTGTAAACATGTAAAACAATGTCACACAAAAGGTGAAATTCCTATAAACATGGGACACCCACAATGTTGCAAGAAAATCAAGTCCCTTAAGCCTCAAACAAGAGATGTACAACCACACACAAGGCATAATGCCACAAACATGGGACACCCATGGTGTCATAAGACAAGTAAGGCCTTTAGGCCATAATTAGAGTAGAAAATAAACATACACACATAATTAGCAAGAATGTATGAAAAGCAAGTGTATCCAAATGTGATGAAAAAAATAACATATGATATAAAAGAGCTAGCAATAGCTGTAAGTGCTATAAATAAAAATGTATTAGTCTTTTTAATTCCAAAAGATAACAAATAAACAATATGTATATGTAGACGGGTGTAATGAGAAAAGAAATAAACTATAATAAAAATATAACACCTAGATATAGTATGTAAAAGTAGATACCTACGAGAGGTTAGCAGTATGGGTAAAGGGAAAGACAACACCTATCATTTTGTATCACTCTATGGATGTCTTGCATCATGCTTAATATACCATGTGAATGTATGTGTGTAAAGAAGAAATGATATCTATCAAACCAAAGGAATAAATAACATGTATAATGTAAAGTGAAAACAATGTATGCTATAAAAACAGGTCCTGATTTTGTATTTTTGTAAATATTTGAATGTTTTTTTTTTTTGAGGCCCTCCCTAAGGGCATAGATGAAAACCTATTCTCGAAGAGAAATAAGGGTGATCAATAATTCCCCCATGGAGGGTAATATATAGAGAGCATGAAACTAAAGAATGGGATTAAAGATTTCCCCCATGTGTGTGTGTGTGTGTGTGTGTGTGTGTGTGTGTGTGTGTGTGTGTGTGTGTGTGTGTGTGTGTAAAGTGAGGTTTTGTGTGGAACTACTCCCTCAATAGTCAAGTTAAACCTATAAACAAAGTGTGTCATCAGGAAATGAGGGGGATATCACAAGAGCTACCATAAAACAATGTCAAAAAGTGAGGGAGAACCCTATAGAGTCCAAGATCCTAACTACATAAGTAGTAAGTGTAATGACATAAATAATAAGAGTGTGTTCATTAGGAACAACTAGAATAGGTGGAATATTAGGATTGTTGAAAATAATGACAAGAGTAAGTGAAAACATAAGGATCAATGTGTGATTCAAGAGATATGCAACATATGTAGTGTTAGGAGGCTTGTTAGTATCAACCTCAAGCAATGGAAGGAGAGACACAAGACTCACCATAACCAATAGGTGCAATATGGGAATATTGGAAGCATTAGAACCATATGTAGTAGCCCATATGACTATAGGAGAAACCATAGACATAAATGTGGAAAGAGGGGAAAGTAGGATGCCCCTCGAGTATTGGAGAAGAAGTCATATAGTGGAGATTTAAGAGAAATACTTAGGATTTATCCTATATTTACCCATGCATGTAGAGATCCATAGATCATCAGGTGAGTCATTGATACTTTATTTATGAGAATTTGTAATAGATGTTTTCGTGCTAATAATAAGTGTAGAATCATTTCTATTATTATTTCAATTTGTATTGATAGGTGGATTATAATCAATCATATCTTGATGTGGAGAAGGAGATATGTCCATAGAAGAAACAATTATCATATCAATTTGGTCATCACTGTTTTGATCACAATCCCCACCATTAAAGCAATTATCATCTTTGTGCATACGTATATGTTTTGGTAATATGGTTCTAGCCTTAAAAATTTCCTTTTTATGATTTATGTGCTCTAAGGCCTTGTGTAATTGATCATGTTTGATTGGTGATGAATTTGCAGCAGTTTGTACACTAAAAGTATGTAAGTATTCAACTAATAATTGTTATTATGAATGAAATATTCCATTCTTATCCTCTTCTTGAATAGGTGGCTCTTAAATTAGTGCAGAAGTTACAACATTTGATATTGCATTATGTGCCTTTGGACATAGATGGGTCAAATTTCAGACTCCATTAGGATTCATAAATTAGAGATGAGGGTGTAGTAAAATGCAGTGCAAAAATGACATAAATCCCTTATGTTCAAGTTGGATTTTTTTTTGTAAATCAATTGGCAAAATAATTTTTCACATGGGAAAATTAGAGATCTCTCACCAATAGTGTGGGACTAAGTCCCTCTGCTTGAATGGGGCAGCTCCATTTATTGAAAATAGGGAAATTATGTACACTATTCTAATAACTGGGGGTGGTATTTTGCTGGGGATCACACAAGGGTACTTCCCTACACTTGTGGAAAAATTCTTGTAGATACTACAAGGAGGAAATAGCTTGAGAGAGAGAGAGTACGAAGAGAATAGTGAGAGACTTTTGCACAATAAATAATACAATATATTTTATTCTTAAAACCAGAATACATCCATGAATTCAATGAGAAGACACCATTATCATAAAACAAGGAACATGATACAAATACCACAAAGTCTAAATACATACATTCAATAAGTACATGTGCATGGAGTGTAGTTGATATAGATATGAAACATAAACAAAGGAGTTAGAGAAATTTGATAACTTATTCCTAGAAAGAATATGGGATTAAGTAAACAAGAATAACCATCCGATGAAATGAGGAGGCTCTTCCAAATTATAGCTTTACAATGCAAATCTTCATCTACTCCGCATACATCATGTCAAGTTCTTATTCCACTTGTCAATTTTCATCTTCCTAGGAATTGAGTAAATAAGTCCCCTTTTTATAAATTAAAAGGGAATTTTACAATGCAACATTAGAGAGTCACTTAAGTGAATAAGACAAAACACCATGATTGCATACATTAAAGAATTATAAATGGGGATATAACAGGAGAAAGAATGCAGAGAGGAGAGAAAAGATGCTCCAAAGCATAGATGAAGATGCCTCATCCCTTGATGTAGATAAGCTTCGATGATGATGAAGATGAAATTTTGATCCATGATGAACCTCCAATATGATGCACCGGTGAAGATCTCGATGAAAATCCTTTGAAAACTTTTCCCAATTTTAAAACTCTTGAAATGATGAACCTCTGCAAAACTATTTGGACACACCAAGAAGAGGAGTGATGAAAACTTGATAGATAGACCACCAAGAGTATTAAAATATGAATTCCCTCATTAAGACAATCCTTATTCTTATTTAGAAATTTCCATATCTTTATGAATAATCATTCTCATGGGGAGAATTTGGTGCATTTTTCTCACACAACCATGATCATGATTCTGTCACCATGAGAGTATTGATGGTGAATGAAGAATGAAACCAAATCCTTTTGATACTAGAGTAAGGGAAGAATAAAGGGAACAAAATAAATTCCATCCATCTTATGATCATGCACTCCATGTGAGATGAAGTGAAATGGTTCTTGGGATAAAACTGGTAGTTTCCCATTCAAGCACTTTATGCTCACTACATCGGGGAATGTGGGAATTTGGTTGAGAATTAATAGAAGGATTCATGTGAGTCTCATGATCATTATAAAATGCATGAAATAATGATATGTGACAATTTTTATCTCATTTCATCCATTTACTATTTTTATCATGTTCATCATGATTGTCCCATTTTAGCCATTTTTGCCAATCTTGCCAATTTTACCAATTTTGAGTGTCTCAAACATGGGGGAATGAAATGAGGTATCCGGATTCACATTTTTCTTGAAATTACTATTATTAGTAAGTGATTCAATATATAATTAATAAAAATATGAGGTGGTCTTTCTGGTGTTGGATTCAAACAAAACCACTTGCAGAAGTTTCTATTTTGCATTTTGGGCCTTTGCTCCAATTTTCGGAGGATTCCAATCACCAGGTTTGTGTAAATATGAAAAATAAATATTTTTAGCTGAAAATTTCTCATGGATGTAGACAATGTAATAAATAATTAATGGATTCATGTAAATACTACAATTAAAGGTGTTTTGTAAGGATTATACAGTCCAAATTTCATGGCAATCGGAGCAGGGGTTTGGGAGTAATGAGCAAATTTGTGTTTTGGAGCATGAGGGTTTTTGGGAAAATTTTGGCATCATAACAGAAAGAGAGAATGCAATGGGGAGTTAAATTGAAAAAAACTAAATGAAAAATTACTAAGGATGAGTTTTATACTCACCCCCTTTCATAAACCTAGCTAACTCATGCTTTGACTCACCCTGCTTAACCCGGGTTAGTCATTAGATGGAGACTCAAACAAGGGGTTAAGAATTTATAAATGGGTCTCAGAACTCCTCATGTCCCTTACCAAATTTAGTAAGGGAAAAAGGGACATCATGGGTGTAAAAATTCACATAGGGTGGAGGCATCATGAAGAAGGGGCCAAAACATGTCATGAAGGTGATTTGAAAACACTTGTCTAACAACTCATATTGTGAAATTTAAGTGACAAAAATATCCCCTCTATGGTGAAATAATTTTATGTCCCGCATGTCCTTTTATTAAAGGTATAAAGGTACATCACCCTCTTCTAAGTGTGCATAGGGTCTTCTCATCATGAAGAGGGGGTAGGTGAGGTTAGATGAGTGGATAACCTTTTCTAACCACTAAGTTGTCTTTTAAGTGAAACAACTCATATTTATCATGTGGGGTGCACTTTTGTGTCCCCCATGTCCATTTTGACTACGGTTAAAGTGAAAAAGGGACACTGTGGGTCTCGATTCACATTTTCTAAACATAGATGTTTGCCTTCACTAAACACTACCGAAATAACTATCCAAGCCCATTTTCTCACCATTAGAGCTATGAGTGAACTTCCAAAGGAAAAAAAAAAATTTTAAATCCAAAAGGGCCGATGATAACATTAACAAAATGTTTAGGATACCGTTATTCTGTAATTTTACATTTTGGCCCTTTTTCAATTCTTCCCAAGCTTGTGCACCGGTGAAAGAAACTGCCACCAAAGTTTATGATAATAAAAAGAAGAACCAACACATTGTATGTGAATGGAAGAATCATTTAAATCACATTATAACTTGAATAAAATTCTAAATCTCCTGGAACTCCAAGAATCCTTAGTGAATTTTCACGAGAATAAAATATCTTTTTCTTCACTTTATCAAGATAATATATGCAAATATGATCCTTAGAATCCCTTGAAAAAACATTCACAAAAATTATACATCCATATATTTCCAATGAGTATATTATTTCTTTCCAATTCCTCCCGAGGCTCCTAATATGTTCGGAACAAGTCAACTAGCTTTTTCACCACTTTCATTTCCTTATACCATGCTAAAAATAGCCCAATATTACATATCTTGTTCATAAACCTAATTTTCTCTAGAAATTTCCTAGACTACCTTAGATGATTGAATATATATTCCACATAATTATTGGATGCTTTAACTTTTCCATATCACGTTCTTGAAGGGTGTCACCAGGGTGAAAAGGACAAAAATAACCCTTTCTGAGCCTCTGGAAGCACTTATCTTCTCTTGGATCTAGATATCTTCATGAATCAGATTGAAAAAGATCCCTTGCACATGAAACACACTTAAAAACCATATTATCATATTTATCCTAGCCATTTTGAGGTTATCACAATAATTAATTTAGCATAAGGATGGGTTTACATTGACCAGAGAGGGATTTTCAAATGAGGGATAGGTTGTCATGACAATTTATTTAAAAAAATTAATCCTAAAAATTTAACATGAAAATAGATGGATCTTTCTTGGAGACTTGTTTTGGATCAAAAATAGTGAGGACATGACAAGCAAGAACTCCATAATGTCAAGACATTAAGTGGACCAATGCCTTATCCATTGGGATTATATAGAGTCAAATAGCCTTATCAGTTAGGCGTAGAGTCACCACTTGAACACACTACCACAAGAAAGAAAAAATGAAATAAACACATAACAGAAATGGAAACACACCACATAACATGGGAAAAATAACCTAAAATCACCTATGGTACATGCAGGGGACAACCTACTTTCACTATAGCACTTTTCTCTTTGGATGTTACCCCTGAATGGGTAGCATCAAGTGATGATGCTTTGTGAATCCATTGACGAGTTCGAGGAAGTAGCCTCGTTTCTTCAACTGCCTATGAAATACATGTGATTTCATGAATGTATGTATACTTGGGAGGAGTGAGCCTATATAATTACTTAGAGATTCACCCAAAAATTCCATTGTTCTTACTATCAGTCTTAGATTGCAAATTCTCTTCTATGTTCATCCACATTGCTGATTTCCCATTTTACATTTCACCACTTCCCCAAGGCTGATTTTTGATTGGATTGCTTAAATGCTCCAAGTTTTTCTCTTTCCCATAGTCATGCTTATTTAAAAAAATTCATGAGAAGCATTGAGTCCATCCTTTTTTCCTATTTCATCATGAAACATTTGGGCACCGAATGAAGAATCAAAATTAGCTTCATACCTATCTTACACATCCATGGCATGAGCTAAGATATCAAGACTGAGCTCGGGATATTTCATTCCTTCCATGAATTTTAATATTTCTTGCATGTAATCCTTCAAAACTGCCAAAATATCATCTTCACATTCATTTGGAGAATCTTCATTTTGAAATTTGATGAAATTTTTTGGAGAAATTGATTCATTATCCCAAAGCTCATTGAATTTTACTACTTTTTCATTATGGGAGGCCTTGTCTCTAAAGGACTTAAATACCTTTGTTTCAACATTTTCATCATTGAGAGAGTTTCTCTCTTCAAATGGAAAAAAGAAAAATTCACTTTCATCATAAAATCCATCAACCGTTGTTTCAATAGAGATATTAGATTTTTCATCCCGATCTATTTCATCATGAAGAATTTTCGAATCAATGAGAATGCATAATTAGAGTCATACCTATCTTTAAATTTCATGGTTCTAATTAGGAGTTCAAGGCTAATCTGGCATAAACTCGTAAAAATTATTACACATTTATTACAAATATTCCTCTTTCAAATATCCTAAAGGCTCGTAACAAATTACCCTCTCTTCTTCATGGATGTTATATTCAATGAGAGGCTTAAAATATATTTTATCAATACATTGATCACCAAGAGAATCTTATTTTTTGAATGGAAATAAGAACACATCTTCTTCATGAAAAAATAATTTTTTTAGTCTAGAACTCATCAAGAATAACTTCATCTTCCTTGTGGCATGCATCATTTATAAATTCCGGGTCATTCTCTTGCAAGTTAATATCTTTCTACTCTTCATCATTACCAATATCCAATTGTAAAGGAATGCTTGAACCTAATTAAGATAGGGATTTCATCCTCATCTTTGGATTTTATGAAATGATTTCCATTCCCTTTGTCTAGGTAAAAGATGTTATCTCTTGGATCTTCTAAATTTTGTACTATATATTTCATCTTTCTCACTAGAAGTAACTTTTCCATTTCTCCTTAACTAGAATGGTTGCTATGTAGACACTAAAATTAGGTCACACTCCTTGCGTCCCTCAACATATAAACACCCTTCATCACATTAACCTAGCCATGACCCCCTTCACATCACTAATATTAATTTAATTAAAATAATGCATTATCCTCACTATATTTATTATTTAAATATTTTATTTAAATAATATCTACACAAATAGTTCACTTAGACAACTCACCAAGCCAACTCAACTTAAGACTTATTCTTAGCAAGTTCCCATAACTAACTAAGACTTACCCAAACCCTAAAAATCAATGCCTACATTCCCTCTAACCACATTCCTGCATGCTCATAAGAATCTCCCACTCTAATCCATGGGATAACCACACAAGATCGAGGAAATCGGAGGATCTCCTAAGTTTAGTAAACCTAGAAAATCCCACCTTGACCAACGTTAGCTACCCCTAACCATCTTTGGTTAAGCTAGACCACCATCGGTTACCCCTTTTAACCCTTAAACTACCTTATTCTCAAGGTTGGTAAACATTGGGAGAAATTTGACAAGCAAGAACGAGATCTCAGAGAGATAACACATCTTTAGAGAGAAAATTCCAACGAGAACTCACATCCAAGGAAGGAGATTGAGCATCTTCTCCTGCACAACCATCCCTGCCATGTTCTGATCTATCTAAGAAAAGAAGAGTGTGCATGCAACCCATGCAGAAGATTTCTTTCAGTTGGTGATCACCTATAGCCTTCAAACCCATCATCAACACCTCCATCCTTCACACATAGACCTTCAGGAATGAAATCCAAGTAAGTACAATATCATACTTTCCTAGTTATTTCATTTCATCATTATTTTATCATCCATTGTTTATCTTGCTCCTTATTGACCATCTCCAACACTTTTTCCTCCATAGATCCAACAAAATCTCGTAAAATCCTACTCTAGTCACCCATTACCCTATCCCAACCAACCAAAATCCCTTGTGTAATCATAAAGGAAACCAAAGCGGCACCGATTATACCTACCGAGGTCGGTCACCCCGACCTATGCCGGTCTTTGTGTTTGCCCACACATCCTTAAACAGAGACCTACCCACCTAATTTTACCTTACCCTCACTCACGTATGACCTACACCCGAGACATTTTATTAGACTTGCAGAACCCAAAACCAATAATTTGACTTGTGGATTCTATTCTAGCTTAGTACTGTTATATTAGATCTATTTATTATTGTGTTTTAAGTGAGGTACCTAAATCATTTTAAAATAACAATAGGATTTACTTTGTTTACAAAATTAATTTGTTTAAAACAGTGGACTGATAGCCATCTAGGAAGTACCATACTTCCTAGATCTAGCTTATGCTAGGTAGTTCATTGCTCATATTGTTTAATTCTTTTTAGTGGTCTTGCTTTCATTACAGGTAGTTCCTCCTATCCAAAAGGAAGCTTTCACAATCATTTGTGGATTCGAAAGTCATACGCGCGCAACAACCCATCAAACGAAATTTGAACAGGTATTCCTCCTACGCCCGTTACCCTATCTACGCTTCGTCAACAATTCAAAGAAATAATCTAAGAAAAAGGTGAAACAACAGAAGACCAATTCATTTGTATTTTACCTCCCAAGTCCCAAAAAAAAATTTGAATGAGAAAAATTTAGAATGATGGTAGAATATCTGCTACCAAAATAGTCAACAATACTTTCTTATCCATAAATTCAATGAGATCCACTGTGCATCCTTGATCCGACACACAAGTTTGACTTCCTTAGAATACATGGAGTAGAAATATCTATTATCTCATGTCAAGGTAATTCTCGAGAGCATTGAAATTTTTATAGGCATTACATTATCATAATATCTTGAATCTATTATGTAGTTATTCAGTGGGTATCCTCTAATGAGAAGGGAGAGATAAAATGGATCAATCTTATTGGTCTTTGATGCATTTATAAGAAGAATATTCTAAGAAGATTTTGAAGTACTAGCTTTTATAGAAATGAAATTAGAACTAAGAGGAGCATTGGGAGAATTTCTTGGAATAACACATGACCTCTTGATTTCCACGAGATCGGATTCTCCTTTGTAGACTCCATGGAAGGTGGAAGTGGAGATCCTAGAATTATTATTTTATTCTATAGAGTCACCACATGAGGATCATTAATCTTTTTGTTTTTTGGAGCAGTGGTGGAGTAATTTACTTTACGAGATTGAGAGCGGGTAAAAATGCACATGGTAAGCTAGGTGCATGATCATCACCTTCATATTCACCTTATTAATATTCAAGGAATATAATTTGTACATCATCTTCCATTTCTTCAATCTCTAAGACATTGTTTTCCTCACTTTCTTGTTCTTTCTCTATAAATTATTCTTCATCTTCTTTAGTTCTACATATTACATTTCTCGATGGGGCATCTAAGGCAAGCCTTCAAGGTGATCCTATAATCTGATTCCTATTCTAGTTTAAGTGGGATGCTCAATGAGTAATTTCCTTCTTTAAAAATATCAATTCATTTTCCAACATCTCTAACACTAAATTGGATCTCTCATATTTGGAATTATGGGCCTTATCCTTCATTGAATGATTCTTGATCTTTCCTAACAAGACAAGGTCATCTTCTACTTCAATGAAAATTTCTTGAGCATTATCCAAATATCTTTTTGAACTCTCCGTAAATGAAACTAACTTCAGTGTAGCGAAAATTCACGAATATGTTTTTAAAATTATCTATAATAGGATGGGAAATGGTGGGAATATTTTTGATCAACATATTGAATTTTTCCATGAAGTCTCTCATGGACTCTTACAGTTCTTTCTTCATTTGAGTTAATTGAGAAAGGAGGGCATGAGTATCTTCTGTAGTCTTGAATCTTGCTTCAAAATTGATTTTCATATTAGCTTGATCAACAATTGAGTGTGATGGAAAATAGTAAAACCATTATGTAGTGGCATCTTGTAATGTTTCCATGAAAATCCATCTTGTAACATCTTCATGTTGTACCCCAAGAATGCCACAGTGTGTTGAAAGTTGTGATATGATCATCTGATCATTTCTTTCCATCTCTATAGAATTTTGGAAAGTTATTTCTTGACCCTTTTGGAAGTTCATGAAGTGGTGGAGTCAAAGCCAATGGACCGGTGTTTTGTCCCCATGGTACAGTGCTTGTGTTACCATTTCTTCCTCTTCTCTTTCTTCTTCTAGTGGAGTGAGGATTAGTGGTTATACAACTAGTTCTTTAGTATGACCTTCAAGAGGTTTTTTCAGGGAACTCATCTTCTTTCTTGTATGATGATAAGTCAAAAATCAGCTCTTTGTTTCTTCTCAAATGCGGGATCAATAATGCCACCTACATGATAAACTCATGTATAACTTATTTTTGATAGTTTCTTTAGAAAATTAAAGAGTAATTAAATTTGAAAAATGTAGATTTTTCAAAAATATTGCAACAAGATTTATGAACACTCGGATGGTATTTTTCAATTTTTTAGTTTTTATGGATTTTTAAATATATTTTTTTGTACTTTCATAGATCTTTATGGGTGCACAAGGGAATATATCTCACTAGCGGAGTCACAATGCGGAGTTGCCAAAAATGTTGGAAAAATAATTAATCACATGGGAAAATAAGAGGCCTCTCACTAATAGTGTGGGAGTAAGTACCTATACTTGAATGGGGAAGCTCCATTTATTAAAAATAGGGAAATTATGTACACTATTCTAATAACTGGGGTGGTATTTTGACTAAGGATTGTATACACATAATTTTTATGCTTTCTATTTTCATACATGTTACTAAAAATTTCTCTTTCCAGGTTAGAGGTCGCTAATGCATCTATTTCTGGGAATGGGTTCCTTAAGGGGCTCATTCTAGGATAGGGGTATGGTTATTCATGTAACCATTGGGTTAGGGATGATACATGGAGAGAGTAGATTTTGGTCCTATTCATGTTCTTATTTTGATATTATTTTCCTCCACATTCCTCTAACATACTACTTTTTCATGACCACATTTAGTTTGTATTGTATTCCCTTTGCTTTCCATGAAACTTTACACACTCTTTTTAAAATTTTCATCTCTGCTGATGTCATCTCCCACCAAACGATTGCATTGGTGTAAATTTAAATCCTTGGCTAACGAATTTTCCTATGGACGATGGTGTTGGTATAAAGACCCCAACTCACAATTTCACAAAATAAAAATCACATCATATAAAAAGAAACTCACCATTAAATTTTCTCTCTTGCACCAACTTGCGTATTCTCACTTAGCTCTTGGATTTATTGCATCTTGAATCTTGGCATGAAGAATCTTCTTGTTTGGATTGGTTTTCTTACACTTTGGGTCACCTATAGTGATCTAGGACTAGATTGTTTCCCCTTCTCCACCTAAAAGATACTCTCTCTTGGTGTATGGTCATTTGGGAGATAGATGCATCAACGACTGCCCCCCAACAGGTAAGTTCTCTAACCCGACTTGTCATTTTGTATAGAGTAGTATCCTACATCTTTGTTCATACTATATGTTAGCTTAGTATTTTATGCACATGCTAGGTTAGTATATTGTATTCTAGTTATTTATTAATGTTACATTCTTCACTTTAATTATCATAGATTTTGTATGTTTATCTTGTCTTTCATTACCCCCATAGTGTTGATATCCCAATAGGGTTCCTTCCTCTTCTTCAACTTAGGGCCTTAGAAACCTTAGGTTTTCCTAGTGTAAGGGTTACTTCCCTTTGGATATGACATCATAGCCATCCTTGTAGCCCCTTTAATTCTATCCGTTGTGTACCGGTCTTGGTGTCCCTTACTATATGCCTCAATACCCTAGTTAAATAGATGTTAATAGTGCACGGTGTTTAAACACATTTTTTCCACCATACAACCTTGGTGAACCCAACGTGAATCTTCTTTTGTTCCTTCTAATTGAGCACAACTCTTTAAAAACACCCATTTTTCAATTTTATCTTGTTTCAACCCTTAAAATTTAGAAAAACCCTAAAAATTAATTTTCCCGGATGTCATTAGCCCCCGTGTCAATTTTTGTGCGGGGCCGATCCTATCTCTGTCTGTTCAAACATTTTTCTATATGCCATTAACCCCTATGTAAATTATGTATAGGGAGGATCATGTACATTCTGTCACATTTTGTCACAGATGCCTTCATCCCCTATGAAACCCTTATTTCATGGCTGATTGTGTCGGTAGCCTATTTTTCCAAGATTCTTCGGGTCATATTAGCACTCAGATGAATAATAATTTTTGGAAACAAATCACCTAGAATACATTTTTCCTTTCTATTTAGACTATTGTGTGATAAGAGATAATAGGAAAAATTACAACACCCGCAATAGTAATGTATTAGGTGGTTAAGAGGAGGAAATTTAGATTGAGGATACCCCCGATCTCCCACATGAAATCTAGAAATTCCTTGATAAGTTTCCTTGATACAAAGGGTATCCTGAGTTAGTAATTCATAAGCATCTTCTTGAATTTGTATCTGAGTAACTTAATAATAGGGTGGATAGTGGGAAGGCTACTATAACAAGCTCATCTAAAAATTACTCTAGCTCTGACCCTACTAACATTATCCTCCATCTTATAGACAAAATGAGTCAGCAACAAACTGCCACTATGACCCAACTCCTCCAAATGCAAACCAACATGTTTCAAATGCTTATCCATTCTAATCCAGGATTTGAGAATGCAATTCCCCCTCCCTTTCCTAATGGACCTAATGGGGCACCTATTTCCCAACCTCCCATTCACAAAAATTCTTGTGGGAAGTCCAAAAAGAGACTCTAATGACCTACATTGATAGCATAGATATCTGAGGCATTTCCCCTTCTCTGTTATGATGGATCAACCAATCCTACTTTGTACATTAAGGCATTTGGAAATATTTATAAAGAATGGATCAAAGTCAACTCTTATGCTGCCACTAAACTTTTAGCTAAGACTCTTACTGGGGATGCCTTGGAATGGTATCACACTTTACCCCCTAACTCCATAGTGGAGTTAGAATCCCTAGTAACAACCCTAGTTAATGAGTTTCAATATCATGATTTTCTTGAAAATAACATCAATGCTTTCATCAATTGTCAACAACATGAAAATGAATCAGCTAAAACATTCATTAAGCATTGGAAAAACCTATATACTAAAGAAGAACATAATATGCCAAATGATAGTTTATTCCAACCCTTCCTTGAGTCCTAGAACCTTGATTTCAATTTAAGGTTAGATATTTTTATCCTACTTCCCTGGATGAATATTTTGAACAAGCCAAATGAAAATATTACCTCATGAGGGAATTTGAGAAGGTTCCTCCTAATACTCAAGAAACTAAACAGATACAAATCCTTCAAAAATCAAAGAACAAGAACACCACAGATGACAGAGTCTCAGATACCCTTCCTCTTATGGATTCTTAAAATAGGAATGTCTTTAACATTGAGAAAAAGGCTAATAATAGCGAGAATCAACCTACTTATTATCAACCATTAATCAAACCAAAGATGAATTGAGATGACAGATGCCTAAACCATTTAGTCGGATCCTTGGTATGATCATAGATAGATGCCTTCCATGGGTTGTATTTGGCTTCCTATCACTATTCCTCCTAGGACCGTATGTGTGAAATTCATGATATTTAATTTCCCTTATCTTATAATATCCTCCTCGGTCAACCTTGGACCCACCGTATGTGTGCGGTCACCTCTTCTGCATACCAATGTGTCAATTTTTCACATCAAGGGGAAATATATAAGATTCAAGGTGATCCAAATCCTTGGAATTATGACACTCTACAAAAAGAGGAATTATAAATTCCCAACCCTTCAAGAACTATCTCCTATTCCATTCCGTGAATATCAACGATTTAACTATCTGTTGAATTCCTTGGTGGCATTGTGGGTCATCTAGAGTTAGTCGGGTGCACACCTCCCAATCTCTTAGATTTCGATGATGGTGAGCACGATGAGATTCTTGTTAGGATCAATAGCTATGATCTACCTTATCCCATCATATCCCAAATACCTCCTAAATTATGACCTTACAAGAAGAATCCATCTATCCTCATAACCATTTTGTTATCCTGTAAAATTGATAAGGGAAATTTTCAGGTAACCATACCAA
Source organism: Taxus wallichiana var. yunnanensis (assembly GCA_018340775.1). Classification (NCBI taxonomy): domain Eukaryota; kingdom Viridiplantae; phylum Streptophyta; class Pinopsida; order Cupressales; family Taxaceae; genus Taxus; species Taxus wallichiana. The sequence goes on along the minus strand of CM031242.1, from coordinate 64,336,286 downwards.
AAATTTTGTTTTGGCCCCAAGGAAGTTTGACAACGTTCGAAGAAGCCCAAATTCCCTTCCGAAAATCAAGTTTTAAGGACTTAGCCATTTTTCAGTCTTTTTGAGTTGGGTGCAAAAATTGTTGTGGAAAAATCAAGAAAAGTGTGCCCAAGGCGTCAAGAATTTCCTATTGACATGCTGAAAAGTGTGCCAAGGTGCTGAGAAGTTCCTGTCGACATCTTTGAAAAGTGCACCATTTACAAAGGCATCGAGAAGTTCCTGTCGACATCTTTGAAAAGTGTGCCATTTACAAAGGTTTGAGAAGTTCTGTCAACATCTTTGAAAAGTGCACCCAAGGCGCTGAGAAGTTCCTGTCGACATGCTGAAAAGTGTGCTAAGGTCTTTGAGAAGTTCTGTCGACATCTTTGAAAAGTGTGCCAAGGCGCTGAGAAGTTCCTGTTGACATGCTGAAAAGTGCACCCTTTTACACTGAAGAGTAGTTTCTTCTTGGGATCCATTGATATTTTTGTAAAATATTTAAAAGCATGTTGGCACACATGATGACATCATCCATGTTGCACCATGGGATGTTGCCATCCTAAAACTTGCCCCAAAGTCAACATTTGACTTTTAGATATTTTGTAAATAGTTGTTGGCTCCTTTTTTATTCTTTCTCCTTCTCCTTCTATAAATACTTGGATACTTGTAGTATTCAAGGGTGAGAAAATTTGTATGAAAAATAGAAGTGAGGAGAGAAATACTTTGAGCTTTCTTGTAGCAGAACAACTTATTATTGAGACTTTGTCTTTGAATTCTGTGTTATGTGTTAGATCTTTCTTAAGTTAGATCTTCATGTTTATTTTGTTGGATTCACCTATGATTTTGTCATTTGTTTATCAGTATTGCTTTTTTTTATGTGAGTAAGTTTGGCTCTATTTACTACCGCCCAAAACATAAACCCTCTGACCTTTCTACTTTGGAATTCATTTCTTTTCTCCCTTCAGATCCACCTTTCTTCTATTCCTTCCTTCATTCCTTTCTGTTCTTCGTCAGAACTAACTCTACAGGATGAGATCCCAAACCCCCTAAAGGTAGAATACTGTAAGACTTACAAAGATTCCTACTGGTAGAATAGCAATAAACCAGTTTCACTTCTTTGTCTCAAAGAGGGCTATGCCCTACACACTTGCTTTGTCTGTCATCCATAGATCTACCCACCCAATGATTTTGGACCAAAATTTTTGGCGACTCTCTGCTGGGATCGAACCAGATCTATGTGGGTGCTATGTCACTAAAAGACACTAACAATTTTTAAAGATCTTTGAGGTGTCTAAGAAAATAGATAAAAATGTAAAAATCACTACTGTTTGCATATCTTAACTCTTTGTTTAAAATACAATTTTTGCAAAAGTGATCCAAACTGAAAATTTTCTTTAGAGATCCATAGATCTGGACCAGTTAGAAACCTTTAGTTCGCTGAGTTTTTATAAAAACCCGTATATTTCCGTAGATCTGAGATCTTGATATTTTTACAAATATTTTCAAACCCTTGCAAAAAGTCAAATCTAAGATCCGAAAATCAGCTTACTAAGTTAACCATCATTTTATCCTCACTAATATTTTTTATTAAACCGCAATTGGTTTTAAAAAGAGGGATAAAATTAAATATTTAGAAAAGTTCATGCTGCTGATTTTTGTGGAAAAATTAGAAAATCAACAAGTACAAACAAAAAGAGTTTTTATAAATTTGCTCTAAAATCATTGCAGATCCGACAGATACCTTTGGTGGGTGAGCCATTTACACGTAGCAGAGAGCTTGTGGAGAATTTGATCCTATTTTTGATCTACTTCAAAGGCACAAATTCAATATTACACCAAAGCACACTTCACATCGTTGAGTTGGTGATCGGATCGACCAGAGTGCCTCGCCTCCATGAAAGAATCTGGTTTTTGCAAGGAGCCTCCACATCCCTTTGTGGTTCTCTCTTACTCAGCGGAACCGCACTCGGCTCTGGCTCGCGTCCTCTTTCTATATTTTCAAATGGTAGTACCACGGGGAAACACTATGGGCCCTCTTGCATTGCCACATCCAATTCACGCACTCCCTCATGAAAACCGCAAGAATTTCCCAAGATTTGATGGGAGTGGAAATCAAAGCACAGATTCACATATATCTGCATTAATTATGTCATGTAGCATCCTAGATGTGACCCGTGAAGATGTGTCAGTACACCTCTTTCTAGAGACCTTGCAAGGACCTGCAACAGAGTGGTTCCAACATTTTCCAGTCGGATCTATCACCAGTTGGGCCACATTATGAATTGCGTTTGAAGACAGATATAAGCCTTTAGAAGACACATTTACATTACTATCAAATATTACTCACTTAAAGAAGGAGGCCAATGAAACCATGTGCAATTTTATCACCCGTTTCAATTCACTGATTAACCGTGTGCCACTTGCCATGTTGCCAACACCAGAAAATCAAAAGTGTTTCTTTGTGAACGCCATGAGCTCAAGAGTAAGTTTCTTACTCTTACAAGAAAAAATCACCACCTTAGTCCTCGCTCAAGTTGCGGCCATTCAGATAGAAGACAACCTACTTATATCTGGTGAGTTAAAATGAGAGCCATCCAAACCTAAGGCTTTAACTCCTTCTCAAGCCACTTCATTAGATCCGACATTCCAGAAGATGGAAAACGACTTGCTCGCATTAAAGAAGTAATTAGCTCAAGCTTCTCCTAACACTCCATACCGGGATATCCCACAGAGAAACTTCACTCCCAACAATGCCCCATAAAGGCCGTGTTTTCCTGTAGCTACTCCATGGTTGGCACTTGAGGCTCCTCCGGTCAATGCCCTGGTCGAGATCGAAGAAGAGAAAATTTATGAAGAACCTTCATCGCAAGGTGAAGATGATCAAGATGTCGGTGAACCAACTGATGACTCTACAATCAGGTATATGGAATTTGAAGATGAGGAATTTGATGAAGAAGAGGGTACCCAAGGGTATGCAAGCGGACAGTCATATGTTGTTTTCACCCACTCCCAAGGAAAAGAAGCAGAAGTTGCTGTAGGGATACAAAAAGAGAAGGCTGTGTCAAACACACCTCCAACCATTTCTAAAAGAGGTAATCTTCTTCCTGCTCAATCTCCTATTAAGCCTTTCACGAAGAAATCTTTTCCTCCCATCTCTCCTCCAAATCAACCTTCTTCTTGTTTCCATAAAGACCAGTAACCCTACCCTACCATTGTGAAATGAGGGACTCATTCCTTCATCAATGCAACCCTTGGTCACATTCGACATAATTGATCATGCTAAAAATGCCAAGATTCAAATGTCTGGAAAATTTGAGTATCTTGGTCTAACCCTGAGCAACTTGTAAGATTAACAAAATATATCTAAAGCCAGGTTTGTCGTCCCCTCTCTGTATCCCCAAAAGGAATCCTTTCCACTCCTCCTGCATCTCACATAAATGTTAGCTCAACTTCCGCGTTAGGAAAAATTGAACCTTTTTATCTCTCCCTCCTAATCAATGGTCACAAGCTAAGCAACTATATAACTAATTTTGGGGCTTCCGATAACGTCATGCTTTGGAAAAGGTTACTCATGCTTTAGGCCTCACTCTTACCAAGCCTTTTGGTAGATGTTACTCCATAGAAACCAAACAGGTTCCATTGATTGGTCAGATTAAAGCACTTACGATTCGAATTTGCAGTGTTCCTAGAGAAAAGGGTAAAAATGACCATCCTCGTTGCTGATATCCCAGCGGTATATGGAATTATACTAGGAGAAGCTTCATAGAGAAGTCGGTGGAGACATTGGTCCAAAGCCGAGAATCCTGTTAAAGGAGTAATGCGAGACATTGGAGCTTGAATCACAAAATAAGTACTGGTCACCAATTCTCGACGACTCCAAAACACAAATCCTCTTGAATCATCGGGGATGGGAACTACTTCTTATCCACTGAGTCGATAAAATGGACATTCTCATCTAGGAGGAGGACCTTAACAAGATATGGACACTACAGTTTGATGGCAGTTGTGCAACGAGTGGATGTGGCACTAGAGCTGTCCTAATATCTCCTGAAGAGGAGATTTTTCCCCTTTCTTTTAAATTGTAGTTCTTTAATACAAACAATACTACTGAGTATGAATCTTTGTTACTCGGTATGTAAGCTATAAAAGAAAGAGGAATCAAGAACCTAAAAGTACAAGGTGATGCCGAACTAATCGTCAACCAGGTAAAAGGGGTGTACCGAGTGAAAAATGATAGACTTAGGCACTACCGCAATGCAATATGGGACAACATTGAGGAATTTGACACTTTCTCAATAAAATCCGTTCCAAGAGCTCAGAATGACATGGCCGATTCATTGGCCATCTCAGCATCCCTTATGCTCCCTCACCCAGGGCTGAAAATAGACACATATACCATTGAGGTAGTCTTTCGCCCAAGTATGCCGAGATAATTCTCAAGACTGGGTATTCAATGATGACAATCACTTGTTGATTTTTAGAAAAAGATGATAATTTCAATGAGCTTCATTTTGAGGGATCTACTTATGTATCTTTGTGAATCTATCCTTTGGTCAAGCAAACAAATAAAAAGAAGGTGATGGCATATGTCAGCTCAAGGGAAATAAAATTTTGAAGGGTTTAGTCTCTCTGGAACGATTGTTTGACAAACATGATTGTTTTGTCAAGAAGAAGTGACAAGATGATCCTAACTCCTCTCCAGAGACTGAATCGGTCAACCTGGGTACTGTAGAAGATCCGTAGTTTGTGAACATTGGGAAATGTTGTACACCTGAAGAAAAGTGGAAGTTTTTCAAATTGCTGAAGAAATATATGGACGTATTGGCATGGTCTTATGCTGATCTAAAGTCTTTCAAGCTGAAGGACGTTCAACATGACATCCTGTTAAAGGATGATGTCAAACCCTTTCACCAAAAATAGAGACATTATAATCCTAAGATCTCGAGCACCATCTAGGTAGAAATACATAAAATGTTAGATGCAAGAATCATCTTTCCTATCCATCATAGTACCTGGGTCGCAAACATCATGCCCATATGAAAGAAGAATGGTGAGATACACATATGCGTAGATTTTTGCAATCTAAATCAAGCGTCCTTGAAGGACAATTACCCGCTACCCATAATGGATTAGGCTCTACAGAGAACTAGGTTCGAGAGATTGTCCATGCTTGATGGTTTTTTAGGCTATAATCAGATTGAGGTCTCACCTGAAGACCAATTCAAAATAACATTCACTACTCCTTGGGGCACATTCACCTATAGCAAGATGCCTTTTGGCTTGACCAATGCTGGTGCCACCTTTCAACGAGCGATGGAATTCGCATTCAAAGGTATGATGGGAAAGGTCATCGTAGTTTATTTGGATGACTTAACTATGTTCTCAAAAAAGTGAAGTGATCATTGTGATCATTTGTAGCAAGTATTGATTAGATGTCGAGAACATGGGATTTCCTTAAATCCAAAAAAGTCTATTTTCGGGGTCACCGAAGGAAATTTTCTGGGACACGTTGTCAACAAGGAAGGAACAAAGATAGATGTCAAAAGGGTTAAGGCTATTCAGAGCCTTACCTTACCCACAAGCAAGACCAGTGTTCACTCTTTCTTCGGAAAGGTGAATTTTCTCGAACGATTTGTTTCCGACTTCATTGAAAAGACTCGTCACATATCAAATATGATGAAGGGGTCACAAAATTTCCAGTGGAGCGAAGAAGGAAAGACATCATTCGAGGATATAAAAGCCTTAGTTGCTCATGCACTAGTTCTGGTGTGCCCCAACTTCTCCAAAGATTTCATCATGTACAGTTATGCATCCACGCATACTGTATCTGCCATCTTAATGCAGAAGAACTTTGAGGATGTTGAATCCCTAATCACTTTCATGAGCTCCCCTCTCAAGCCTCATAAATTAAAGATGTTCCAGTTAGAGAAGCACGCCTTCACCATTGTCAAAGCGATTAATAACTTCGGTACTACACCCTAAACTCTCATATGGTAGCGCTGGTTCTTGACACGGTAGTTAAGTCTATCCTAACTCAACAGGAGTTAGGAAGCTTACGAGGAAATTAGATTGCAAAGGTCCAAGAGTATGATCTAGACATAAAACCAACCAAGTTGGTAAGAGGCAAGGGCCTATGTCATCTTATGGCTGAAAACAAAGATTCAGAGGTCCCTAAAGAGAAAGATGATTGCATCGAGGGAGTGTAAGGTCAGCTGAAGAAAGTTGATTCTCTACCTATGGTTCTATTTGTTGTGACTAACGACGAATGGTATTCAGACATCGCTTTCTTTCTCACTTATGGTGAGTTCCCAGCTCATCTAACTTCAAAGGAAAAGCGGCATTGTGAAGCTCGGGCAACTAGATATGTCATATGGGATGATAGTTTATACAAGCGTGGTATTGATGGCATCTTCTCGTAACACCCTGAACTGTTGTTACTTTCTCCTAAGCATACAAGTGTTGATATGTGATTTCTAGTAAAAGGATGTGTTCCTCGATTCAGAAATCATGCTTGATATGTACTGAATTTCTTGCAGATTGCAGATCTTGACTGAGTCAAAATATGAATAGACTCTTTTATTTATTTCATTTTGTGTCTGAATATTAATCTGATCACGGAATGAATTATAGAGATATTCATCTATAATATCTAGTCTTGGATCAGTGTAATTGATCCAAGTAATGCTTTAAATCTGTTTGTGATAAATTAGATCACAGACCTTGAACAGGTTGCAAGGTATGGAAGCATTGATTAAGCTGGTCAGGAGTATGACTCAGGCTGATCTTGGGAAATGAATTGGTTCCCGATATCGAAGTATATCTGGAAGGTCTCGGACGTGGACCAGGTAATAATTCTGTCATGTATATTCCTGTAGCCTAACGGCCGTATAGGAGTGAATCCTGTTTGGAGATGCATGATTTTAGGTCTTTTCTTGGCATATAAAATGTTATACCTAACTGGAATTATTAATGGTTAGTAACCTAAAACTAAAACCTAACCTAGGGGTTAGATTATTGTTAATCTAACCTAGACCTAGGCTATGTGTTAATATCCTAAGTTAGTATCTATGTGTAAATTGGTTAGTATGGGTATTACCCTAAATTCTAACCTAAGATACTAACCTAACTAATAAGGAGAATGAAAAGGGGCCTATGGAAGGGAGTGCGAACCATGGGCGGCATTTTCTATGGCAATTAATGCTGGGGATAAGGATGAGGGACAGGTCATGGCGGAGGTTTAGGGCGCGGCTAACTGTGTGCAGGACGTGGAGTCGCTAAGTTTGGAAATGAGCATGAGTTGTAGTTGGACTGTCGCCAATTCTGGCGGTCGGTGGAAGTTGAGTTTAAGCGGGAAAGTTGGTTTAATGACATTCAATGTTCTAGGGAGACGAGCTCGGAACTCGCGAGAAGGCATGCAAACGGGAAGTTGAAGGTTTGTTTGGTTTGTCGCGATTTTCGGTCTTCTCTCTCTCTCTCTCTGCTTGTTTCTTGGTTCTTCTTTTTGATTCTCCTTGAGTTGCATGGCAAGAATGAATTTTCTCGGCTCTTTTCTCTATCTTGGAAGATATATATGTGATGGAGACAGCGAAATTTTGTTGGTCGCTTTATCGAGGAAAAAGAAAAGGAAGTTTGAGCTCTTCCTGTGGTCTGCTTCGGAAATTTGATCAAAATACAGGCATGTTAGGCCCTAACCTTTAAATATCTTGCGTTGTCTTTCAAGTGCTTTCATTAGAACAACTCTCGTTTCAAATGTTTTGTGAAAATTAGATGAATTTTCTATGGAGATCTTGTTTGATTTTTGGCACTGTATCTCTTCTGGTTCGATTTTTCAATTTCCTCTTGATGGGTGTTTATTGAAATCGAATTTCGGCTCTATTTGCTTTGAGTATTCATTCTGGCTTATACATGTGAGGTATTTATATATAAAAGTTTGAGTGTTCGGCCTGTTTGGCGTGAGCCCTTAGAATATACCTGTGTGTAGTATAAGACCACTGTATGTTTTTGATTTGTGGTCACTGTTTCTTGTTATGGAAACTGTATGGAATGATTCTGATGAATACTATAAGATTGATCAGTATTATTGCTTCTTTGGGAACTCTGTCATGGGATTTGTTGACAGTGACTAATGATACTTTCGGGTTTCATTTGTTTTCAAATTTTTGGCTTGGAACAGGCAACTGTTGTGTTACCGTAGTCTTTACGACCCAGCGGAAGTGTTTTCCTTGTTATTGTGGAAACGAGATTATTGTTGACTGTGTATAATATTGTTACATCTATACTTTATTATAACGACTCAGTGGAGTCCTTGATTGAATCATATATAGCTATCTACTGTTGTGGATGTAGATTCATCCTTGTGTTTTGTTATTTGATTTCGTGGAAGCCTTATAGAGAAAGGAACAGGCCTTCTGACCACGGTTATTTGTAATAAATAATGAGTATAGATTTCCTGGGTATGTATTGCATTTCTTTGTGAAAGCTGTTTGAAAGTTTCGAAGCGGCTCAGTTGATTTCCTTGCTTGAAATGGGTATTCGATTTGCTTCACTTGTTTCATTCTGAATGTTTGCCATGAATGGCATAGATGGATTTATCAACCAATTTCATAGTACGTTGCTGTAGGGTTCAGTGGTTATGAGTACAAAACCATTAACAGTTTACAGTGTGAATATATAGATTTATACTGTTGTGAATTGGACGACTCTGAGGAGTCGATTGAATGATTCATTTTATTTTTGAGCCGAATAAAGTTAAGTTGTTGGTATTTTATGTGCCGGCGACTTAATGGAATAACATGTATTTCGATCTTGTTATTGCGATTGGAATTCCTTCGTGTTTCAGGGATTTTGAGGTACAGATTCTTAGGTGGACATGTACGTCTTCAACCTGTACAAATTTGTGTAAAAAGGTTGGCAGAGTTCAGTCGGGTTCTTGGTTTGAAATCAGAGATTAATCTGTTCGTCTGATTCTTATTATGCTTCGTTGATGAACATCAGTATGAATTCATATGCATTTGCTTGAATTGTTACCTCCGTTTGAATCATTTGGAATTCTGGAAAGGTAGCTGGTACTTCTGTCTCTTTCTGAACTTGACTTTGGACACTGTCTTTGTCACTGTTGAGATCCTTGAGTATGGATGACTGTTTCGTGTTCTGACCTTGTTTGGGTAAGTCGCGAATATCACACTAAGACTTGCATGCGCCAAGGTAAGGATCGATTGGTTGTATTCATTTCTTTTACTTCAGTCCGATTTGACTGAGCATGATTTGGAAATACTGTGTGGTCAACATAGCATAGTCCCTAGGAAACCTCAAATTGCTTATGCTATAGAGTTGTTGTTTACAACAATACGCTTGAAGTTTCTTGATTTCGAACTTGGTTCGAAAGCCTTAATGTGCTTAGAAGAATCTAGTATTGGACTTCAGGTTGATTTATGGATTGATTGATGTGTTAGCTGCTGTGCAGGAGTTTTGCTGTGTTTCTATTTCTTGATTTAGAACAGCGATCTTGCTTGTGGCTTGTTTAACTTGTTCATTTATATACTGGTTGAATGTTTTTATATGTAAAGACGGTACAGTGATGAACTTATGTGAAAGGAAGTATGAATGGATAGGTTCTTTCTCTTCCTTTATTTAATACTTGTTGATATTTATCTAACAGTGGGAAATTGTTTTGTAACATATTGGTGGAATTCCGAATTGTTATGTTGTTTCCCTTTTGGAAGAATGAAACGATCTGACCAATGTTGTGATTTTGGATTCAATGATTGTTGTGTACATTCGTTCCTTGATTCTTTTAATATTTGATGAAATATTAGAAAGTGATTAAGACTATTTGTAACAATGATAGAGTTACATATTTGTAATCATTACATTACAAGGACATAGTCTGAATATGTTTACTTATTTGGATATTTGATCTCATTTAAACAGGGTGTTTAATGAAAACAATTGATGGATTGCAATTGTTTTAAAAGTTAGTGCTTATCATGCTCAGTTCATTGAACTGACTCATGTTGACTATTTTTGCAGATGGTTGCCGTAAGAGGTAAAAGCAATGCAGATCTGACAGGCTGATCAGATTGTTTATTTGATTTATAATGAATTACAGCTTGATTTTATAGATGTACTATATGTGAAAAGATGTTTCTTTTCCGTTAAGCATTGTATCAAGTATGCTGTTGCAAAAAATGTAATTGTATAGTTTTGAAAGGAATGGAAATAAGTGTTTGATACTTATGTGTTGTATTCTATTTCTGAAAGTTGACCTTCTTCGGTTTATGTAACGAAGGGGCATTGTTATCATTGTATAATATCGATGCTTTTGTGATTGACAATGAAAGCTTGCAAGAAAATGAGATTGAATTCTTATGAGTATTTAGAAGTTCTAATCTGTTCTAGCGAAAGCAATATTGGAATTAAATATTTGTCTTTCTAGAAGATAGGTTAAAAGTGAGCCTAAAAGAGAACGCTAAACAAACTGGATTAAATTACTAATCCCTAGTCCTAAGTATGACAGGACAATATTAAATTGGATTCTTAATCATTTATATCTTTATACTAAAAAAAATGATATAAATTCAGTTAAGAGAACTGATATGCAATCAAATGGAGTTCAGAAGGCAATCTCAAGCAAAGGTTATGAGATATTGTCCGATTCTGTTGCTTTAGAATCAAGTGTATTCTAATGACTCCTTGATGAGAACCTGACCGTAATACCTCTACCATGTAATGGGTTTTATAGAGGAGGGTCGTCTTAAGACGAAGAATCCAGGGATTTGGAAAGGCTAACCTTAGGGAAAAGTCTTTAAAAGTAATTTAAACTCAAGTGCGTAACGCTTGTTACTGAGTAGATCTTTTCGAGGTGGATTTAAAGGTTGACGACATAAGTCAACTGCAGAGTTGTACCTCCGAGAAGATTAGGATCTTCTCGAAGTTACAATAATGCAGATGACTTATGGCGACACCCTTTGCATTGATCGCTAAGATTTACACTTGATTTCACACGAGTTACCCTGGGACCGATTAAGAACGTGGTCATGTTATAAGGCTGCCTCGGAGATTCGGGGTATCATGACACACTGGTTGAACTGTAAGGTTGAACCAGTATGTCATCATATCCCTAATCCTCGTGGGCATCCATATAACATTATCACCTTGTTAATCTGCCTCCGAGTGATTCAGTTGTGAAAGGAAGGACTGACGGTAGTCAGTATAAGACATTCTATATAACATAAGAATGGGGTGAAGGACGTATTCCAGATTGACGAGTATGCCGTTAAGGAATACGAGACATGAACAGTATGTTTCAAATCTTTGGCCAAAGTATCGCAAGCTGCTGATTGCGTTGTCCTAATTCACCTAGTCTAAGGGATGAGATGCCGATGAATAATAGTAACAATTATTCAGTTAGATTCCTTGGACAGAGCATTCTGAATCCCAGATTAGGGAAGAGAACCACAAGAGTAATGTGTTAAATAAAAACACTGACTCTTATTACTCATGAATAGATCGGTAGATTATCGAGTCATGGAATGAATAGATCGGAGGTACTCCGAGTCATTACAGCTGCATATGGTTGTCTGTTATATAAATGGTTATTTGAATTGCGAGTTCTAAATTATGTATTTGGAACCAGTATGTAATTATCAAAAAAAAAAATGACTTGTTCTATTGTCTAAAATGAGGATGTTACATCTTCTTGCGATGTGTTGATAAAAGCGCAGCCATGATCAAATTGCTTGAAAGTTTTCATGACTCTCTTGCGGCGGCCATTTCTCCTTGTCCATAATAGCACATAAGATCATCCAGCTAGGTACTACTAGCCAACACTATTTCAGGATACAACCACTTGGGTAGCAAATGTGAGCTCACGCGACAGTTTGTTGGAAAACCAAAATTGGCTGCTTTTTCCCCTTAGGCCCGTCATTATTGACGAACCATTCAGAAATGGGAATTGACTTTATCGAAGTACTACATCCCCAATCAAGTACTGCATATATTTATGTCCTAATAACAACATATTACTTCACCAAATGGGTGGAGGCCATACTGTCAAGAATACCACCTCTCGAAGTTGTTTTCAACTTCATCAAAGAAAATATCATCGTGAGGTTTGGAATCCCACACAAGATCATTGTCGATAATGCTTCCAACTTCTCCTCATGGGAAGTTATCAGTTTTTTCTATGAATACAGGATAACCTTGGCCCACGCCTCAGATTATTACCCTCAAGGGAATGGTTAGGATGAATCCAGTAATAAAAACCTAGTGACTATCATACGGAAGCTAGTCGATGAGAATCAATAGTAATGGCATAAGTCAATATATGATGCTTTGTGGGCAGACCGTATTACTCTGAAGAGGTCTCTTGCTATGTCACCTTTTCAAGTGTTATATGGAATTGATGTCGAGATCCCTATCTCCACGGAACTCCCTGCTCTACGCTTGGCACGAGCGATCGAAGATGAAACTTTCCGAATTCTCTTAAAAATATGATCATGTATCTAAAGAACTTGAAGAAAAAGTCAAAATCTGTTCAATAAAAAGGCCAAGCGAGAGGATTTCTAGGTGGGAAATCTCATTCTTTTATGGGACAAGCGAAGAGAGCTAAAGAGCATGCACGAGAAATTTGATTCTCTTTGGAGAGGGCCATTCAAGATCGAGACAGATGAACGGAGAGAGTAGCTTCCGGCTCTCATATCTAGACAGGTAACCGATCTCCGCTTTCTACAACGGTGGGTAGCATCTAAAGATATTCAAGAAGTATAGCTTGCTCTCTTCTTTGTACAAATTTATTTTTTCATGTGCTTTCTATTTGTTGTGTGTTCCCTTTCTTCCCTTTTTGGTCACCCTTGTTTTTGAATCTTTGTAACCCAATGGATAGGCACATGAAAATATGGGATTCTCTACCCTTAAGTTTCACTCAAAGATAGTCCCTAGAAAGAGCCAATTGTTATCCTACAAAATTGACAAGGGAAATTTTCAGGTAACCATACCGAAAATTTTGTTTTGGCCCCAAGGAAGTTTGACAACGTTTGAAGAAGCCCAAATTCCCTTCTGAAAATCAAGTTTTAAGGACTTAGCCATTTTTCAGTCTTTTTGAGTTGGGCGCAAAAATTGTTGTGGCAACATCAAGAAAAGTGCGCCCAAGGCACTGAGAAGTTCCTGTCGACATGCTGAAAAGTGTGCCAAGGCGCTGAGAAGTTCCTATCGACATGCTAAAAAGTGTGCCATTTACAAAGGCGTATTTGAGAAGTTCTGTCGACATTTGAAAAATGTGTCATTTACAAAGGCATTGAGAAGTTCTGTCGAAATGCTAAAAAGTCTGCCCAAGGCCGAGAAGTTCTATCGACATGCTAAAAAGTGCGCCAAGGCGCTAAGAAGTTCTGTCGACATGTTGAAAAGTGTGTTAAGGCACTTTGAGAAGTTCTGATGACATGCTTTGAAAAGTGCGCCCTTTTACACTGAAGAGTAGTTTCTTCCTGGGATCCATTGATCTTTTTTGTAAAATATTTAAAATCATGTTGGCACATGTGATGACATCATCCATGTTGCACCATGGGATGTTGCCATCCTAAAACTTGCCCCAAAGTCAACATTTGACTTTTAGATATTTTGTAGATATTTTGTAAATAGTTGTTGGCTCCTTTTTGTCTTCTTTCTCCTTCTCCTTCTATAAATACTTGGATACTTGTAGTATTCAAGGGTGAGAAAATTTGTATGAAAAATAGAAGTGAGGAGAGAAAGACTTTGAGATTTCTTGTAACAAAACAACTTATTAATACAAAAATTGAGACTTTGTGCTGAATTCCTATGTTATGTGTTAGATCTTTCTTAAGTTAGATCTGCATGTTTATTCTATTGGATTCACCTATGATTTTGTCATTTGTTTATCAATATTGCTTTGTTTGTTTATGTGAGTAAGTTTGGCTCTGTTTACTACCAGCCCAAAACATAAACCCTTTAACCTTTCTACTTTGGAATTCATTTCTTTTCTCCCTTCAGATCCACCTTTCTTCTATTCCTTCCTTCATTCCTTTCATTTCTCGCATTGGAACTAACTCTCTTTGGGATGAGGTCCTAAACCCCCCTAAATGCAGAATACTATAAGACTTTTGATTCCTCGCGAATAGCAATAAACCAGTTTCACTTTGCTATCTCAAAGAGGGGCTATGCCCTGCACACTGTTGGCATGTCTATCCATAGATCTACCCACACGACAGATTTTCGGACCAACACATTTCACGTACACCTCAACCTTCACCGGAACAAAAGGTTCAACTAGAAACTACATTTGATTCTTGTGCAATAGACACCACTACTCTTGGCTATGATGATGGTTATGCTCTGGATGATCCCCATTTTGATAGCTATGCCCAAATTTGGGATAAATAAGTCCAACATTACCTAAACACCCTCTAAATCATGCTCACTTGTTATATGAATTTCATTATTGTACAAGAGGAATCTTTAGATTTGATTGAGCCCCCTCATAGAAGACTAGTGCCTAAGCCTCGAGAAAACTCCACCATCCTCACAATTTTCTCATGACTTCGCTACTCAAAAACATGGTATACCTCCTCACATAAATGAATGGGAGTGTATACGAATCATTCACTACAAAGTCGATGACCTCATGGATGATGAAGTACAGATTTATGAACATCATCTATGCTTTGAACCATATCAATCACTCACATCCTCCCTTACCTCTTGACCTCATGACTTCTCGGAATTTTGGGGCATATCTATGACATGGGGCTTTGGGGCATGATGTATCTAACTAAAAATATTATAAACGACACATGAAAAATATCAAGGATGAGGTTAGGAGAGAACAATCTCAAAATGCTACATGGCCTTCTGCTTTAGCCCCATTATACTATTCGTACCATGGATAAAGCTCACATACTAATGAATACTGTCGATTCATGCATGGTAGGCATCCGGTTCTCAAGTCATTTTCATGTGAAAACAAGTGTATAGATGACTCCTCTTAGAGCCTCCCACCTTCCCCTAGACCATCTAGATTGCAGCTTACCTATGGACCTCTACCTCACCTTGATCCTCGACCCACCCTTGATGAAATTTGGCATGGCATCCTCTCTCATTTTGAGGACCAAATTTATGACACTTTATTTTACACATGATCTGAAGTCCATCGATAGGTAGATATTATGTAAAATGCTATCGAGGACCTCATGACTCGTGCCCGAAGTCACATTCTGAACCAAGTTAATGATATCATCATTGATACTCTACATCAATTCACCCCTCATGGCTAAGCATATCATTTCGAAATATATTGATATCATTTTTTTGAGATCTTGTTTTTTCTTAGGCTATCAACCCCCTTGGGTTTTACACACATCTCCAAAATCTCTTATCCTTTCTTGGGCTCTTCGCCCCACTTGGGTTTATCATTACCTCTCTTTTTCCTTGACATTTCCTACCAAGGGAATATCATGGTCTTGATTATGCCTATTTTGGCTTTGATTCACCCCTGGCCTTTCCTAGTGAATCATCATGGTCTTGTGCATCCTTGCTTAGGTATTCAACCTTGCTTGGATTTATTTTCCTTCATGCAAGATTTTTCACCTAAATATCATTATCATTCTTCATGAGTATCATTCATGAGAAAAGAAAGGAAAGCGATAAGTAAAACATCATTTATCAACACCATAATCATCAAAATAATCATCATATAAATATATATATCAAATCAATTTTATACATAAAAAATCATGATCCATTATAGTACATCATTAATATCTAGGTGGTTGAGGCATCCTTAGCCCCTTAAAGGGGTCTCTAGATGTTTTGTGCTGAATGTACCATGTTGTATGGTTAGGATGTGTTAGCTAGAGAATCCACCCTAAATCGGGCTCTGGAGGCCTCTCCTTATGCTCTCGCTAGCTATGCCTCTAGTCTCATAATCCTATCTGCAACACTCCTAGCATATGAAAGGTGCATTTCCTAGTCTTGAACCAAGGCACCTGTGCCTAAAATAAGCTTCACAACATCATAGCTATGCTTCCAGTTTCTACTAGCTCTTATGCCTCTCTCCATCTCCACGGTGTCCTAATAGCCTCCTGACCAACTTAAATGATCTCCCGACTCATTGGATGATGCCACTATGGGGTCCTCCATGACCGAGATATCCTAAATGTCCAAAATTAGGTCTAGGATCTCATGGTGTACAATATCTACGGAGGGGTGTCACTCCTTTTCGTCCACTTTAAAACACCCAAAATTCTCTAGTCAATACCAATCTCATGAAATAGTTATCAAAGGTATCATCTACATACCTAAATAAAATTATCATCATTCATAGCTGGCTACCCAAATCTCTTAATAGCAATGGTCTCACCATCTCTATGGATTACCAATACCATGCCCACCTCATCAAATCACTAAGATATCCACTTGACATATTGTGCCCACCTATCTTAGGGTACCAAAGTCACATCTCCTCTTCGACGGGTCCTAGGCATGTCCCATAGCTATAGGGCCATCTCCATCCCTAATGGCATTAGGTAACCACCTCTTAGATGCCCCATCCTATGCTCTCCCAGCTATGGCCTTGGTTGTCTCTCCACTCTAGTGCCACTGACTAGATGTAATTATATCACCCACTGTGGGTGCAGGGTGCAGTGGATCCTCCGTTGGATCCTCTCATCGACATCTCCACTATCTTGATCTATGGTGGGTATGAATCTACCTCACCCCTCTATCTCCACCTCTAGCCCTATTTACCTACGGACCATAATATTCACGGCCACTATGTTGGTACTATATATCTATTGCACTCACAACCTCCCTTGTATACCACTATCTCCGTGAGTTGGTAGTGGTGGTATTATGACAAGCTCTGGTCACCCAAAATGTATTGGTACCCTATCCTTTGGATGGGTCTCTACCTAATGTAAATAATGTCTTATCACCTCCTCAACTACCTCTAAGTCCTATACCCAGGGCCAGCTAGGCCACTGATCAATAATACCTATGTAGGACTCTAATATGACCTCATCTAGATGTACTTGTTGTAGTGGTCAATACTCGAAAGTGCTTTCACTATCAGCCCCTACGCCCACTAGAGTACTCTCGGGAATTTTATACTATGTCCAATGGTGTCCCTGTGGGCATGTACATGGGAAATATCTCAAATATACATTATGTCAATAATATCATGGGACCTATGGTCATCTGTGCCCTCCATCAGACCCTATATAAATCATGTACCACTACACATATATAGTGGTTTCCCAACTAAATAAAACATCCTTCTCAATCATATCTTTGCATATGGCCACCAAATACAATGGAATGGTCCCATATTCCTTGTGACATAATATGTGTGCCATGGTGATGCCCATCACCACCTTATAGATAGAGGGAATCTCGTAGGCCGCACCACACCACGTCTAATGTTGAACATCTGCTCATCATATGAATCGATTCTTATGGACCATACATCCAGGCATCTCCTCTCTAAAAAATCCATGGTGAGGTCACAATACATGTGAGTTCCCTCTATCGGTAAACCCAATATCTCATGCACATCCTCAACTATCATGATAATATCCATTATATCTCCTACCCACCACAAAAAGGTATTGTCTAGAGGATACCATCTAGTTAGAAACATATGTAGAAAATCTAGGCTCAATAGTATCTTAGGCATCTGCATGATGCTCCCAAATCACCATCTATGTAATTGTGCTACCTCTCTGCATCTCTCAATTTCACAATCTTATCATTTAGCCATGCTATGTCAACCACTCTCCATAAGTAGATCCTACAATATTCCCGCATTCACAAACCAACAAAATCTAGGCATTAGAATCACCAATAATCAATTTAATATCCAAAATCATAAAAATTAACATATTTCCTAAATATCCTTATGAAATTGGCCATATAGCTTATGTCATCGAATCCCTATCAAAATTTCTACATGATCTTGATGCCATTAGCCTTCTCGGCTTATGCCATCAACCCTTTTCAAAATTTCTACATGATCATGAGGCCATCAACCTTGTTTTTTTATGAGGGTGATGGTGTCTAAGTCCATACAACTACAAATTTTAAAAATTAAAATGTAAAAATCAGCTAAATGAAAAAGCTAAAATAAAACACCTCCCAAACCCACTTGCATTTTTTACTAGCCTTTCTAATGATGTAAGTTTGACTCAAAAAGGTGCCTAAATAACTTCATAATCCTAAATAGTCAAAATGGCTCCTAATCTACCTAGCGAAATTTAATGCAATGAATTACCCTTGGTCGAGTGACACTGTGTGCTCCTCCTCGTTAGTCTCTCCCTCCTCCTCATACTCATTCCATATCAGCTAAAACTTCACCCAAATTTGGATTTCTAGAGCCCAATTCTCTTAATTAAAAAAGTAATAAGAAAATAAAATTAAAAATCCTATATAAAATTTCAAATTTCTATTCAATTCAATCATGATAGGCCTTAATATTTGAATACCCGTCATTTTAGCCCCGATCTCCAAAAAAATTGCCATCGGATGCATTAGGATTGTGATATTATCTCATCCTTTTTGACATATTATATGCCTTGTTCCACTCTTTTCCCAAAAACCATGTTTTTCGACCCTACTGACTTTAATTTATGAATCTCAACATCCATCCCATGGGCCCCTAGCTAGGTGATTTATGTCTTATTTTACTAATGATCCTCTAGTGTTTATTTTTATTTTTTTCTTCTTTAGGATTCTAGCAAGATGGATTGTTCTTGTATACTACCGGGTATACATTGGTGGATATATAACATTTCAGCTAGTCCTTTATTTAGTTTTTAACATTTCCTTTCAATTTTGGTGTTATGTATCATTCTTTCCACTAACTACCCCATGTTTTGCTATTGTGACATGCGATAATCAATGGTGGGGCATATGTATAGACCTAATTTTTATGCTTTCTATTTTCATACATGTTACTAACAATTTATTTTTCAGGTTTGAGGTCGCTAATTCTTCTATTTTTGGGAACATGTGTCTTAGTGGGATCATTCCAGGATATGGGTATGGTTATTCACATAACCATTTGGTTAGGAATGCTACATGGAGAGAGAGAGAGTATATTTTGGTCCTATACATGTTATTATTTTTCTATTATTTTCCTCTACATTCCTCTAACATCCTTCTTGTTCATGACCACATTTCTTTTGTCTTGCATTCCCTTTACTTTCCATGACACTTCACACACTCCTTTTTATTTTTCATCCTTGGTGATGCATCTCCCATGGGAAATTACGTTGGCAAAAACTCAAATCCTTGCCAAAATCTTTTCCCATAGGTGATGGCATTGGTATAAAGACCCCAACTCACATTTTCACAAAATAATAATCACATCAAATCAAAAGGAACTCACCATTATATTTTCTCTCTTGTGCCAACTTGCATCTACTTGATCAACTCTTGGATTTCTTACATCTTGAATCTTGGCTTGAAGATTATTCTTGTTTGGATTGGTTTGCTTGAACTTTGGGTCACCTATAGTGAGCTAGGACTAGATTATTTCCCCTTCCCGCTTGAAATATACTCTCTCTTGGTGTATGTTCCTTTGGGAGATTGATGCATCAACGACTGACTACCAACTGGTAAGTGCTCTAATCCAACTTTTCATTTTGTATAGAGTAGTTTCCTACATCTCTGTTCATACTTTATGTTAGCTTAGTATTTTATGCACATGCTAGGTTAACATATCATATTTTAGTTCTTTATTTCATGTTACATACTTTACTTTAGTTATCATAGAATTTTTATGTTTCTATTGTCTTTCTTTACCACCATAGTGCCGATATCCCAATAGGGATCCTTCCTCTTCTTAACCTTAGGTCCTTTGAAACCTTATGTTGTCCTAGTGTAAGGGTTACTTCTCTTTAGATATTTAATCATAGCGGTCCCCTACTCCCTTTAATTCTATCTGTTGTGTTCCGGTATTGGTGTGTCCCTTACTCATTGCCTTGATACCCTAGTTGAATGGATGATAAGAGTGCATGGTGTTTAGACAAATTATTTCCTATCATATGGTGATCACATGGGGTACTTCCCTACACTTGTGTTAAAGTACTTGTAGATACTACAATGGAGGAAGTAAATTAAGAGAGAGAGGCATGAAGAGAATAGTGAGAGGATTTTAATCAATAAATAATGTAGTAGAGTTTAATTCTTATAACCAGAATACATCCATGAATTCAATGAG
Organism: Taxus wallichiana var. yunnanensis; assembly: GCA_018340775.1. Taxonomy (NCBI): domain Eukaryota; kingdom Viridiplantae; phylum Streptophyta; class Pinopsida; order Cupressales; family Taxaceae; genus Taxus; species Taxus wallichiana. Next base: position 64,316,041 of record CM031242.1, on the reverse strand, counting down.
AAGACAACATTAACATAGAACAAGGAACATAATACAAATTCTAAATTCATACATTCAACAAGTACATGATCATGGAGTGTAGTTGAGATGGAGAAGAAACATATAAAAATGAGTTAGAGGAATTTGATAACTTGTTCCTAGAAAGAATATGGGAGCTAGTAAACAAGAATAGCCATCCATTGAAATGAGAAGGCTCTCCTAATTTATAGCTTTACAATTCAACTCTTCATCTACCCCCATAAAACCTTTCAAGCTCTTATTACACTTGTGAATTTTCATCCGCCTAGAAGTGAGTAAATAAGACCCCTTTTAATAAATCAAAAGGGAATTTTACAATGCAACATTAGATGTTCACTTAAGTGAATATGAAAAAAAATGTGATTATATATAATGAATGATTAGAAAGGGGAAGAGAAGAGGAGAAAGAATGAAGATAAGAAAGAAAAGATGCTTTGAAGCATGGATGAAGATGCCTCCACCATTGATGTAGATCAGCTCCGATGATGATGAAGATGATATTTTGATCCATGATGAACCTTCACTGTGATGCACTATTGAAGAGCTCTAATGAAGATCCTTTGAAAATTTTTCCCACTTTGTAAACTCTTGAAATGATAAACCTTTGCAACACTTGTTTGGACACACAAAGAAGAGAAGTCATGAAAAATTAATAGATAGAACATTAAGAAAATTGAAAGATGTATTTCCTCATTGATACAATCCTTCTAATTCTTTATACATTTCCATATCTTTATGAATAATCATTCTCACTGGGATAATTTAGCGCATTTTTATGAAATAATCATGATCATGATTTCGACACCTTGAAAACACCGATGGTAAATGAAAAATGAAACTAAATTATTATTATACCAAAGTAAGGGAATAAGAAAGGGACCAAAATAAATTCCATACATCTTATTATCATGTAATCTATGTGATATGAAGTGAAATACTTCTCAAGAAAAAAATGGTAGCTTCCCATTTAGGCACTTTATGCTCACCGCATTGGGGAATGTAGGAATTTACTTGATAATTAAGAGGACTCATATGATTTTCAGGGATCATTATAAAATTCATGAAGGAAATATATGTGATCATTTTGAGCTTATTTCATCCATTTACTATTTTTATCATGTTCATCATGATTGTCCCATTTTAGCCATATTTTGCCAATCTTGCTAATTTTGTTGATTTTAAGTGTCTTGAACATGGGGGAATGAAATGAGGTATATGGGTTAAATTTTTTTCTTATAATTACTATTATTATTAAGTGATTAAATGGATACTTAATAAAAATATAAATTTGTCTTCCGTCTTTGGATTCAAATGAAACCACTTGCAAAAGTTTCTATTTTGCATTTTGGGCCTTTGCTCCAATTTTTGGAGCATTCCAATCGCTGGTTTGTGTAAATGAAACATGGGTATTTTTAGCTTAAAATTTCTCATGGATGTATAAAATTAAAGATATAATTAATGAACACATGTAAATAATCCAATTAAATGAATTTTTGCAAGCATTATACAGTCCAAATTTCATGACAATCAGAGAAAGTGTTTGGGAGCAATGAGAAAAATTGTGTTTTGGAGCATGCGGGTTATTGGGGAAGTTTTGGCAGAATAAAAAGAAAGGGAGCAAGCAATGGGGGAGTTTAAATGACAAAAATGAATGAAATATGACTAAGGATGAGTTTTATACTTACCCCTTTCATAAACCTAGCTAACTCATGCTTTGACTCACCCTATTTAACCCGGGTTAGATGAAGACTCAAACATGGGGTTAAGACTAATTAAAAGGGTCTCAGAAATTTTCATGTCACTTACCAAATTTAGTAAGGAAAAGGGAAATCAGGGGTGTAAAAATTTTCATGGGGTGGAAAAAACATGAAAAAGGGGCCAAAACATGTCATGAAGGTGAGTTGAAAACACTTGTCTAACACCCCATGTTGTGAAATTTAAGTGACACAAATCTTCCTCCTCCTTGGTGGTGAAATTTTGTGCCCCTCGTGTCCCTTTAGAAAATGGAAAAAGGGGCATAACTCTCTTCCAAGTGTGCATAGGGTCTCCTCATCATAAAGAGGGAGTAGGTGAGGCTAGGTGAGTTGATAACCTTTTTTAACCACCAAGTTGTCTTTTCATCATGTAGTGGAACAATTTTGTGTCCCCAACCAAATTTTATATTTGTTAAAAATGAAAAAGGTACATAATATGTCTCAAAGTCCAAGTGCAAATTCTCCAAAAATAAATTCTTGCCTTTCTTGAACACTACCTCGAAATAATTACATGAGTACAGTTTCTTGCCACCGGAGTTAAGGGTGGAATTCAATGGGAAAACATTTTATGATTTTGAATCAAAAGGGATGATGAGAACATTACCACCATTTTTAGGATCCAATTCTTCCTAAAAGTTTCCATTTTGGACCTTTTTAAATTCTTCCTAGCCTATGTGCTAGTGAAATAAAATACCACCGAAGTTTATTATGATAAAAAGAAAAAAAAAAGTTTTATATGAAGGGAAAAATAATATGTCACATGTTCCTTTCAATCAAAATTTAAATCTCTTTATACCTCTTAGAATTCTCAATTGAATCTTCAACAAGATAGAATATTTTCTCTACACTTCCGGGCCAATATCTGTAAAGATGCTCCTTAGAATCCCTCGAAATATTTTTCACAATGGAGTATACTTCCTTATATTTCCAAAGAGTATCTAATTTATTTCCAACTCCTCCCAATGATCTTGATATGTCCTAAAAAAGTCAAATTGCTTTTTCACTTCTTTCATTTCCTTATACCTCAAATGATTGCATATTTCTACCAAACACTTATTGGATGATTTAAATTTTCCTCAGTACGCTTCCTAGAGGGTGTTCACTGGGTGTAAAAAGGCCAAAATAACCCTTTTGGAGCTTCCAAAGCACTTATATTCTCTTGGATCCAGATACCTTCATGAATTAGACTCAACAAGATCCCCTACACATGAAACACACTTGAAAATATATTAGGATATTCCTCCTAGCCATTATGAGGGTAGTACAATAATTGAGTTGGTTGGAGGATATGTTTACATTGACCGGGAGAGGGATTTTCAAATGAGGGATATGTTGTCATGACATTTTAAATTTATTTTTAATGCTAAAAATTAACACGAAAAAAATCATATCAATCATTATCATGATGTCCATTAATTCCATGATAATTACAAAATGGTTGACCTTTAATTCTTTCAATCTGATAATAGGGATAGTAATGAGTAGGTAACAAAGTGATTAAGTGTTTATCAAGTAGCTCATATAGGATATCATGTTGTGTAACATTCTTGTCAAACTGGAGAGGTTGATCTCATGGAACATACACATTGTTGCCTCTATGTAGGATTTTAACCTCACTTATATGAGCACATGTAGTAGACATAAAACTTATATCACATTCTACATATTTGTCCTTAGAAATATCATAATGCATAGAAGGATAACTAATATGTGCATTGGAAGTATCCTTGAGATGTTGTATCTCATCCTTGAGAGATGTAATGATAGTATTCATAGCTTGAAATTTATCTTGAAAATCATGGTGTAAAGCTTGAATAGACTCTAAGATAGCCATGTGGAATGTGTCATCATTACTAATGGAAGGAGATGAAATATAACTCAAAATTAAATTCACATGGGAAGGTTTTGTATTATCAGGGAGATTGATTTTGTGCACTAGTTTTGTGAGAGTATATCTACATGTTGGTTGTTCAATTAAATGATACAAAGATACTTGAAAAACAATTGCATGTTCCATGATGAATAGAATATATTGAAGACCATAACCAAATAATTAAATTCTAAGGCTACTAGGGTTAGGGCTATGATGTTTGATTAGAGAGGGTCAGGTTCACCAAATGATTTCACTTTTTTGAATCCATTCATTATTTTTAAGTTTTTGAAAAATATTTAACTAGGATTAAAATAATGTTATAGGTGGATATTATGATTTAATAAAATTGTAACATTAATTACATAAATCAGAATAACACTTTTCAAAGTGACTATTGATCTAACAACTATTAATAAAATAGGGAGAATTACACTTAGCTAATTCTATGTGGATCTGGAAGAGTCTAGGTGATATGAATGTAGGAATAGGCTGATATGAGATTGAAAATTCTTTGTCAAAGAAACTAACACCTAAAGGTGAACTGGTCAAAATTGTACAACTAGGCCAAAAGTGTTCATATGCTCCATGCTCTTCTATATGGTCTTGGAACTACTTAGAATCTGGGCCTAAAATTTCCTACGTACTTCACCTACCGAAAATGTATGTCGCTATGTATCAGTATTCTTCATTCACCTTCATAATGGATCTGTAAACTATGCTCAAACCATAGAACCCTCGTAATACAAGAAATATTTCCTAAAAAACAAAGTTAGGTGGGTTGTGGGAACCCTTTGTACTAACAAAATTTCCAATACTCTAAAGAGGGATCAAAACTCATGTCATTCTCCTAGCATGTGATATCTACCATAGTGTAATCAGAACTTGAAAATCATGCTTTGACAATGCTTTAACTTGAGTTTCACACTTGCTTAAATACATGGGAAGGGTCATTTTACTTGCTTGTAGAAATAAGATGGAGAATCCTAGAATTGGAAGGAGAATGAAGATACTTATAGAGGAGCTACCCTAATGGATGTGCATGAGTTATTTTGTAGTTTAGGAGCTTGGATTTTCTTTTGTGATTTTTTTACATGAGTTATTAAAGTGTTAGGTTCTTAAATGAGGTATGATTGACTTGATTATATATGCTTCTAAAGGTTATTATGTCATGAAAGGATGAATAAGGGTATATATTTTCTTATAATAATGTGATAGGATTGAAATAATTATCCCAAAACATGTCGATCCAAAATTTTACAATAGGGTCATCTTGTAGATTAATTTTGTACAACCCGACCAAAAATGGTGGTTTTGACCAGGAGGGAAAAACATGTTTTAACTTTATGGGTTGGAGGATGAATGTTTCTAGGTGCATTTATGTAGTTAAACTTTAGAAACTGATGACAAAGAGGTGTGTAAAGCTAAAAAGTAATATAAGAGCTATCAGGGTCTGCTAAGAAAGAGTGAAGAGAGTGCATTTGTAAATGCAAGTGTGCAATGTAAAGATCAATAATTTCAAAGGATATAGTTCCAAATTTGATTGTCCACATATTCCTTTTTCAATGCATGTAACTAATTCTTCATCTCCTCTTGTGTTTTTTAAGCTATCATTGTATCATTTATCATTGTTACAAGTATTAATGTGGTTTTCTAATTATGCATGGCTAATTGTAAATTAATGAATTCAAAATAACCCCTACAATGAAATATTACATCCTATTTATTTACATTGCATATCATATATGTTTTTATGGTGTAATTGTTTTTATAAATTGACTCTTATTTAATCTTGCACCTTGTTCCAAACCCTAGTTCCATTAGGGTTTCATCTCCACTTTGTGTATTAATATTTAATTATGTTTCCCATCTTTTTATTCCCTAACATTGGTTTTCAAATTTTCACTAGGGTCTCATGTTTGTTCCTTCCCTTTAGGCCTCTTTCTAGGGCTTCTTATTGATAAAAACACATTTTTTTTTCATATCTCAATCTTAACACGTCTATTTTCAAATTTCTTGGAGGTTTTCTTTATTTTGATTAATTAAGTGAAAACCTTTTTTTTGCATATTTTTTAATAAACTTTTATAATTTCAATATTAGTATTCTTATTAATAAGGGCATAATCAGAAAAAATATGCACTTTTTGATAAATAATTTGAGGTTTTTGTTCCTCATATTTAGATAATAAAATACCTCTCTTGTTTTTTTTATCAAATTCATATTTTATTTTTTTTAAATTATAATTTTATTATATTGACGACGCTACTTTTTGCACATCACTCTTTAGCCTCCTTTTATTGTGATACATATATACACAATAATGAATGTAATTTAAAATCCTTGAATGTTTTTATTTATTTATATTAATTAAACAAAACCCTCTTTTTTTGTCCTACTTATCATATTTTTAGAATTACTATTTTTTATTAATACACACATAATAAAAACAATACAATTATTTAGACACCCTTTTATTTTATTTTTTGTAATATTGGCATCCCAAAATTCCCCTCTATTTTTTAAATTTCATATTTTGTTTTGAGAAATGGTTGTTTACAAATTTGACAACCGTCGGTTTTTGCTAGATATTAATTTTGGGTCTTATCTTCTATGGTCCACTGAATTTTGGCCTCCCATCATGTATGATTAATTATCCTTTGTGTTTTCATGGATTTTATATGGTAATTTCTTCACAAGATCATAGGGAATACTATCCCTTTAGTCAGGTCCATGCCCCTTATATGAGCTTGCAAGTAAGGATATTGGCAATATTATTGATTGTGATATTGATGATTTTAATGATTATAATAATAACTATGATGTTTCTCCCCCATTATTTATTAGGGAATAAACATAAATGATTCCAATAATGTGGAAAATACTAGCATTTATTTTATATGTCTTAAGGACAAACAATATGTTAGTATAAATCCTTGAATCTATTTATCAAGGATGTTAATTCAACATGCCCTTTTAAACCATATCCTATGGGTCCTTCATCAATACATGGACATTAAAATGAAATATTTCATAAGGTTATTCTAGATTCTATTCAATCATCATAATGCTATTTTAAATTACAATTTCAAGCTACAAGTACGAAGATCAAATCTACGAAGGATGAGATAACACATCTAAAATATCCCTTAATTCCCATGTCAATCATGTCACTGTGGACCATAACCAATATAGTTCTAAGGCTAATGGAAATCAATGTGATATAAATGCTATACATGATACATGTGCTCATTCAAGTGAAGTGAAATTCCTACATAGAGGAAACAATTTGTATGTTTCTATAAATCATTCTCGAATACTAAGTTAACCACATTTGAAAAAAATTATTTGGTTTGATAAGAATACTAGAAAACATGATATTCTCTATGAGGTACTCAATAAGCAATTAATCACTTTGTTTCCTAATCATTATTATCCCATCTATAGTCTTGAAAAAATCAATTGATAACCATTTTTCAATTACCATGGTATCAATGGACATCATGGAAATGATTGTTATTCTTTACAACAAACAATCCAACAACTTGAGTGTAAGTGTGTTATTTCCTTCACTAAACAATATTATGATATATCTCTTATGCAATCATATCAAATACCTAAGTCTAAATGATTACCTAAAGCTACAACAAGAATATCAAATCAGCATAATGTGATACTAAATGATACAAATTCTTACGTAATAAAGCGAGCCATGTACCTATAAAAAAGATAAGAAACAATTACATCCTTTAAAAGATTCAATCTCAATGCTAGAGTTACACCATATTATTGTGCAAAAATAAAATGAAACAATAAGTATCCCACAAAATAAAATTGAACAAGAAAAATTGCAAAGGGAAAAATGTGAGAAGAAAAATATTGAACAAGATACACTACACATGTTTACAAAAAAATAAGAGTGTACACAAGCAACCAATGTGTGAGATATGGTGATGAGTTATATGGATACTACTAATTTACCAGTTATTGTCAATTTTTATTTAAAATATGAATTTGATATTGATGAAGGTGATGATGTGAAAATTGATAATTTGTGTGAGGTAACCGTAGGCACCCAAATTTACACGTGCTACATTGATGAGAAGATAGTTATAAAGTCCCCGATGATGATTCATGTCTTTTCTTAAGGTGTTCGAGTTCTTAAACCTCATTCAAGATTATATTTGTAGCCTATTATACTTTGTGTAGCCTTTCCTTACTTTTCTACACTTCCTACTCTATTTTCCTTGTGTTTTGGAAAACAATTACAAAATTGCCACCCTGCGAGAAGAGCGGCGGTCCTATAACTACTGCCCTATAGCAAGGCAATAGTCCCTGTAACCGCCACTCTACACTGGGGTGTTGGTCCTATGTGAATTTTCCAAAAATTTCACTTGCATTTTGACGTGAGATTCTCTCACTTAAATCCCATTTTAGAACACATTTCTTTCCTATTTTAGATGATTCCAAAGCCAACTGCCTTGTGGCATGCTCTTCTTTACTTCTAATTTGTGATTGATGGTTATTAATAGTTTGAACTCCCCTTCATTTTTTTATGTCACCCTTTGGTTGCCAAGTGGCTTCAACCATTGCCCAACCAAATTCCTATAAATACAATGCTTGTATTCAAGAAAATGGCCTGAGAATTTTTGTGTATCTTGCATAGTATTGCTGCAACAATCTTGCTAGAAATTACATATCCAAGCTCAGATCTCTTATGTTATCTCTCTTCTACTTGCTTTGTAACCATACTACCTTCAAGATTTGATTTGTCAAGCACTTTCTCCTGCTGCTGCCTCTGCATTCCCAAATTCCTTGGACTCATGTGGACACATAGAGAATGAAAGGATAAAATGAGGGGAAAAATTACTACATAGCTAGATTTACCTCTATTATGTGAATTCCATGTTTGAGTTGTTTGATTTCCTTCATTGCTACAATTTATTATTGTTACATCATATCAAATAGAGTAGAAATCAATTTTATTTCATTTACAAGTAATTAGTTAATTTCAAGAGGGTTTAAATCTTTCATAGCAGCCCCCGGTGATGGATCTTATTCTTCCTATCCCTGTGGATTTGAAGGAGAGAATATTTGTAGGAATTTTTCTACATATCATAGATTAATTGGAAAATTTCTTTTTTATGTTAGCATTAATTAGAATACACTTAGCACAGGTGAATAACCACACTGGGTTATCTTGCTTGTTTAGTGTTAGTGTAGAAATACTTTACTTATGTAGAATAGGAGTAATTTGTCATCTATGATTATATTATTTTAGTTTCATGATTTGTTTATATTAGTTTCCTTTTCAGCATTAGATTAGATCATTAATTTCATCTTTGTTTAAATGGACGCTTCAAACTAGTTTAACACTTAGATTCAATTAAGTAGATCAAGCCATAGGGAATTTATGTTACCTCATAGCTACTAAATCTCCCCTTTTCTAACCAAGCTAACAGGAATTCACACTACCAGGTCTTAGTCACCAACTTTCCTATAGTTATCCATCTACATTTCCACATCACTGCCCAAAGCCACGACCTTGAGGGGTCGAGTGCAGATTGAAGGTCACCTATTGATTTTCATCCATACAAATTGGTGAACTTAATGTGAAGGATTTATTCCTTCTTATCCTTTCCTTTCATTGCTATTACCTCAAAATTCCCTTTCTTCCCCTATTTCGGTTGATATTTTATACCTTCTAAAATATGTTTGGAAGAGTGTAGACACCTAAATTGGGTCACACTCCCCTTCGTCCCCCATCGAATAACCAAATCAAACATATTCACCTAACCATGGCCCCTTCCACCCCAGATTAATATTAATTTAGTTAACTTAATTAAATTAATACCCATCCTCACAATATTCATTACTTAATTATTTTAATTAAGCTAATTTCCACCTCACCCTTCCACCTCATCTAGCCACCTCACCCTAGACCTATTCTTAACATGTTTCCATAACTAACTAAGACTTGGTCCCACTTACCTTAATGAGCTAAGACTTAGTTTAACCCTAAAAATCAATGCCTATTATCCCTCTAACCACTTTCCCACTCATTAAAAAGGTAACATCCATTCGGATCTATGGAAAAAGGAATGAACCTGATCCAAAAGATGTGAAATATACAATTTTTAGTAAACCAAGAAAATCTCACCTTAACAGATGCTAGTCACCCCTAAAGACGTATTTGGTTAACCTAGAACCACCGTCGATTACCATTTATTCACCTTAACAACCTTGTTTTTGGGTTGGCACATTCTGAGATCAAAGAGACAAGAAGAGAGTTACATGCAAGAAGAACCAAAGTCTTTTCATGCACCCAGACATCCACAGCCAGCACTAGGATAGATCCAGAAGCATTTGCACTCATGGTGACATTCTAGGAAGCATCACTATTGCACCAAGCTCCATCTCACCAACCGATCATCACCACCACCCAATCATTGGACCTGCAACATTGGTAAGTGTGTTTATCACTGATCATTTCCATTCTTATTTTGTCCATAGAGTTGTTATCATTTTTGTTATCATTCTTCCATTAATATCCCCATTCCTTCATAGTCTACTTTCTAGAAAAACTCAAACCTCACCCACCCTTTTACCAAATCACCTATCCTAGCCCTTCCACCTCTCTGAGTGTTCTCAACATTCCCACAAAACCACCATCCCCTCCTTTAGCTCTATCTAACCTCACCTAGACTCTGTAATAAGGTTTTTATTGAACTACTATCACCCGACTACTGACACTGGTTACCCATGACCGTTGTCAGTCTCTCCTAAACCTTCACCAGCTATATCTGACTAACATTGGTCTTTGTGTTTCATACCTTTTTCCAATAACAAAACAAAATAATCTTCTACCAAGTGACCTAAAAACCCAAAACCTAACTTTGATCGGTCCCAAGTACCTTGCCACTTACCTACCTACCCTTCATATCGACTATAGCCTAGCTTTGTTATGTTAGATTTGATTATTATGCTTGAATGAAATACCTAAATCATATCAACTATAATAGGACTTTGCTTATCTCTTACTTTAATTTATTTTAAACGGTGGATTGATAGCCATCTAGGGAGTATCACACTTCTCGGATCTAGCACATGCTAGTAGTCCACTATCATATATCATTTAACTCTTCTTTTGTGGTCTTATTTTCTATTTCGGGTAGTTCCTCCCGGCAAAAGGAAGCTCTCACGATCACCTTTGGATTGAGAAGTCAGAACACATGCAACAACCATCAACCAACCAAGCATAAATAAGTATTCCTCCTTGGCCCTTACCCTTATCTGTTTTGTCTCAATAATGTAAAGAAAATGGTGAAACATTTTGGCATGCTCGGTGGGACCCATCAGGGGTTCTATTGCATTTTCTTCATTCCTAGGCAAAAGTTGTGTGTTTGTTTCCCTTTAAAAGGATTACACGTTAATCTTCTTCTTTAGTAATCCTCTCTTCTTTCTAATTACTCTAAAAGAAACATTTCTCTTGGTGCATTTAAAAAGAATCATTCTTTTTCTTACGTTTTGCATTTAGTGAAAGCGCATACCCTCTCTTATTCATCATTTGCTTCATCAAACGTAATTTTTTGATTTGGGATTAAAATTGGTTGCATTACATTTTGATTTACTGCATTTAGCTCACATTAAAATGAGGGAAACCTATATGCTGGAAGTCATGCCTAGCTAATGGTTGACACAAAGAAACGTAGAAAGCACATTCTCTCTCTCTCTCTCTCTCTCTCTGTGTCTTACTAAACTACAAAAATTGAAATATACACGTCTTTCTTAAACAAAATATTACCTAGGAACGCCTGTCAGCAATCACATGATTAGAGGATTGGCAGGTACTCCCCATCTCATTACTTATGTCGAGTCATTACCTCAGAGGATGGCCTACCCCACCATAACATAACCTGAAACCTCTCCTTTTAGATATCATTCTTCATAGGAAGCTTTCCTCACCAAAAAATCTACTCTAAATTCATGAGTCAGTCTTCTAAATAGCATAAGCTCAATACATTAAAAATCACTTGTTAGGCACGTGTTCTTAGCATTCGATTGACGGCGTGTGTTTTGAGGTGTGAAGATACATTTCTCCATTTTTCCATTCTTCTTCCTTGCACAATCCACAATTATAGTTGGAGTATTCGACTTCGAGTGTGTCATGATTTCATTGCATCATCTCTAGACCTATGGGTTGATCATTTATCCGGCTCAAATTCACAACAATCCATTCTTCCTCCAATTTTCAAAGTAATGTAGGCATTGGTTTATCCATCGGCGTTGGTCCCTCACTAACCAAAGCATCGGTTTTGCTTAAGCGACATCAATTTTCTATTCTTTTGGGTTAAATTACCCAAAGAACATTTATTTCATTTTCTTTTCTTTCGAGTTCTATGAGTCTTTGTACTCTCTATTTTTTGATAAACAATCATCATATAACTCGTTCATTTGACCATCACTAGTATTTGCCTCATTTGGTAAAGCTGTTTCCGTCTCAAAGTAACCGATATTAGTTACCCTTGAACTAGTATCGGTCATCTTAACCATTGTCGGTTATCTCTTGTGCTAACTATCAATCGATACGTTGCCCAAATCCACGTATAAACACATGTTTTCTTTATTCCCACTACTCTCCGTGTCATCTGTAGGATACAACATCACCTGATATATATTCATTCACATGGTGTTGACTCGCAATCAAGTTAATGCTATTATATTCCACGTAATTCGTCAACCACTCCCACCTAGTATTTCACCACCCTTTGTCCTATCACCCATGGACCCAACCCTACCTACAACCATTTCTATTGGAAACGAGGAATTTGCATAAATCCTTGATAAGAATCATGCGGCCTTATAGTTCTACCTTTCCCACTCTTCCACCCGCATGACTCCTCATGTCGGTTGATATTTGACATGCGTGTATCCATCTCTCCTACCCTTATTCCCTCTTCTCCATCAACCCCTACTAATGTGATGCAACCTTCACACTGCTTTACCCCAGTAGTCTCATAGTTAGGCCCCATACCCACTATGAGAACGCATCTGCATCTATAGTATCAGTCGCACTCATTGTATCTTTTGTCCCCTCATCAACCACCTAGACCTTAACCTCATATGTGCCCATTGTCTCACAAATACCAATGGAAAAATAATTTCTGTGGTGTCGTTGAACCCTAATTCATTCAGAATCTTATCCTCTCCATCTCGCAATCTCTGTCCCCCAATAACTACTACGAGTCACTGCGATTGTCCACCTACATACACATACTTTCAACAACCCCTATCTCGTCCGTCACCCATTACGGATATATGTCCTCTATTTCAATTCCCTATTCTCAACCTTCATATTCACAACTTCCATACACTAGAATTCCACCCACATCGCATGTTCGCACCAGCCCTCCTACGCCACAAGAGGATCCCTTCCATCACAACATACCAATGAACTCATCAAATTAATGATGGAAAGGATGCAAACGCTAGAAGCATCGGTGTTTGGATCACACAATTCTCTCACCTATGATGAAATATGTAATGAGCTCATTCATCTATCCATCCCTATTTGCCCATACCCTTTGCATTGGGAAATTCCAAAATTTAACCGTTTCAATAGTAAAGAAGACTTGTAGTAGCATTTTAGTCTTTCAAACATGCGTGTTATCGATCACCCATGATGATGCTTTACTCCTACGGACCTTCCCAATGTCTCCGACAAGACCTACATTGGGTGATGCAGTGGGATACCAAGACATTCCATCTAATCATTTAATCAAGTAGCCAAATCCTTCTTAGACAACTTCTCAATCAACATTATTAAGAAGGTCACCATGATTGATCTTTATTCCACACGACAATACGACGATGAGTCTATCACTGACTTTATCGCTTGGTGGCGCAACCTAATTAACCAACTCACATTTCAATTACCTCAAAATGAACTCATAGAGTTGTTTACTCGAGCTTGCGCTAGACACATCTCACCAACCTGCAGGTGCAGACCTTTCAAAATTTTGACGAGGCATTCACCATGGCACGGAAATTGGAAATTCATGCTATCGAAGAGAAGAAAGTTTAGCTTCAGTAACAAGAACATCACGTTCAAATCAAATGATGATTCTTCATCTTCAAAACCCAAAGGATCTTATAACGCCATAGTTCTCAAGGCTGTTGCCCCTCATCAATCAAACCCAACCAAACCTCCTTCTAATTTCTCTCCCGTCCAAGATTTCTAGTTTAGACAAGAATAATGAAAGTACACTTCAATAGGAGAACCTTATGCTTCTATTTTGGAAAATCTTATTAAGGCTGGTGCCATTACCCTTCCACCTATAAAACCACACACTAGTTTTGACCCTGAGCACCCCATGCCTACGTGGTATAAAGAACATGACTTTTGTAACTATCATCGTGTCAAAGGTCATAACGAAAATAACTAAATCACCTTCAATAATATCATCCAAGAAATATTAGACAAAAAATATCTAGTCTTGGATAGCCCGAATGCTCCTGCTAACCAAAACCTACATATCTTCAAGAAGCCATTCCCTAATCACGCATTGTCTTCTAATCAAGCTGGTGACACTTCAACCAATGATAGAAATGTCTGCGAGGTCCACGCTATTTTTGATGACATACCAGTTGCTTTCCAATTGCCTCATGTTCCTATAATAGATGAAGTTTTAGCTGAGCTCCCCTACATGTACAAGAACCTATTTCATCTACTCCTTCACCCATAGAGGAACCCCCTTCATTTTCTCCTTCACTCGTGGAAGAGCCTATAATTAGCACGCCGCCTTTGACCCCTCAAATTTTCAAGTAGTTATCATTGGCACCTCTCCTACTCATAGGAGATACATGTCCATAACCTACACCATCATAAGGAGACTCCACCTAATCGGCCCATCCTCTGTTCTACCCATGGAGGATCTTATAGAACTACCATTTCCTTTAGATGACCATTCACCATTGGACCTTCAAGATCCTATTGATCTACTTTCAGATCTCTTACCCACGAGTGCGAGGCTAGCCATTTCCATGTATCTCAAACATGTTTTATGGGGATTGTTACTCTATCCACGTCATTACCGCTTCTACAATTGTACCATTTTCACATTTGGCCGATCACCTGGTGTGTTGATAGATCCTTAATTTGGGGATGCCTTTAACTTCTGTTTTAACCCAAATGCAATTTGTCACTCATCGAAACCTCCGCTATCTATCCAAAAGTGTTTGGCGACCAAACAAAACAAAACCATGACTATTACAAAACCTTCCATGTCACCAACCGTAGCCCAACACACACCTCTTCCCATAACCCAACTTACATCTACACCCAAACACCAACCCATGCCTATATCATCTCCCGTACTTAAACACATCACCACTTTAGGGGTCATGATGACATAAAACCTTACTCACCCACCCATCAAATTAGATTTAGCCACATCTTCCCAAACCAAGACTAAACTTATTTCGGCCCCTAAAAATAAGACCCAACCTCCTAGGCCTCATACACCGACCTTGCCTACCGGACCATTATCAAATTGACCCCTTTCATCCATCTTAGGACCTCACCCCTCAAACTGGCCAAGTAACCTCCATCCAAAGTAGTAAAACAAGAACATAGTAACCCACCTCCTCATCATGAACCTCTAATATACCCAAGTGACCCACATAACCTCCACTGTCACACTCGTAACCTTCTTACCACCCATACCACCATTACTTTCCATAACTTCTTCACTACCCATGACACTTTCTTCCCTTCCACTCACACCTTCTACCCAACCTCTACCGATCACCTCTACAAGCAACTCGGTTACCCCGTGGGTAACCCATCCTCTTCCACAATCTAATTTTCCTTCTACATCATGTACAATCGTGTCACCTTCACCCAACAAGGTGCAATCTAAATCTAAGAATCGCTACCCTCCAATAAGGTAGTTAAACCAACCAAACCTTCCATCACCAACTCTTCTACCATGCCTGTACCCAAGTAGATGCTATTAAGACTGAAGACCACCCCACACATCAAACTAGTGGACCAACCCGTTCCCCCTCCTGTAAATCCTCCTCCTCCATAATCAGCCTTACCTACACCCAAATTCACATTCACCTCCCATTTTGATCCACTAGCAGGGTCCTATGCCAAAATATTAACCAATCTCCTCAAAAATTATGTCATCACATTACCACCTCTTAGACCTTACAACTTGTTGAAACCCAAACCAAAATGGTTTGACGAAACTAAAACTTGCGCCTACCATCATGTGCTAGGACATGATGTAGAGAAATGTTAGGATTTAAAAACCACTGTTGTCTAATTTTGTCCTTGTGAAGAAATTTTGACGACGACAAGCTTCTTGATGAGGACCCCATTTCACCTTCATCAATTCCCCTAGATCTTCTTCCATTACCTACTTAGCGACTAAAATCTCCACCCCCACAACTCTTTCATCCACCCTCAAGATTCAAAATAAACATGGTTTGTATAAGAGTGTTGTCCAAACCACCACCCAAATGCTAATGTGCCCTACTCATTTCACAAGGATCGTATCCCCCACTAGATTTTTTTCACCTCATTCAACTATACCTTCCAAAACACACCCTCTTCATCCACCTCCCCTCAAATTAACATGGTTCACGTTACCACGCGTGCACAGAAAAATAAGAGCAAAGAAAAGGCAACTGGCCCATCAACCAACCCTGTACCCAACATACCATCCACACCCATACCCAAAGTCACCATTCGAGGTTCTGCATATCCTATTTCCAAAGGAGTCACACATCGCAGAATGCTAAAACAACTACACCAATCCCCCTCAAAATTTCTTTATATGACCTTGTCCAAACCTTTGAGTCACATCGTCAAGCCCTCATGGAGGTCCTTTAATCTATTGAGGTTTTACCAAATGACCCCAAACCCATAGCCTCCATCATTACCCCTCACCACGTAGCATCTCTCACTATGTCATCGTCTTCTTCTATGCCTCCACGTACTCACCAAGTTTCCACCCTCAACTTTTTGATGAAGAAATTACTCCCTTCTAGTATGGCAACCACTACCCCACTCTTTTCATCTTTTCTTTATCGATAATATACTCATACGACACATTATGATTGATAGTGGTGCTAGTATTAACATCATCTCCTCCCATGCATATGATCAAATGTGAACACTGCCAATTACATGCATGGTAACCGATTATTATGGCGCACTCATTTAATGATGCCATAACCTCTACCTTGGGTACCATCATTCTCCATGTCCACGTAGGTCCCCGCACTATCCCATGTAATTTTTCTATGTCCTAGAAGGGGAGTTCCAATATAAATTTTTGCTTAGCTGACCTTAGATCTGCACCATGGGTTGTGTCCCTTCAACGTTACAACACTACCTCAAATTTAAACATGAGGGACATAATTACATGATCCCTACTAACCCCTCACCTTTCAAGACCTGTAACATGCTATACCGGCCTAATGATGTGCTTGTACTAGTTAAGGAATCTTCCACTATCCCTACTTCAACTTCACCTACAAGTCCATCCACCAAAACTACCACTAACTCTTCGCATCTAACTTGGCTATCCCCACTGCTCGCTGCAGCCTCTACCGCTAACTCACATGTTTCCCCATCATCTAGTGATTTTTCTATACCCACTACCCACATATCAACTACTGATCCCCTAGAAGGTGTTTTTCAATGCCTCACTCTAGGGGAATACCGCCTATATAATATCGAAACCTTCCTCACTCCACAATAGTATGGGAACCTACATCAACACTTTGATTATGACATCCACATCGGTGACGTTTTCCTTATGGCCCTCTCCACCTTCACACTAATCTAACATATGGGGGACTTGGTATGGCCACATATAAAACTAAACCTCCATCCCAAACCAAACCATTTTCATCTAACCTACACTCCCTCACTAACCCTTTGCTTAACTCACACTTTCCTTCACCGGTGCGCGTGGAAAGGATTTGGCTTCGGATTTTACAAATAGGGCCACCATACCATCATTTCCTATACCTCTCGTAAACACAATGACCGTAGTGGCATTGGTTTTGATGCACCACCTTCCAAGAAGGTTCACGTCAACCTCATCCAAGATGGAAAACCTTCCCCACCTCATTCACCCACATTACCATCTTCACCCATGGAGTCCATAGATCCTGAATCTATTCCTCCTATTTTTTTTATAAACACCATTTCCCTGGGACCTCTGACCTATCAACATAGTGGCGAAGCTCCCTCTTCTCTCCCATTCCTATATCCTGACATGATCGATGATGATACACCTTCTACTAATGTCGTTTAGTGTCAAGAAGATGAATCCATCCTCACTTACCTTGGTGTGGAAGATTCTTATATTCATCGGTCATTACCTTCTAAGATGTAAACCATGTTGAATTAATCGACCATCGAAATCATTCACACTTAGGATGATGCACACATTCTAAAGATAGGCCAATCCTTAGAGCCATTCTTGAACATGAAGCCTTCACCTCTTTCCTTTGGGACCATAGAAACATGTTTTCTTGGTCCTATGCCAATATGCCGGTATTGACCAAAAATCATTGTCCATAATATCGTAACCATTGCTGATGCCAAACCCATAAAAAAAATCCGTAGAAAATGCATCTTCGCATTGCTCTTCTAGTCAAAGAAGAGCTTCAGTGCCTTCTCTTAGTTTCCTTTATCTTACCCATTGACTATCCCCAATGGATTTCTAACATTGTTCTGTCACAAAGGTGATAGGGGACTCTACATTTGCATAGAATTCCATGACCTCAACCTAGCTTGTCCCAAAGATGATTTCTCCCTACCAGGGCATTGACCAATTAGTTGATCTCACCACTAGCCATGAAATGCTATCCCTCATGGACTATTTCTAGGGCTATAATTAAATATTACTAGCTCAGGAGGATCAACACAAGACTGCCTTCATCACTCCTTGGGGGAATTTCTTCTATCGAGTCATGTATTTTAGCCTAAAAAACAACCGGTGTTACATATCAACGAGCCATGACTTACATCTTCCATGACATCATGCATCGCATATTGGAAGATTACGTAGATGATCTGATTGCTAATTCCAAACATTGAACTGAACACCTACCTATCCTTAAAGTCATATTTGTTTGTCTCATCAAGTATTATGTGCGTCTCCAACCAAAGAAGTGCATATTTGCTGTACTTTATAGAAAAATCCTAGGTTTCATAGTTTATTTACGGGGCATAGAAGTCGATCCTAATAAAGTAAAGGCAATTATGGAAATTCCTCCACCCACTAATCTCCATCAACTTTGAATCCTACAAGGTAAGTTGCAATTTATTTGTCATTTTATCTTAAAACTTCTGACCGTTGTCAACCATTCCATCATCTTCTCAAGAAAGATGCGTCATTCACATGGGATGATGAATTCCATAAAGCATTCGAAGCCTTAAAACAATACCTCCTTCAACCACCAGTGCTCATTCCTCCTAAGGATGACTAGCACTTTTACCTATATATTTCTACCACTGACCATTCTTTAGGTGTCATGCTTGTTCATCACGATGAACAACACTAAGAGAAAGTGGTTTATTACATAAGCCGTACCCTTCTAGATTATGAAACTAGATATACCCACACCGAAAAACTATGATTAGACTTAGTTTTGTCACCACCAAAATCTTTCATTACCTAATTAATCACAAAACCTTTGTCATTACTAATCTTGACCCATTACACTATATATACGACAAACTCTATCAACATCATCATGTCGCACGTTTGCTTATGCTTCTTACCAACCTCGACCTCAAATTCCTTCATCAAAATTCCATCAAAGGCCAAACTATCATGACCAACCTGGAGGATGCCCCCTTTCGGGAATCAACCTTGTAACTTTGAATTCAGGAAAAATCCATAGCTACCCTCTCTTTAGATGAACCCACTTACCAAATGACACTCTTCTTTCAATGGCTCCAAGTTTTAGCATGGGGGTGGGGATGGTGTTATCCACATTCCTCCGATGGTGACCCTATGCCTTTGTATTTCAAACTCTATTTTGATTGTACAAACAATATTCCTGAATATGAAGCACTCGTATTGGGTCTCTAGGCTACTTATGCCTTAGATATTAAGTCAATTAATATATATTTGGTGATTCTTAGTTGGTTGTAAATCAATTCAATGGTATATACCGGGGTCGTAATGAGATAATTCAAAAGAATAAACATCATGTAGATATACTTTTGACCACCTTTGACCGTTACACACTTCAAACCACCCCACGATCTACCGATAAATTTACGCATACAATGGCCTACTTGGCTTCTCAGATACCTACTTTGTCCATTGACTCTAAAATATTTGTCATAATACAAAGGCTACAATCACCCTCTTATTTACCTTGTTAGGTCTACTCCGTAAAACTGAATCCCCACTTTGCCCCGACCCACATGACCTTTGGTATAAGCAATATGCAGACTATCTTTCCCTTTCCATTCTACCCGCTGATTTCACTCATAATGGACAACGTGCCTTTCTTAAAAGTGTCTCACGTTATGTCATCATGGGGGGTATTCTTTATAAGTTTAGTTTCGACGACATTCTCTTATGATTCCTTACCAGTTTTGAAATTCCCTACACCATTAAGGAAGTCCACGATGGAATTTTTGGAGGTCACTTTAGTGGTTTAGTTGTTGCAAAACACATTCTTTTCCTAGGCTATTATTGGCCAAACCTAAACCGTGACTTTTGTGATTATTTCAAATGTTGCGTGAAATGCCAACAACATGCTAATCTCCATCATACACCTAGTCATGCCTTACAAGTTACATGATACCCTTAGCCTTTCTCTCAATGGGGTTTGGATCTTTTCGGTGAGATCAACCCCATTCATCACAATGCCACCAATGGATCATAATGCATGAATATTATACTAAATGGGAATAATCTATCCCCTTCATTTCTAAGAAAGTTGAGAAAATATGTGAATTCATCAACCATCACAGTTGTTCTCACCGCCTCATCACTAATAATGGAAAGCAATTAAAAACATTCTATGCAAACTATGCAACACTTTTGGCATCCAACACGGTTTCTCATCACCTCATCACTGTAAACCAATGGCCAATCTGAATCGACCAATAAAACCTTGAAAAAAATTCTTATGAAGGTAGTCAATGACATTGGGAAGGATTATAATACGCATATCCCTTTCACCTTGTGGGCCTACCGCACTAGTATTCGTGATTCGACAATTGCCACACCTTTTTCTTTGGTCTAGAGTACCAATTTTTTCATACCTCTCGAAGTCCAGATTCCATCTCTCCGCATCTCACTACAAGACATGATCAACGAAGATGACTTTCACCAAGATCGTTTGGCACAACTTGAGTTATTAGATGAACATCATCTCAATACTCTTGACCATATCCAAATCTATCAAAAACATATCAAACATGCCTATGAAAAATGTGTTCACGAATGAATCTTTCAGGTCGGTGACCTCATCCTGAAGGAAAATCAACATGTAACCAAAGAGGAGAAAAGTAAATGGGGTAAATTTTCTCCTAATTGGATCAAACCATATATCGTTACCCATGCCTATGGATCATGTGCTTATCATTTGTCTTCACTCGAAGGTAAACCCAAACCTAAGCCCCTTAATGCCTTGCATATTCGACCATTTTATTGTTGACGTCAAGTTCTAAACCATTTTTGTCAGTTGATCACTCATCCCTTGAGTGTTGTTCACCTTCCATATTACCCATTTTGAAGATCCAAAACTCAAAAAGAATCATGTGATTACCCATCACATTTCGGCCTTATCTTCAATATGAGTACTTCGATGGGTGTCATCATTCCCTTCATTTAATCAACTTCTTGTTGATGTCATATCAAACTAGGGGTGTGTCTAAAGCTATATGCAACAAGAGTAATTTCATCGATCTAGTAGTTGGTGGAGCTATTTTTGTATTTTTTCATTGGATCTCTTGAATGTCTTAAGGAATTCTTGGTAAAACCTTATTTAAATCAAACTATGAAAACTTCTTGAAAGTAAACACACTAGAAGCTTTCCTTGAAAGGAAACACACTGTGCGAGAATGGAAACACACTTTGCTAGAAAATAAACACACTTGCTTCTAAAAGTAAACACACTTGCTTTTAGAAATAAACACACTCAATTTAGAATGCTTGAAAACAATTTGAAGAAACAAAGAATCTATCTAAACACTGTATGAACAAGTATACAACAAAGTTTAACTAAAAGAATTAAAAAAATACATAATTAATAGATCTAAGCTATTTGCTTTGAAGAAATATAAATACCAAATAAACGAATATCCTGGTCCTTAGGGAGTGGGCCCTTGCTCCTCCTCAAATCAAGATTTAACAACTTAGAATTCTCTCAAATAGGAATGGCTATTTTATTGATAAAACATTCGGAATTACAAACGTACTGGATCTGAGTACTTAGTCTATTTCTCTTCTCTATTCTATTTCTATCTCATTCTATATCTTCTATTTCTATATATCCTATCTATCTACTGTAGGTCTACTTTTATATACATTTTACAATCATAGTTGTCTCAATGATTTTGATGAAATCGAGTCATACCCAGAATAGATGCTGAGCTAGATTGCGGTTGATCAGATTGCTGTAGGATAACTCTCCCTCGATTTACGTTCAGAAATCTTCTCGTCCTTCCTGATTGAAAGGTCATAGATGTTAAATATCTAGACATGGTTTAAAATAGATAACTCCCTATCAATTTTGGAACTTCAGAGAAGTTCTAGAACCGTAGGAATTTGTTAAGGCTCCAAACCGTGAGAGTTCTAGAGCTATCCCTAGGAGTTACGCTAACTAAGTAGGAAAGTTTCGAGCTAAATGATGAAGTTCAGTATGGAACTAGCTTGGAAGTTCCGAACTAAGTTGTGTAGGAATAAATGTTGCTAAAAACAAACTAAATGC
Organism: Taxus wallichiana var. yunnanensis; assembly: GCA_018340775.1. Taxonomy (NCBI): domain Eukaryota; kingdom Viridiplantae; phylum Streptophyta; class Pinopsida; order Cupressales; family Taxaceae; genus Taxus; species Taxus wallichiana. The sequence goes on along the minus strand of CM031242.1, from coordinate 64,293,417 downwards.
TTCCTGCTTCATTTCCTCGACTGATTTAGACCTTCTTTATTACAAAACTGAATTCATACACACAATTGTCAAGAATTCTAGAGCTTTTAACATTAGAATCACAATCAATCAAAAGAAAAACAATTACAACCTAAGTCATATAAGATCAACTAAAAGTCACATAATGTAATCAAACTTAATGAAAAGGAGAGTAAGATGAGATCATATATTATACATTAATCAGACATATTCTGGCCTCATCATTTCCCCAAAACTTACTTGTTTGTAAGTTCCTTTACAAACTTCATTCTTCAAAAGTGGGGTTATATGTTTTGCACTCCATTTGATTGATCAGATCAAATGGTTGAAACTGGATTTTCCAATGTTTAAACTTGGATGTCTTGTACCTTGCTCCTTCTTCTATTTTCCTCTCCCCTTTGTTCAAATTCGGTAGGGTCTTGAGGTTCTCTATTTTTCCAAGGAGACATGGGGTAGAGAAGTAGAGGGGGCCTTGTTTGAATTCCCATCCATATTTTCCCGTAGGTTTCATTGACTTGGGAATTATTGTGCATAATGCTTTTTCCCTTTCTAAACTCCGGATCAGATTTTTGGGGAAATTACTTCCCTTCTTCTCAAGGAAACAGTAAGGAGTTCCCACCTCTTTGAGAATCCTTCATAAATATCTTCAAATTTTTCCTCCTCATAGGAGGTGAAGGCATCCATACTCTTTTGCAGAATGACAAGATAGTGTGCCTTGAATCTCTCATCAAAGGCATGAGTTCTAAAATGTGTGAGGAAGGCGGAGGGTTTACCATAATGAGCTCTCATACGAGACTGTTGAGCTGACTTTCAATAAAAGTTTAGATTCCATTTCCTTCCATGCAATTTGGTTTTGCAAAATAGAGACAAATGCAATGAGCTAGCTCTCCCCTACATACAAGTTGATCATAAATCTGTGTTTTCTCTAGCATAAAATTGTAAAGACAAAATTCACTGCAGAAAATTTTTCTACTCAAGGCTAGAGAGAGAGAGTAAGCTTCCATGAATTTAGATTCATCTTTGAGTTCATGTGGAAGCCCACATGCGATCCTTGATAGCTGATAGCAAATGAACTTCTCTTCTAAAAGCACACTATATGCAAGAGAGGGCCTCTTGCATGCAAGTAATTTCTCACTCATAATACAGACCATATGAATTTTGGCAAGACATTTATATTTATTTCCTTCCTCATTGTAAAAATTTTCTTCCCATTCCTTTCTTGCCTTCATCTCTTCCTCCATCTTGGTCTTTAATTCTTAATTTAATGTTTTAGCTTCTCTGAGCTCCCTGTAAGTATCATTCCATAGTTGTTAGAGTGGTAAATATGAAAAATCAATCTATGAAATTTGTGGACACAACACTCTATTTTCTGGAAGCTTGAAATTCTTCCTCTTTTTCTATCAGTTGTTTCTTGGTTGCTGATAATTCCTCAATCTCTGGCCGTAAGATGGGTTGTCGGCTCTCAATGAGAATTTTCCTTTGTTCCAATTTGGGCTTGAGGAAATCCAATTCCTCATCTTTTTCTCTCGATAACAAGCTCTTCTCTAGAAAAGAACATAGCTGTTTAACTTGTTGTCTTTCTTCTTCCTCTGAAATTATTTGAGGAGTTGGTCATTCTTCCTCTATCAAAGGAAAATTTCCTTTTCTTATCCTGGATGTCAACTCTTCTTCTTCATGTGGCACTAGCTGATGGTTCAGCCAATTCCTAAAAATCTTGCTCTTCAAATCTCTCTTCTCCTTTGTCCATTTCAGCTTGACTTGGCTCAAGAGGAGTCATGGCCATGTTGCCCAAAATGTGAGTAGCTTCTTCTTCCATCCTTTCCTGCTCACTCCTTCCTTCTGGGGTTTCCCTTGACCTCTTATGAATTTTTCTTATTTGGGGAAGTTCAACATGCCCAACAGTGAATTTCCTTCTAGAGCTTCTTCTTACTATTCTTTCTTGCTCTTGTGTGGGTGAGCTATCACCGTCAGAGATAGATATTGGCTCCCTAAAGTTGCTGCAGAAGAAGGAATTTCCTTCACAGGTACAGAAGGCTTTGTTATTTTTATCTTTCTCACTGACCTTCTTATTTTTGGTATATTTTCTCTTTCCATTTCCCTCTATCCTTCTACAGGGGCATCAATTTCTAGATTAGCTAAAGGAGAGAATGGGCTGGAATTATTCTTATGATAATATTAGGGTTTTTCTTGAACTTTCCAAGAAACTTGTCCCAAATTTCTTCTCCATTCTTCTTTGACAGGAAATGGTTTTGGCATATTAAATGAATTATACCATGATGCCTAATTGTCCCAGACCCCAAGAATACCTTTGAGCCACAAGTATGAATGGAATAAAAAAGAAACCCTTGAAGGTTTAGTATGTACTCATATTTGGTGGCTTCATACTTTAGATATATGAGCATTTTTATTTTTTTTATTTTTTGAGGGGGAAGAAAATGCCATTTGCTGGTTTTCATCGCCTTCCCTTTATTTCGGATCTATCATCTGGTTATTTGATCATTTTGGAAGAACTTCGAGTTCTTCTATATTATCAAATTCTTTGTCTCTGGACACTTCTTAATCTTCCTAAAAAATTCATTCTTAGTGGGAGGCTTCCTATAGAGTTTCAGCCTATGTCCATTGACCAAGACTATTCTCATGCTTTGCCATCAATGGGAAGTAACTAAATAGAACCATTTTCAAATATCTGTTCAATCGATAGGGTCCCAACCATCGGTTCTCAATTTTACCTTGAACTTTTGGTACTTAGAATCAAACATCAATGCCTAGTCTCCTACTTTGAATTGCCTTCTCTTGATATGTGTGTCATGCCATTGCTTCGTTTGCTCTTGAATCATCTCTATTTGCTGAAGTGATTCCAACCTTAATTCATCCAACTCATTGAGTTGAAGGATTCTTTATTTTTGAGCTGCATTCAACTCAATTCCCACCTTCTTCGTTGTCCTCAATGTCTAAAGTTAAAACTCTATATAGGCAACGAGGATTTTCCCCATAGACTAATTCATATGGTGAAAACCACGATGTAGTTTTCAAGTTGTATTATAAGCCCGAAAGACATAACTTTCGGTAGTCTCTTTACCCAATCTTTTCTCCCATCTTCAACTATTTTGGTAAGGATGCTCTCCAATTCTCTGTTTGTTACTTCAGCTTGTCCATTTATTTGTGGGTGGTAAGGAGATGACTTCCTATGATTCATTTGGTAATACCTTGTGAAAGCTTGGATCATATTAGACATGAATTGTGGTCCTGATCTAAAACTATGCTCCTTGGTTCTCCAAACTTTATCATAATTCTATTCCAAAGGAAATCAGCAACTACTTCCTCGGTGGAATTTTTCAATGCCTCGCACTTCGCCCATTTTGTCACATAGTCGGTACATACAAGAATATATTCCTTCCTTGTGAAGGAGAATTAAAGGGACCAACAAAATCCAATCCCCATCTCTCAAATGGTTCAATCACAACTTAAGGATAAAGAAGAATTTCATTGGTGAAAGTTGGTGTCCCATCCTTTGACAAGGATCACACCTCTTAATATATTTCTTCACATCCTTATACAGAGATGGCCAATAATAAGCGATGCCAACTTTCTTATGAGTTTTTCTTTTTCTTGAATAGTGTTCTCCACTTGGTTCATCATGACATGCTCTAAGGATGTCAAAGATTTCATCCTCTCTTACACACTGTGCAAGACAAACCACACTTAAATAGCATTCCATTTAACCATTTGAATTATGCATTGGTTTTAATTAAGTTCTTTACTTGTTTCTTAGTGAAAGAAGGAGGAAAATTCCTTGTTGCAAGATAATTTTCCATATCAAGTAAACCATGGTGTATTTCTTTGAGATTGAAAATAGTTGTTCATCTGGAAAGTTATCCTTGACTAGATCTTGCTCCCTGTGGTGGTTAGTCTTGACAAAAATCAGCTACCACATTAGATTTTCCTAGATTGTCCACAATGGTAATATCAAATTATTGCAAAAGTAATAACCATCTAATGACTCTTCCTCCAACCACTAGTTTGTTCATTAAATACTTAATTGCTGAATGATTTGTGTGTACAAATATCTTGTACCCTATAATGTAATGTCTAAATTTATTGATTACATAATTCACATCAAGAAATTCCTTTTCGAGTCTTTGGTGTGATTCTTTTCGGTGGGATTAAGATTCTCGCTAAGATAGTAAATGGCATACATCTTTCCTTCCTCATCTTTCTATCCCAATACTGCACCAATGGAATAATTTGAGGCATCTATTTGGATATGAAATGGATTTTCCCAATTAGGACCTCTCAATATTGGGGCACTGATTAATTTCTCTTTAATTTCTTCAAAAGAATGCTGACACTTTTCATCCCAAATACATTCACAGTCCTTGGTTAGCAAATTAAACATGGGGGCAAAAATTTTACTAAAATATTTTATAAAGGGCCTATAGTACCAGGATGCCCTATAAATTATTTGATATCGTGGGGGTTTAAGGAATAAGTAAATCTGAAATGATCCTAATTTTGTTTTGATCCACCTGATTTTTTTGAAATATGGTGTCCTAATACAATTCCCTCATCCACCATCATCAAACATTTTTCATCACTAAGAGACAGGTTGTGTTGTTCACATCTTGTTAACACTCTATCTAGATTTCTCAAAGCATCTTCAAATGTATCTCCATGTACAGTGAAGTCATCCATATATACTTCAACACAATCATTTGTTAGATCAACAAAGATTGCAAGTACAACTCTCTAGAAAGTTGCAGGAGTATTGCATAAACCAAATGGTAACACCCTATAGGAAAAGGTTCCCCATGGACATGTAAATGTAGTTTTGTCCTGATCTTCAACAGTATCTCCGATCTGATTGTACCCACTCTGACCATCCAAGAAAGAAAAGTATTGTTTACTGAAAGGTTATTTAGGACTTGATCTACGAATGGTAAGGGAAAATAATCTCTCATTGTGGCTTTGTTTAGTTCCCTATATTCAACACATATTATCCATTTTCTATTATTTTTGGGAACAATTACAAGAGGAGATACCCACCTTTGGCTATCGAGATAGGGTAGATGAAACCTACTTGTAATAGTTTTTAATGTCTTGTTTGACTATATCCCTTAAAGTTGGGTTAATCCTTCTTTGAGGCTGCCTAAATGGTTTAATGTTTTCAATATAGATGTGATGAGTACAGATACTTAGATGAATCCCCTTCATATATTTGTAATCCCAAACAAAAGATTTAGTATGATTTTTTAGAACATCAAACAATTTAGCTTCTTCATCCTCCTTCAACCAATTGTTAATGTTTAAAGTTTTACCTAGTTGAATTTCAACATGCTTGGTTCTAATATGTGATGAACTAATTTGTGGGAAGGGTTTCATTAAAGTATTTAATGGACATGCATGTGGTAATAACATATGGTATGTAGCAACATCTCCAAAATTTCCTTGAGACAGAATACTAGAAAAATGATAGTAATGAGAATTATGATACTTATCTCTTTACAGGCCAAATTCCTCGTCACTGCTACTTTCCAGAAATTCTTCACCACTTCTGATGTACTTGAAACTGAAGCTACTAATTCATCCTCTCCCCATGAGAAATATCATTCCTCAGAGTCAAAACATTTTAAATCAAAGAATACTACTATTGTCGTGGTTTGGAACTAAATGTGGTGGTTTAGAACTATAGCCGTAGGTTCTGGAACTAAATTTGTGGGTTTGAACTAAGTTCGCAGGTTTCAGAACTAAGTTCGTGGGTTCTAGAACTAAGTTCATGGGTTCTAGAACTATTTCGATTGCTTCGAGGACAACAAGTTCTCATCCAATGGTGGATTAATCATCTCTTCTACTTCTCTTACATGATCCTACAATGTGATCATAGCCAAAGAAGAAAAATTTTGTTTATTAGTTTTAGGAGAATCAACCCACAATTGTTCATGATTGTCAGTAAAAGGTTGTGCAGTAGGATATAAGGAAATTTTTTAGAGTTCTTACCATTCGAGATTGTCATATCACCTAACCTACAATCTATCAAAGCAGCAACTGTAGCTAACCATGGTCTACCCAAAATAATGGGATAACCCAATGTTTTACCTTTTGGCTGCAGTATAAGGAAGTCAACTAGATATTCCCATGACTCCACCATAACCGCCATGTCTTCAATAATTCCTTCTAGTTTTGCTATAGACTGATATGTCATCTACAATATGGTATTAGTAGGTTGTATACCCATTAATGGTAATGTTTTTAGAGTATCCATTGTCATTACATTGATAGAAACTCCCAAATCTATCAAAACATTATGTACATCCTTATTTCCTATAGAGACATAAATAACAAGACTTCCAGGATCTCCATATTTGGGAAGTAAATTTTTCCTGCTAATAAATCAACAAGTTTCCCATCTACTTTGATAGTCTTGGGGTACTGTTTCTTCCTTCCAAGATTTTTCATACATAACATTTTGATTAATTTGTTCAATTTTGGAATATATTTAATTGCTTGTAACAGTGGTATTTCAATATTCAATTTCCTTAGTTCCTGTACCAATTCAGACTCTTTGATTTCTATAGCTTCTTTGAATCTATCTGGAAATGGAGTCTCAGTAGTGTTGCTATCTGGATCCTTTTCTTTTCTTTCTATATCCTCTTTTGGAACAACAGTACTAGGGATTTCATTTTCTTTTGTCATTTCAATGATTATGAGGGGTGGACTGTTAATGATTTTCCTAGATCTAGTTTGAATATCCTTACAATCCATAGCATGTAAATCAACTAATTTTTCTAGTTATGTTCCATAAACAGGATTTGTTTGTTTGTTTCTTGGATTTGCTACTTGGCTATGCTAGAGTTTGTGTTTGGACTGCATTATCATTTTGTGATTTTTGTGCAGGGGATCCCATGATGGCATGTTGATTCTGATTTGGATATGTTCTTCCTTGAGCATAATTACTAGGGTTCCATCTAGGTTGTGACCAAGCATAAGGATTTCCTTGACCATCCCATGGTTGTTGATGTCCTTGAGCATACCAAGCTTGATTTTCCTAATCTTGAGGGTTCCAAGTTGGTTGAGTTACCCAAGGAGGTTGTCCCTAATTTTGTGGTATTGGTGAGAAACCCATGGAATTGTCCAAGGATTAGGAACTGATCTTGGCATAAACTACCCTTGGTTAGGTTGTCTCTGAACAAAATTCAATTCTTTTGTTGTAGGTGAGGCACTGGTTTGTTTAAGCTGATTCTTAATAATGGGAAGTAAAGAAAAACCATCAGTATCATGTTTTTAGATTCATAGATAAGACACATTTCTATTTTATCCAAAGGAAAGTCTCTTAATGCATGCTTCTTCTGCATCGAGGACAATACATAGCTAATGGTTCAATTTTAGAATTTTCTTTAGCTTGTAATCCATCCTTATTAGAGGTTAATTTCACTAAAATGTATGTTTTAAAGTTTGCTAACTCATCCATTAGTTTTTTCATATCTGGATTGGACTTTTCACCGATTTTCCTTTTCTAGGTCCACCTCTCATTCGGAATAACTTCTATAAATCTCTTTAATTATATTCATTATTATTTGATCAATGTCTCCACCTCCTATCAAGTTAAGGGCTTCTCTATATTCATCATCCAAACCTTTAAGAAAAATGGTTTTACTTAACTCCTCTGTAAGCACACATACACATCTTTTACTAACAAAAAGGAATCTGTCTAAATAGTCTTCTATGTTTTCATCATCCTCCTACTTGATTTTGAAGAATTCTTCCTTCCTATTTCTCCCTATGGAATAATCTAGGTATTTATCTAGGAAGGCAGTCTCCATTTGTGCCCAAGTGCTAATAGAGTTGGATGGTAATCCCATGAACCACCTCATTGCTGCATCCTTCAAAGTGGATGGAAACAACTTGAGTTTTTGATTATCTATCTTATAATCATAGGTTTGACATGGTACCTTAAACTCAAATAGAAATTGGTCAGGATCTTTAGATGACATCCCTCTAAAGGTGGGTAAATGTGTAGGTGATATATTTTTCATTGATGTATCATCATCTCCCAATTGGATTGGATAGGTAAAGGTCCTATCAAGTTCTCTCTCAGCTTCTCGTGCCATTTAAAAAATATTTTCTGAATTTTCCTCCCAATCAATGTGGTAAGTGATATGTCTTGGGGAAGGTGAAAAAGTCAGGAGTAGGAGGTTGACTACTCAATTGAGAATCAAAACTCGCCATAAATGGATCTTGAGTAATAAGTCTTTTCCTAAAATTTCTACTTCCTTCAGGTGAGTGATCTAAGAATTCCAAAAATGGAAATTTGTTTCTTGTCTAATAGGGGATGATGGTGTCTCCAATTCTTGATCAATTTCCTTACTTTGACTAGAGGATGTTATGAATTCTTGTGAAGATGTTTTTGGGAGGAATCTACCCTGTGAGTCTCTTGGTCTACTCATATATTTTGTGATATAGTAGGGAAGATCCTTCAACTACTAGATGTATGATTTGTTGCTCTTGCTAACACTTAATTAGAAAGTTCCAACTAGTGGTCCCTAGAAATGGCACCAAAAATGATGGGTGTCATCATTCCCTTCATTTAATCAACTTCTTGTTAATGTCATATCAAACTAGGGGTGTGTCTAAAACTATATGCAATAAGATTAATTTCATTAATCTAGTAATTTCTTGGAGCTATTTTTGTATTTTCTGGGGGATCTCTTTAATGTCTTAAGGACTTCTTGGTAAAACCTTATTTAAATAAAACTATGAAAACTTGTTGAAAGTAAACACACTGGAAGCTTTGCTGAAAGGAAACACACTATGCAGAATGGAAACACACTTGCTCTTTGGAAAATAAACACACTTGCTTCTGAAAGTAAACACACTTGCTTTTGGAAATAAACACACTCAATTTAGAATTCTTGAAAACAATTGCAAGAAATATAAGAATCTATCTAAACACCTGCAAGAACAAGTATACAATAGAGTTTAACTAAAAGAATTAAAATAATACAGAATTAATAGATCTAAGCTATTTGCTAAAGAAATATAAATACCAAATAAATGAATATCCTGGTCCTTGGGGAGTGGGCCCTTTCTCCTCCTCGAATTAGGATTTAACAACTTAGAATTCTCTCAAATAGGAATGGCTATTTTATTGATAAAACATTCAAAATTACAAATGTACTAGATCTGAGTACTTAGTCTATTTCTCTTCTCTGTTCTATTTCTATCTCATTCTATATCTTCTATTTCTATATATCCTATCTATCTACTGTAGGTCTTATTTTATATACATTTTACAATCACATTTGTCTCAATGTTTTTGATGAAATCAAATCATGCTCAGAATAGATGCTGAGCCGGATTGTGGTTCATCAGATAGGTATGAGGATATCTACATTCAGAAATATTCTTGTCCTTCCTGATTGAAAGGGTCATAGATGCAAAATCTCTGGGTGTGGTTTAAAATAGATAACTCCCTATCAGTTCTAGAACTTTGGAGAAGTTCCAGAACCATATGAATTTGTTAAGGCTCCAAACCATGAGAGTTCTGGAGCTATCCCAGGAGTTCCAAATCTAAGTCCAAAAATTCGAAACTAAATATTGGAGTTCGGAACTAATTTTGAAAGTTCTAGAACTAAATGATGACTATGTGATGGAGTTCTAAAACTAGCTTGGAAGTTCTAGAACTAAGCTGTGTAGGAACATATGTTGCTGAAAAACAAATTGAATGCTTCCTACTTCATTTCCTCGACTGATTTAGACCTACTTTATTACAAAACTAAATTCAAACACACACTTGTCAGGAATTCTAGAGCTTTTAACATTAGAATCAAAATCAATCAAAAGATAGACAATTACATCCTAACTCATATCAGATCAACTAAAAGTCACACAATGCAATCAAACTTAATCAAAAGGAGAGTAAGATGAGATCATATATTATACATTAATCGGACATATTCTGGCCTCATCAAGTACCATGACTCTACTCATAGCATGATTCTAATGGATAATTTTCATCTTCTTCAAGATGGAATCCCAAGGTTATTCATCACTTGAAACCACCTATTTCATAGTTAATCTTTGTGTACTAGGGTCTTGTTTTCTAAACAAGAATATAATATTCCTCTATAGTCTTGTCCATGACTTAAACTTCCAAAAACAAAAGGGATGCAACTCCTTGAGTCAAACTTCCAAAAAAATGACTCCCTCACAAGGGACATCTCTTCATTCTAATTTCTCCACTAAAAATAGACTGATACCTTAAAGGAAAGCTATATCAAGTCATGTCACAAATCCAATCAAAATATCCACGAGGCTTCCCGCATCGATCAGCCTTCACGAAGACCTCAAGGAGATAATATAATCATCCCATAGAGACTTCCCACATCGATCAGTCTATTAAAAGAACAAACAAACAACCAAATGAAGAAAAAGATAAATTTTTGTCATGGAATTGCCTATTTTTGATCATGGGTTTCTTGTTACGAAAAACATCTTTGTCGTACACTAAGTTACGCTAAACAACCGATTCTCACCTCCTTGACTTTTCACCTAATTTTCTATTTACTCATGGGACTTACCACGACCATGACATTTTTGTGATTATGTGACTTTCTTCACCCTTAGAATGGTCCATTATGCGATGCCTTTAGGGTCTTACATTCATAATCCCATCTTAGGTATGGTCGACTCATTAGGGCTTTTATCAATTAAGCGGCTCTTTTACCACTGTTACCATTCGTCTTCCTCATTACTTATTGATTATCCTATACATGACTTGATCATTGACACCTATATTTAACAATAAATCAACCATGCCTATGACCTAAACTCACTCATTCATATAACCTACAATCAACCATGCCTCATGCCTACCAACCCATTCATTTACTTTATGATAAACCTCCCTAGCTTATGGGAGAACTACATCAACATGAGGTCACTTTTCATTGGGACTATGTAGGAAACACTTTGAGGGCATGGAGCCCTTGGAGGTTAGCTCATCCACTCTTTACCCTAACTAATTTCCCCTTTCACTTTCCTATTCACATTCTACCTTAGTTAGTTTCCATTTTATATCAATGAATGGAAATTAAACCAAATAAGCGTAAAATGATACACATTTTATTACATAATCAAATCATTCATTTATCATTTTCACATTTCAACTATAACACATATTTGGAAATTAAAACCATAACCTATATATACATCACCATTTGTCCCCCATGTTACCTACAACTGGGACATTACCTCATACCTAAACATAACTTTGACTCAACCATGCCTAAACATGACTGACTCAGCCATGCCTACCTTTGACGACTCGCCATGCCTCACCATGCCTACCAAAACTATTTTCCATCCATCTATACATAACAATAAAAATATTCCATCACAAGTACATCATCAAGAAATCATTCATCTCATCATACAAATATGTATATCCATATAATATACATTGATTTCAAATAATAATCACAATCCCTCAAAAATCTCATATCTGACCTCACCATCTTCAACACGCTTGAGACAATATATGATAAAAAATAACTAAAAATCTTGTAGACAACCTCACCATCTTTGGCACGCAGGCCGGTATATATATCAAAAATGTGTCAACAACATAGATACACTGATCATAAATGGTGACTAATCATCACCCCACCTGATATCCATCCTGTATCACCAGTCTCCTCCATCTCCCCTCCAGTGGGGTGCCTTTCCAACCTCTCTCCCCCTCACCTTGGTCTTCCCTACGATGCCCCCTCACCTTGATCCATCCTCTGCCTGTACACCGATTGCCTCGCCCTTACCTATCCTAGGGCTCACCTGCCCCTCTGTACTCTCTACACTATGCGTACGAGACCTGGTCCTCTCACTCGAGGCATAATGTGATCTATAATATGCATATGATGGGATGTCTATTTTGGAAGCCATCAAGTAATCTTGATAATACCATGCCTCTCTTAGGGAATCCCTAAACCTAGACATAGGTACTATCTGGAGGCACCATCGATCTCGGACCCTATACCTATCTCTCGGGACCCTATCCCACTAGTACCTATCAAGAGGGACCTTGTCCCTGTGCTGTACATGTCGAGGGACCCTATCCCACCCCTACTAGTATTTGAGCCTAAAGCACTTGCACCTTGTGCTTGTGTGTGTAGTGGCCAAGCCTGTAAACTTGTAACCTATACTTGTAGGGAGGCCACCTATACCCCATCCCCATCTCCACCCTATACGGGTGCCTATTCCTATGCTACTTGGGCCTATAGAGTGGCCACATGTTCTGCAAAGTGGCAACTTGTGCCTCTGAACTTGTCAACTACCCTTGCACTATCCCCAACTATGTAATTAGGGTAGCCACCTGCCCTGTAGGGCATCCCTCTACACTATGATGGTGGCTAAATATGGCTTCCCTGATGATCTTGCTTGTAAACATGCAGCCCACCACTGTCTATATCTATTAGTAACCTTGACATCATCAATCCACCAGTCTATCACCTGGTCCTCCTACCTGTCGGCACCATCGGTTATGGTAGAGGTAGAGGCCTCTCCACATCATCCCTCCTATAATGTGGGAAGGGTAGGGGTATATCTGAAGTAGCCTAAACCTGTTGAACCCTATCTACGGGTATCATCTTGTGCTCTCCTGCACATCGCCCCTCTATCCATCAGAGCAGTTGTAGCTCCTCGGCCATCCACCCATATGACAGGAAACCCACATATGGCCTCTAAATGATGTCCATGCTGGACAACCCCTCTAGAAAATGCTTGTAATAGGCTACATTGTGTGTAGCTCTAGAATATCAGTGTTCCCCAATCGCAAGCACCCATCACCTAAATCCCACTTGAACAAAACCTAGCCTGATTGCATTAACCCAGGGAATACCAACTAGATGCACACGCACAATGTGCTCATATGACCAATAATGAAGTAGGAAAGTGCAACATAGGATAAACCTCTGTAGCCACCCATAAGCCCATAGTTCTCTGTATACCTATACCAGGAATGTGAGCACCCATGAAAAATAGGTCCTGTTCTCCACCATATCATGTAGAACCCCCATCAATGATGGTGGGACTCTCCGACCCTCTACATTTGGCAAGTACAAAATAACATACTGCTTCCATCAACAACACCACTAGCCTCATCTTCTCCGAATGGGCTTGGTGCATATTTCGTAGCTCATACTAGAACTATCAAACCTTAACTCCATGACCCCTTGCCAAACATGGTCAACATAAACTCCTCAGACTCCTCGAGGAGATCAGAATACACCACTGCATCCCCACTATAGTTAATCACAAGATCTTGAACACATCCTCCAAGGTGTTTGTGATCTCACCCAATGGAAAATGGAATGTATTGGTCACCTGAATCCCATATGTTAATGAGAGCGACCATCAAACTCAGCTCCTAGAATACGTGCCGTTAGCGTTTAACCCCAATCAGGCCAACCTTTGCAAAATGGTGCCAATCATCAACTGTCGCACTCCCTCATACCTCCACGAGTAGGGGCGGTACCCTATCTCACATCCGTAGCTACTCTCGGCCCACATTCAACAAATCACAAACATTATTAATGCTTGATTTTACCCAACATTTCCCTTAACCACTCACCTTTTTCCCCACCCCTCAATCGTTATCTATTTGAACCACTTTACCTATCCTTTTCCTTTACCTTTCCTTGACCTCTATCCCTTTAATCCTAACCAACACCGGTCCTTTATAATTGGAATCGGTTCCCCATACTTGAACGATGCTAACTTATGCGACCGGCGTCAACCATACCTTGATCGACATCAATCATTGTCACCACACACAAACCCAAAACCCCTATTTTTCTATCCCCAACATACCAAATACCCTATTCACCTATCTCATTCTACTCAATCCTCACCTCTATCCCTCCCCACCCTTATTTTCCCTATCTATGCCCTCTCCCACCCCTCCTTACATCATTTTAACCACAATTTTAATTTATTTAACCTACCCAACCCTCCCAACCTATTTTCCTTTCTTCCCCTACCAAATATGTCAAAAAGATTAGCTCTTACCTTGTCTCGCGTCACCTCCGTGGTGACATGTATCAGCAGCGTTGCGTCGGTGGCCCACCCAAACCCTCTCCCACATCTTCCATGCCAAATCCACCTCAATATCTCTAAAATCACCTCGCTCCCACTGATTTTGTGGACCCATCTACCTGGATCTCCTCTCCGACCCGAGTTCTTCTTCTTAGTAGGGTATCGTTCCTCGTACTTTTCTCTTGACAAAGCACAAATCATTCAACGCTCTGCCATTTTCCCAAAATTCAAAACATACAAATGAATCTGTATTATATGGATATTTCTTTTTATACCCAAATCAGCATGACTAGTTTCATTCATGTCATCCCCTAGCCAACCAACTTCGGTTATTTCCTAAGCGGCATCGATTACCTACCATGCTCCTTTCAATATGTTTTTATCATTCTTGACCCACATTTATCCTTCCCACCACCTTGTTGACCTAACTTTGCCCTTTTTAACCACCTACTTACCATCCCATCCTACCTATACCTATCCTTAATTGCATTTCGAGACTTATTATTTTACTCATCCTTGGCCTTACCCATGTTGTCACCTACACATCCGAACTGGACCACTATTTGTGACCTTCAAACCCATGTGCTCGTTATACCGTGCGATGTTTTTACTGTTTTGTTTTTTCTAATGACCTTACCTTGCCTATAATCATGTAGTTTACCCCAACCCAACCCATGGTGTGCAGAACATACCTAAACATTCCTACACTGACCTATGTTGTGTTTTACGCACCATATCCTATGCCTTGGATACGACTCACTTCCACCCTATTTGGATAGACATATTGACCTTGGACAATGTTGAGTTTACAAGATTTTCACTCTGGTACCGTACCATAGTTTATACGTGTGTGTATGTTTGAATATCACTACCTTTGACCCTAGCCCATTTCCCTATTTTACCAATTTGACCTTTACCCCATTACCTGTTTTTAACTCCACTATCCTACCCACACCTACCTACCTAACCATTGTTTAAGTGGATATTCCCATGTCCTCACCCATTGTATCTTGTGATGATGGTACCTATTTTTCTCAACCTAATAGCCTTACATTCCTATGGTCGTGACCCTTATCCAAACAAACCTTGACCTTTTGAATGTTCCATAACCACACCTATGCATTCTGCATCTTATCCCATTAATTACCCGGATTGTATCCTTTACCTTGATATCTGGACCTCAACAACCCTTGTTTGGATGACCTTTACAACCCTAGCTAACGTACATTTTTTATGTTGAGAAACTGGGCATCTCATGGAATTTCACAACATGTGTGTATGTCTGAATGCTCTACCTAATCACCCACCCTACTTACAATCACCATACCCTCGACCATCACCTTCTTCACAACTAACCATATTTTCTCAAACCACCCACCTCCTCATTTTATCAAACCACTCACCACTTCCTTCTCTCACCTCATCAGTTCCTAGTTTGAAGTGGATTACCTTTACCCACACTTAGGGCAACATCACCTTCACCCACACATGGGGCAACCACATCTTATTTTTGTCAGTGTCTCTTACCAATACAAGCTATGCAACAAAAAAGGGAAAAATGTAGACACCAAAATTGGGTCACACTCCCCTTGGTTCCTTGTTAAATAACCAAATCAAACATATTCACCTAACCATAGCCCCTCCCACCCCACATTAATATTAATTTAATTAACTTAATTAAATTAATACCCATCCTCATAATATTCATTACTTAATTATTTTAACTAAGATAATTTCCACCACACCCCACACCTATTCTTGACATGTTTCCATAACTAACTAAGACTTGGTCCCACTTACCTTAATGAGCTAAGACTTAGTTTAACCCTTAAAATCAATGCCTATTATCCCTCTAACCACCTTCCTACTCATAAAAAGGTAACATCCATTCAGATCTGGGAAAAGGCGAAGACTGATCAAAAGATGTGAGATATGCAATTTTTAGTAAACCTAGAAAATCTTGCCTTAATTGATGCCGGTCACCCCTAAACCAATGGTGGTCAACTCGGAACCTCCATTGGTTATCGTTTATTCACCTTAGTAATCTTGTTTTGGGTTGGCACATTCTGAGATCAGAGAGACAAGAAGAGAGTTACATGCAATGAGAACCAGAACCAGCAATTGAGATCAAAGAGACAAGAAGAGACTTTGCTTATGTCTCACTTTAAGTTGTTTTAAATAGTGGATTGACAACCATTTAAGGAGTATCACACTTCTTGGATCTAATAAACGCTAGGTTTTCCCTTTGTCATATATAATTTAACTCTTCTTTTGTGGTCCTATTTTTTATTTCAGGTAGTTCCTCCCAGCCAAAAGGAATCTCTCATAGTCAACATTGGATTGAGAAATTAGAACACACGCAACAACCATCAATTGACCGACATAAACACATATTCCTCCTTGGCCCTTACCCTTATTTGTTTTGTCTCAATAATGTAAAGAAAATGGTGAAACAAAGAGAGTTTGGTTGGTCATTTGGCTCTGATAGGTATTACACCAACATTCAACCACAAAAATCCCTTTCTCTTTTGGGATGGGGTGAAAATTACACAAGAAAAATTCAAACATCTCCTACTTAAAATTTAAACCCCATTAGTCATGTGAGGATAGAAGAGGTTGATCAACCTAATGCAAACCACGTTACTATCACAAGAGGAATAGATCCTTACCCTAGAATCTTGTCAAAACCTCACATTTCAATGCAATCAATAGAAGATGACATCTTTGCATGAATAGATGATCCCCTCTGTCAAATAGATGAGTCTTTAGATAGGATGAAGGTTCATGCATCGAAAACCTATCCTAATATTCCTATTTTAAAGGAAGATAAGAATTGTAATGTTGAATAATTAATGACAGGGTATTATGTACCTTCTAATCTAAACCTTACATCGTAGACACTCAAACAAGGGACTCAATCCTCTCCCAATGATTTCATTCATACCTTAGTAGGGAGGATTAGAGAACTAGAAAGTTCCCAAACATCAAAACTAAATTATTCAATGGGGCTAAACATGGGGTATCTAGTTTAAAATAAAGGATACATCCCTATCAATGAACAACCAATGCAACATCTTTTGTAACAAGGTTATCCAATTCATTCAAATCCATGTGATCTTCTCATAGAATTATACACACTAGGGATGGGTCCTCATACTTCTCAAGCTTATCCTACGCAAGGGCTAGCTATAAGTTCCTTATCAAATGCCTGCCACAACGGGCAATATGATGTTCACGGTTTTATACTGCTTTATCCCTTATCCTGGTACTATCCCACCTTACTTGCATATGTATTCGAAGTCACCCAAATGGAACCATATTCCATTCCCACTCCTTATGCGTAGTATCAAGGATCTCCATATATTCTAGTCAATTCCTATAATTCGGCGTATCCATCTCCTCCTCCTTTACCTCTTCATCAAGGATCTTCAATGGTGTAATCTTATGCAATGGGTACCTATCTTTGAGTACTTAAAGGAGCCTCTTGACTTCACCATACGTAGTTTCATGCTTCTAAGCCTTTGTTGCACGATCTTAAAATTTTTAAGGCGAAGGAGACCCAAATTCTCATATCAAATCCTACGTTACGCCATTAGGGAATTGGTTCCTTGGGAGGATGTGGTGGATAAAATATTTTGAAGACTCTCGAAGGAATTTCATTGGATTGGTATTATCAGATTTCAGAAGCCTCCATACACTCATTTAAACAAATTTTTTCTGAATTTGTTAGATAATTTGATAAGAACAAGTTGTTGCATACATGGATTAGGGAGTTTCTTAATATTAGATAGGAGAAAAGCTGAATATGTTACCAATTTCATCCAAAGATGGCGTCGTTTCTATTTTCCTCTGCAAGTGCACCCAACATGGACCGAGATAGAACTCTTTGATCTTTTTTTGCACTTTCTCAATTGAGAGACTAAGGAAGAGGTCCAAAAGTTTCATTTTCATAGTTATGAGGAAGTTTTGGAATGTGTGCTTTGAATTTACCAAACCGCTTATTGATAGTGGGCGTAAGACCTACGGTCCCAATGGGAAATTGGTATCCCTGAATCGGAAAAATGAAAACTATCACAAAAAGGTGCCAAAAACCAAGAACCAAAGGGTGTGAATCATAATCAAGGTGATATGACAAATGATGATATTGAGAAAACCAAAAATGCTAGTTTTACTGAACAACGAATAACACAATAATAATGAAAATAAAAATAAAAACAACTTAGGCAATAAAAAGGCCCTAATACTATGTCTTATGTCAACAAATTGTTAGAGTAGGTATTTACCTTAAGCTCATATTCACCTAGGTACTTTATTTACTTTTATTGTATTTATCCTCACCCACTTATGTGTGTGGATATTTCTTTTATCTTATTTAGATATTAGGAGATATTATCTAGTTGTTAGGTATAGTTCTTTCCTTGATCTATGGTATTGACTAGATCCTTGATGTCTAGTTCTCTCCTAAATCTATGGTCTTGACTAGTTATTTGATGAATAGTTATTTCCTTGATTTATGGCTTGATCTATAACCTTGACTGGTTCTTAGATTGTTATTCCTTGCCTATTTAAGCAAGGCCCATTCTCAATGTATTGCATTGAGTTCCATAATAATATATGATATTGCTGCTCATTTGTTTGCAAAGGTTTTATGTAAATCTATTCTGGTGAATTGCTTTCATCTTATTGATCATGGTGTTTGATTAGCATCTGTGTTCTTGGCTTTGTCACGATCCGGATATCGTTCGTTTCATGGTATCGGAGCGGAGATTGCTTTGTTGACATCCATCTGTAAGTTTTATTTTGAAAATAAAATCTTTGTATATTCATATATTTGGGATTTTGTCATATTTTGTTCTTTGTGTGTGGTTTTATACAAAGCAGAGGCTTTCATTGGATCCGAGAAGGTGTGAAAACCCTAAGATGAAGCTGTAAAGTTGGCCATTTTTGTAGATAGTTTTTTGGTTTTTTTGTTGTTACTGGGAGGAGCACACTAGTGCACCTTGGGATTCATGCCCCATTAAAATCCTTAGCCCTTGGTCATATGGTATGGTCATATGAGGGCTTAAAGCTTGTGATTCTAACTAGTAGGTTCTTAACTTCATCCCCCTTTAATTTTATTTGTGTGGTGAAGGCAACAACAATTTTTTTTAATGGCAACTAAAATAAATAATGAGCAAAATATTAAAAAAGCTTGTAACTTTTAATTGGTAGCTCGGTTTTGAGAGTCGTTTTATGCAAAAGTGTTTGTTTTTTCATGTTTTTTCCATTAGAAATATTTATTTTGAGACTTGAAATATAATTATAAAGTGCCAAATATGGAGGAGTGTTGTAATCAATTGTGGATGCAATATCAATGAGCTCCGATGTTCTAAACTTTAGGGAGTTGCATTTTGTATCTATCATGGATTCGAGAATGATATTGTAAAATTTTTGGAAGAAAATAGATCACTCAAGAAGTGAAATTCTCTTCTACAATCACTCATTCACGATAAGGATACAATAATACACTTCATGCAAAACAAAATTGCTAGCCTACAACATCACCATCATATTGTGGATAACCATATCCATGCTCCTAGTCCACTTGCAGCTATTGCTCGAACCCCTTGACATTAATCATGCCGGTCTTTGAGTCTATTCCTGATCTTGGTGCTCATACACCTATGAAGCTTGTTACTGCATGCTCTTCCACATCTGTGCCTATTACAGTACCACATGTTGTGTATCCTACTTCTACTCAATTGCATGGCCTTTTAAAGAAGAATACCCTTTGCATTCAGATCTCGCATGCTTCGTTCTATGGATCTCACTAATGGAGTCATTGAAAAACATTCATAGGGTATTTTTTCCTCTATTCCACATGTTAAGTGGAATTCTAGTCGTGACATTGGCTTTCGAGAAGATACTTCATTGGGATCAAACATTGACAGAGATCATTTTTTTGTTTTCTCGACTCTTTCGAGGATCATGGGGAACACATGAGTTTTATACTTTCACTCGGCTTGAGAAACCTAAGATTTCAGCTATCGGACATGATCAACTTTGACACACATTTTGATGTTCTTTACATGCATCTATTGTGCATTTTACACCAAGTCATATGTAGGCATCTTCTTCATCCATCCATGTTGATTTGGGGTGGATATTTGATCACTCATGGTGGTGACATAGGAATTCATTGAGAGGAATCTATAGGCATGGCTCCTCCACCTATAGACACCAAATTTGTGTCTTACGACACCCGTGCCCAACACATCTCATTTCGCAACCTAACCTCACCACTTAAACCTTACACAATTATTTATTAATTACCTTATAATTAATAAATCCACATCTCAAACCTGCCACCTCATTTCACCACCTCATCATGATCTAGCCCTAACCCTAAACTAACCTAATTAAGACCTATAACTTGGTCTACATCTACACCCATGACTAATTACTTCTCACCCACACCAAAACCAACTTTGATCATGACTTGACCAAGCCCAAAACTAATCCCTGGGAAAAGGAGGGAAAGTTGGCTATTTTACTAAAAATAGCCCACTTTGAGTTCATGACATCGGTTCTACTCGACCGCCGTCGGTTACATGTAACCGCCATTGGTTCCCTATAAATGACCTCCCCCAAACAAAAACAAAGGATTGAAATTCATTTAAAAGATCCGGAATTCACTTGGTAGAGTAGAGACAAGTGAAGAAAAGAGAAGAGTTTGTAGAGAAGGACATCGAGCCCAAGAGGCGCAACTGAGGAACTAGAGCACAACGACACTCATCCAAGCATTGGGAGAGAAGATAGCTCATTTTTGATTGTCAGATCATCCCACCTAAGCCCTGCCTTCATCATCACAGTCCTTAGACCTGTATCTTCATCGGGAACTAGTAGTCCTTCCTAGACAAAAAGGAGTTCTTCGCAATCGATCGATCTCTCTCTCTGCAGTGCGCGTACCCTCCCAACATTCAACGAGGTATTCCTCCTAGCCCTAACCATTATCTTTTCTCAAGAGAATGAAAGGATAGAAACACCTCTATTCTAAGAATGGAATCGTGCAATGCGAAACATTTTGGAACGCCCGGTGGGACCCTTTCTTGCGTTTCTTTCTTTCTTGCTTGCTTCATATAGGGAGCACACTTGCTATTTTCTTCTTCTAAATATTCACAAGATATTTTGTTATTTTGGTAAAATAATTTGTCTTTCTTCCTCATCTTTGCATTAGTGAAAGTCATCTTCTTTGCTTCATCGAATATCATTTTCGATTTGGGTTTAAAACACGTGCATCACATTCTTGCTTCTTTGTTTTCAATTCTAGTGAATGTAGATTAAATGCAAGTCGTACACGTGGGGGTGATATCCATGGTATTGACAAGAAATTAATCTTATTTTCACTACACAACACATCCCAAATCACATCATAATCAACACAACATCTCAAACATTCCCCCTTTTCCATTGGTATTCCTTCGCCTAATGGAGGTAACTTTATAAGCCAAAACAAACTTGACATCTCCCTTAGGTCTTTTGTTTAGAATTGACATCATCTTGCGTCTAAGGCATAAGCCCACAATAATTAAAACTAATCCTAGGGTTAGTCTCTTGATTTGCTTGTGCATCTTGCTTGTTTTTAGTTCTGCTTTCTCTGTAAATACAACTTGTTTCGGTGATCACTTGAGAATAATTTGGTAGGTATAATAAGCATCATTAACCCCAAATCAGCAACTTCTTACACCAGTCCTATGCTACGACATCGGTTAAGCCGGTAGCGTCGGCTACTGATCTGACCGACATCGGTTACGACCAATATCATTTACTTTCTTTCACAGGTTCCCGAGAAACCAACAACTACCAATTCCAACAACTTGTGGTTGTTTCTATTCCTGATAGATTGAATCCCTACTATGTAATCTTGTCCATGGTTGTTATCACTCAAAAACAAGCCACAGCCATGGTTTCAAATTCTTGTTCCTTGCCTTTTCCTGAATCACCGCCTTCACATCCTATGGGGAATCCTACGGACACCAGTGAGGTTCCCAAAATCCCTGTAGGAGATAAGGAATTTGTGAAATTTTTGGATGCTAATCCTAGCGCTGTACAGTACTATTTGTCTCATACCCCTGACCATACACTTGATGGTCAACTCCTTGTTGGTATGCCTATTAGTATAGCTGCTCACTTAGCTCCTTCCCCACCTAATAACTCTACCTTACCTTCTTCATCCTTAGCCCCGTCTCCCAACTCAATGGCTTCGGAAGTTCATACGACACAGATTGGCTTTCCTTTGGTTAATCTAGGGCCCCACATATCATTACTGCCGACTCCTCCTACCTCATCTCTCTCACAGACTGCCCCTTTCATAACTTGCTCTCTACCACCTATCCACACGAGCTTTCCTTCTCAAGCTCTGCCCACCTTTTCATTTCCACACACTTATCCGGTGGCTTCAACATCTTATATAGGACATCCCTATTCAGCCGCCTCAACATATTCATCCTCAATACCTTATCAAAATTTAACCCCACCATTGTCTAGTGGTGGCTCTTGGCCCAATCCTCCTCTTGTTTACAACATTTGCACCATCATCTCATCCAACCACCGATTTAATCAAACAAATGATGGACAAGATGCAAAATCGAGGCTTAGCCATTTAGGGAAGCCGTAGCACTGACATAAGAGTAAGTTTTTCGGGAGCCTATTCATCCTTCTGTCCCCCTTCATTCATATCCTCCTCAATGGGAATTACCAAAATTTACTCGTTTTAATAGTAAGGAGGATCCTCAACAACACTTGTGATCATTTAGACATGCCTGCTATCTAATTGCTCATGACGATGCCTTACTACTCCGCACCTTTCCCATGTCATTATCAAGACCCGCCTTGGAATGGTACAGTGCTTTAACCCAGCACTCAATTTTCTCTTTTAACCAATTAGCCCAATCTTTCTTGGATCATTTCTCCATTAATATCACCAAGATAGTATCCATCACTGACCTCTATGCCATCCGACAATTTGATGACGAATCTATCGCAGATTTTGTTGGATGATGGCGGCCTTATCAACCAACTTACTAATGCCTTGCCTCAGGCTAAACTTATCGAACTCTTTACGCAGGCCTGCGCTAAGCACATTTCTCCTACCCTCCAAATTCAAACTTTCTGCACCTTTGATGAGGCCTTTACTGTGGCAGGAAACTAGAGATTTGAGCCTTAGAGGAAGAGAAATTGTGGTTGCACAACAAAAACCTAATTTCAGAACCCAAGACTCCACCAACAAACCCAACACCACCAATTCTCGGGTATCGTTGCCGAAATAAAAGGAGCTATACACGCAGTCATGGTCAAATCCAAGCACCGTCTAATACCCCACCCAAAACCACCAGATAAGTATAAAGTCGAGCCCATCAATTACTGATCCCTTGGGAGAAACTTATGGTGTCATCTTGGAAAAATTTCTCAAAGAGGGAGCTATCACCTTACCTCCTATTAAACCTCACTCCGAGGTTTGATTCCACCGTGCTATACCTTCTTGAGTACAAAGAAAATGACACCGTAACTTCCACCGCGTGAAGGGACACGATCACAAAAGCGTAAGATGTTGAAAAACATAGTGCGGGAAATGGTTGATGCAGGGGGATGTAACCTCGATAATCCTAATGCCCTGCTAACTGAAATTTGAAAATATTCAACAAACCATTCCCAAACCACTCTTCAACGATAACATAAACCAAAATATCTCGGTAGGAGAGTGTTCATGAAATCCATGTAGTTTTCAACTCCCAACCAAAAGCTTCTATTGAGGAAATTCTGAATCAAGCCTCTTTACTAACGCGAGGATCGAACCCCCTTCACCCCCATTAAGACAAAACAATAATCTTGCCATTCCTTTACCCATAAAGGAATTAACCACCTGAGTTCTCTTCTCATGAATGAGTCTTCTTACACCACATCCTGTAAGATTGTGAGCGGATGTTATCTAACTTATCTATTTCCCAAACATCTCCTTCGGCACTCTTGCTATAAAAGAAGAAGGCTCACCACTTTTCTATCATCCTTAGAAGATAAACCCCTCGAACCGACATTACCAATTTCTTTAATCATGACGAATCCCCTCAAAAATTCCCTCCTACCTATTAGTTCTTCATCTCCTAAATCTTTTCGGTGATCGGTTGACCTCTTAACACCCATTAATACTGATGCCTCATTTACTCCTGCATCACACCCACGGTGGACCGGAATCACAACCCACCTCTCTTCCATACAAAATTTACTATTCAAACATGAAGATTGTCATCCCTCGGAAGATAGATGAGTCCTATGGGAGCGTTTGAGTACAACATGCTCTACTCAAATGCGAGATAACCAATCCAGACACCTCTACCATATACCCGAGGTATTTAAAAAAGCTCAAAATGCCTATGTCACGATCTTCACCCCCTCATCTCTCTTGAATACCTCATCCACCTCTATTAACTTAACCACACCTTCCCATATGCTTGGGACTTCACCAATACCCAGCCTAACACACCCACCTAAACGGTTAGATTTATCCAAAAATAAAGCCGTCCATCCACCTAGGAGACAAACCCAATCCCCTCAAGTCCAATCTATGCCTCTGTCACAACTAAAACCCTCGCCGTCACACCTACCTTCTATATTGGGACCTCACCCCTCCACCTTGCCTCAATACATCATACCTCCTGCGTTTTCTTTAAAACGACCTACACCTTCTACACCCATACAGAGATCCATGGGTGTATCAACACCATCACCCCAAGTATCCTGTCCACCTATCAACCTTAAACAAACTCCATCATCAAAGGATTTATTTGCTGTCACTCCTCTTTCTCCGTGGTTGTTTCCTGCCACCATGTCATTTATGGCCTCATCATCTAACTAGCTAAACATAACTTCTGCGCCGAAGAAGCCACATTTAGTTAAATCTAATTATCAAAACCCCTTGTCTAAACCACCACCCGTACGAACCAACCATACCCAAACATTACCAAAACCCACCCAATCAATAGCCTCATCTTCCTCTAACTTTGACCCGCTCAAAGGATCTTATGCCAAGATCCTTGATATGTTGGTGGAGAATGCGACCATTTCCCTACCCCCACTTAGACCCTATGATCCATCTAAACCTCGACCTATAGGTTATGATGAGTCTAAAATCTGCACTTACCACTGCACACCAGGACATGATGTAGAGGGATGCAAAACTTTGAAAGTCATCCTTCGTCAGTCACCTCTCTTGGATAGAAAGGTTAAGAAAGACAACTTACGAAGGGAGAAACCTTTAGCTTTAATCCCTCTCTATACCGCTTTGTCCCCACCTCACCAAGAAATATCATTATTGCAACCCCACCTCTCGAAGACAATGACTTATCCCTACCATCTTCCTCCTCTCATGTTCACGAGATCAACATGATTAGCATTGCTACTCGAGGGCAGAAAACTAATGGGAAAGCTAAAGAAAGCGCACTGCGGCCTCTCTTTCTCCATCCGCCATCCCTGATCACACCACCACCTAAAGTAGTTATTCGTGGACCTTTCTACACCATATTTGATGGAGTTGCCCACCTTACCAAGTGATCAAACGGCTTCACCAATCACCTATAAAAATGACCTTTGTATGATCTCATTCAAACCTCGAATCTCATTGACAAGTTCTCATTGAAATCCTCCAAGGGATAGAGGTCCTACCTAACGAAACCTTGCCGTTGCCTCCATTTTAACACCCAATCATGTTGCTTCTCTCACCAAACAACATATCTCCCCAACCACTTTTGTCTCAGTAAACCAAGCATTGCTGTTAGTTTCTCCAAAGACAAAATTGTTGACTTTGGTGCGAGAAGATCCGACCCGCTCTTTTCATCTCGATTTACATCCGAGACATCCGAGTACATCGTGTTATGATTGATGGGGGTGCTATCCTAAACATCATCTCTTTCAAATCCTTCCAACAAATGAATATCCCTTCTAGCTCCATGTGTGCTAACCCCACCATGTTGCGTTCATTCAATGATGCTATTACTTCTACCTTAGGCCTTTGTGATCCTTAACATTCATGTAGGGCACGTACTTAACCTGAACTCTTCTATGTCCTTGAGGGAGAATTCCAATACAACATGTTGTTAGGTCGCCCTTGGATCCGGGCTATGGGATGCGTTCCCTCCACCTTACATAGATGCATAAAATTCGAGTATGAGGGGAAGTCCTACACCGTAAAAGCGCGCTCCCCCTTAAAAACCTGCAATATGTTATATCACCCAAATGATGTGCTTGTACTAGTCAAGACACCCATTCATCAACCGAACCATCTACTTCGACCACATGCTCAACCATCCATCTCAACCACACCTACACCTTGACCAATGAAACCGCGCCGCAAATACCATTTCCTTCCCCGCGGACAACATCCCAACCTCGAGATCCCTTGGTAGATGTTTTTCAATTCCTTATCTTTGGGGAGTATCTCTATATAATGTTATCACTTTCCATACCCCACAGAGTACGACGATTACATGCGCATCCTACCTACGACCGTCGTGTGGGGAAGTAATCTCCTACGGACCACCTAATTACCGCACCAACCTAATGTATAGGTGTGTCGATACATCCTCTCACCCCTGAACCTCCCCTTGGTGTGGTTCCCTTCAATCTGATTTTCAATATCTAACTAATCGTCGTTTTTCCCTCACCTTCTTGACGTGTTGTGCTTGGAAGGGCTTCGGTTTTGGTTTTTATGAACAAGGCGACATACTATCATTCCCGTAACTAAACGCAAACACAAAGATCGTCATGGTCTTGGATTCTCACGAACCACCTACCTTGAAGACACTACCTATCCATTGTATCCGGGAAGATGATGAAGTCACCCCCCTTACGAACCATCATCACCCATTTTGTCATCGTCACCCATAGAGTCGATAAACCCTGAATCTATCCATCCTAAACTTTTTTTTTTCATAAACACTATCTTCTAGGTCCTCTCACTTATCAATGCTATAATGAAGACCCATCTTCTCTTCCCCTTCTGTATCCAGACATGATCGAAGAGGACTCACCTTGATTAATGTTGTTGAGTGTCGGGATGACGACTCCATCCTCACTTACCTTGGTGTGGGACGACTCTTATATTCAACGCGCCTTACCATCGACTCTCAAGCCATGTTGAGTGAGTTGACTATAGAAATTAACATCCACACGAGAGGACGATCCACACATTGTGAAGATTGAACAATCTCTTAACGCATCGAGAACAAACTACCTTCACTACCTTCCTCCGTTCCCACAACCAAGATTTCGCTTGGTCCTACCCTGACATGCCAGGAATTGATCCTGACATCACTATCCATAACATTACTCGAAACCCGAATCAAACCACTTAAATAAAAGCGAGAAAAATGCATCCAGACATTGCCCTCTTGGTCAAAGAAGAGCTTCAACGACTCCTTTCTGTTTCCTTCATCTTACCTATTGACTATCCTCAATGGATTTCTAACATCGTACCTGTCACTAAAGCAACGGGGGGACTTCAGATATGTACAGATTTCCGGGACCTTAACCTCACTTGCCCAAAAGATGAGTTCCCCTACAAGTATTGATCAACTTGTTGATCTCACTGCGGGCCATGAGATGCTTTCTCTCATGGATGGCTTCTCGGGATACAATCAAATTTTGGTAGCCCCGGCCGATCAACATAAAACTACCTTCATAACTCCTTGGGGAACCTTCTGCTATCGTGTCATGCCGTTTGGCCTTAATAATGCTTTGGTACAACCTATTAGCGAGGCTATGACTTACATTTTTCATGACATTATGCACACTATCCTTGAGGATTATGTCGATGATCTTCTTGGCAAATCTAATCATCGTAGTGAGCATCTCGATGTTGTAACCATTATTTTTGATCACCTGTTACAATAATGTGTTCGTCTTGACCAAAGAAATGTGTCTTTGGTGTCCTTTTGGGAAAAATCCTTGGTTTTATTGTCTCTTTGTGTGGCATAAAGGTTGATCCGGCTAAAGTCAAAGCTATCCTAGAAATGCTCCCACCCACTAACATCAAACAATTGCGTAGTTTGCAGGGAAAACTCCAATCTATCCAGCGTTTTATCTCACAACTCTCAGATCGATGTCAACCTTTCCATCATCTCCTTAAAAAGGACATTTTCTTTCAATGGAGCAAAGAGTGCCACCAAGCCTTTGATGCTCTTAAAGCCTATCTCTTGCAGCCACCCGTGCTTATCCCACCTTAGGACGATCGCCCTTTCTACCTTTACCTTTCCGCCACCGACCATGCTGTAGGATCCATGCTTGCACATCATGACTCCGAGCATTAAGAACAAGCCATTTATTACGTAACTCGTACTTTGGTGGATTACGAGACTAGGTATACACATGTAGAAAATTTGTGCCTAGCCCTATCATTCGTGGCCACCAAACTCGACACTACCTCCGAATCACAAAACTTTTGTCATCACCAATGCGGAACCCATCGATTATATGTACGCCAAACCTCATCTAAACCAACGCATCACCCAATGGCTTATGCTCCTCACCGACCTCAACCTTGAGTTTGTACACCAAAAATCAATCAAAGGAAAAACTATCGCAGACCAACTCGCTGAAGCCCCTTTACGGGAACAATTTACCAATTTTACTTTCCCTGACGAACTCATTGCCACTCTTTCACTCAGTGAGGAGTCGTATCCAATGACCCTCTTCTTTGATGGATCAAAGGCCAACACAGCGGAGGGGCCGACGTTGTTCTCATTCCTCTAGACGTTGAACCTATGCCTCTTTCATTCAGGCTCGATTTCCCCTGCACTAATAATACAACAGAATATGAGGCTCTTGTTTTGGGTCTCCAGGTTGCATTACACTTAGGTGTAAAATCTATTAACATTTTTGGAGACTCTCAACTGGTCGTCAATCAAGTTACGGGCTTCTACAAATGTAAAAATGAGGAACTTCAAAAGTACAAATATTACGTGGATTCACTTTTGACCTTATTTACTCATTATTCTTTCCAAACCATCCCCCACTCAACTAATAAATTTGCGGATACTATGGCTTGCTTAGCCTCGCAAATTCCTGCCTCACCAACTGACTCTGACATATTTGTCTTGGTCCAACAACTCTTTGCCCCATCTTACTCAGCCCCGGATGTTGGTATGATAAATAATGTATCCGTTGATTCACAGGATACTTGGTATCACCAATTTCATGATTACCTTACAACCTCTGTTCTCCCATCTGACCTTATGAGTAACGGCAAACGTGCTTTTCTTAAAAGTGTTTCTCGTTACGTTGTCATGGGGGGACTCCTCTATAAACGTGGCTTTGATGGCATCCTCCTTTGATGTCTAACCGGTAGCGGAGGTCACCTATATCATCCAACAAGTCCATGACGGCATTTGTGGTGGACATTTTAGTGGCCTTGCCATGGCCAAACGGATCCTTCACCTAGGCTATTATTGGCCTACTCTTAATAACAACTGCTACGAATATGTTAAGCGTTGTATTATGTGTCAACAACATGCCAACCTTCAACATACTCCTAGCCATCCGCTACAGGTCGCGTGAGATCTTTGGCCTTTCTCACAATGGGGTTTAGACCTTATTGGTGAGATTCACCCGCCCTCTTCACAACGTCACCGTTGGATAATCACAGTGACCGAATATTACACTAAATGGGTGGAGGCCATTCCACTCATTTCAACCAAAAAAGAAAAAATTGTAGAGTTCATCAACCATCACGTTATCTGTCGTTTTGGTGTTCCTCATCGTTTGATAACAGATAATGGGAAATATTTCAAAAATAAGTTGTTACAAGACCTTTGTGACAACTTTAGTATCAAACTTAGTTTCTCATCACCTTACTATCCACAAGAAAATGGTCAAGCTGAATCTTCTAACAAAACCCTGACCAAAATTCTCATGAAAGTTGTTAATGATTACGGAAGAAATTGGCTTGGTCACATCCCCTTTGCCCTTTGGGCTTATCAGACTAGCATTCATACCTCCACTAATGCCACCCCATTTTCTTTGGTATATGGTACCAAGGTTGTCTTGCCTCTCGAAATACAAATACCCTCCCTAAGAATATCTCTTGAGGATATTCTCACCAATGATGATTTCTACCAAGAGCGGTTAGCCCAATTGGAGCTTCTTGACGAGCGTCGTCTTACAACTCTTGACCACCTTCAAATCTATCAAAAGCACATCAAGCGTGCTTATGATAAGCGACTTCATGAGCATACCTTTAAGGTTGGTGATCTTGTCCTCAAAGAGAATCAACATGTAACCAAAATAGAAAAGAGCAAACATGGAAAATTTGCTCCTAATTGGATTGGGCCTTACATTATCACTCACACTTACGGATCGAGGCACTTACCATTTAGCTTCGCTTAATGGTAAACTGAGCTGAACCCATAATTCCTTGCATCTTCGGCCATTCTCTTTGTTGAATTTAGTGTTATATCACTTCTTATCTACCTTGCGCTCGTCCCTTGAGCTCATTTACCACCTCGAGAAAATTTGTTTCATGCATCTCAAAATAGAATCAAGCTCACGTGGTTTGGTCATCACCTCCTCTTAAAGATGCCTTCCTCTTTTTAGTTTGGTCCATGAATTAAAAGTATCAAAATAACAAGTTCTCAATTATATGATTCTGGGATATTATTGAGTCAAACTTCCTTTAAAATTAGATGCTTCATGCCAAATAGACATCTAGACCGCTACACTCTAAATTAGACTGCTCCCTCAAAGGACAACTAAGTGCAAAGCCGCATCTGTTATTATACACTAAACTGCTCCCCCGAAGGACAGACTATACACAAAAGCCGCATCTGCTACTATAAATAGACTTCTCCCTTGAAGGACAACTATACAAAGTAAGCCTCTATCAGAAGCTTCTCGCATTGCTCAGCTTCGTGAAGACCTCAAGAACAAAAAAATACATATCCCATGTAGACTTCCCGCATCGATCAGTCTATATCTAGAAAAATAAAAGCAGTATTCAAAAGTACTTTTGAGTCATGGACTTGTCTATTTAGGTTTGGTTCTCTTTTGTCAGCATAATCACCTTATAACAAATTCTCTTTGCCCTGACTCTACCACCACCTCACTTCACCATTCATCAAAGCAACAAAACTCAAGGGACGTGACGTATATGTGATATATTGTGATTATACAACTCTTTTCACCTATCGACTTCTCTTTATGTAAGGTACCTAGGGATTCAAGCTCATCCTACATTAATATGTGGTTTGTTTAGCTCTTTTCAACTACGGGACACTTTTTCCTCTTTTACTCGAATCTAGGATTATGTGTTGACCTTAATCGGGACACGGTTCCCTACTACTTGGGTAAGATAACTTTCACTTCACCTATACCTACACCAACATCACAATACCTTACCAACACCAACAACATTACCCTACCAATAGCAATATTTTTCCAACCAAAAATATCCTAACCACAACCAAATTGCTGAGAATTCACCTCTCCTGGTCCTGGGAGAACTACATCGATCTGAGGCCCCTCCTTGCTTTGTGCAATGGGCTATGTAGGCAGCACTTAGGAGAAATGGGGTCTCCCAAGGTTAGCTCAACCATCCCCTACCATAACCTATCATGTGTTGTAAATATAAATATTTTTGTGTATTTCTATTTGATAACATTCATCTTTATCCTTTTTCAAAACAAACATTCAAAACACAACCATTCTTATTATTATCATAACTCAAATCAACATACATATTCAATTTTATTTAGATGTTAAATAAATACATCTTCTCTATCATTGACACGTAGGTCGGCATCCTTATTTATTCTTATACCTCTATGAAATTCACTTAGACCCTTGCGCCTCATCCCGAACTAGGTGATGATCGTGATCATCGACGTCACTTTCCCGACCTCTCCATCAAAGGTGCCACTTTGTTATTACTTCCTCTCAGCGATCGCCAATCTCTCCTGTAACATATGAATACGCCCTCTCGCGTGGAGGAATATCACCTCTAGTCTCTCTACTCGTGACTCCGCAACCACTAACAATCCTGTTGTCTCATTCACCCGCATTTGAAGCTGGTGCACTAAACCCCGGGCGATCTCTCTCCCCTTTGTAATCACAACTATATTAGGCTGATCGACCCTCTCATGTGAACCTCACACTCTGCTACCCACCATACTCTATAAGCCTCTGTCACTCCTTCATCCATTACCTGCGATCAACTTCTATCTCTTTAGTCCTTACGGAGGTGTCGGCCGGGGAGGTGAGAATGATGCCTCGGCGTCGATCCTCATGTGTGGTCTATAAGCCATGGGTATATCCTTAAAAAATCCAAATTTTCACCACACGTGATCTAGAGGAATCCTCTCATACTCACCTGGTCTGTGCCCCATGATCCACCTCAATCACTCTACACCCCTCAAATCCTTAGCTATGTTCTCTGTCACCATATAGTTCCCATAAGGCCTCCAATGGATATCCGCAATCGTCACCATCTCCGACACCTGCCTATAATAACCGATTTCATCATCACGGCTGGTATCTCACCTCTTGTTCTGTTTGGACCCATCGTCTGAATCCCAACCTCTACACTCCTGTCTCTCTTTCCTAGATTGGTTGGCCTATTGGTCACACACACACAACGTGCTCATAGGCCCAACAATGTAATAAGTATGCACAATCCAATGTCGTCCTGTGATTTCACCTGCAGGCCCATAAACCCCTGTATAGCTCCGCCAGATATGTGGGTGCCCATGCGAAAGTCACGCTCCTTTCTATCATTTCCCAAATAATACACATCAATGCTTTTGGAAATCTTCCCCCATCCACCCTTGGTAATGCATAATACCCCACCGCTATCATTAATACCCTTTGCCTGACCTTGTTGCCTCGGGGTGTCTTGTAAACATTATACCATAAGTAAATGTCAAACCTCGTTGTGTCAAATATCATGCAATGAACCAAATACTGCTGTTATTGCTCCCGTGTACGCTAGGCCCGCTTTGATACTGCTTTGGTATTCCTGTGGTGGGAGCCTCAAAATTCTAAACACATCTTCCATTGTCACTTTGTCATCTCCCCTATTGGCGGATAGAAGGTATTCTTTTCTGGATTCCATCTCTCAATCAATACTGCAACATAACATGATTACATGTGATTCATGAATAATAGAGGATTCCACTTAACCCCACACGGTTTATCAATGCCCATTTAGCTGGTGTTACATCCGCTCGGACTCGTGACAACAAAGCTGGCACACTATCATTCATCCTCAACCCTGCCTCTACTGCATACATCAAATCAACAAACAACCATTCAATAAATCAAATCCCTAAGTGTATTTTCTCACATTCTGGAATGTCATGCAGTAACCGATACCGGTTATCTAACCGATACCGGTTATCTCTAAATGATATCGGTCACTGTCAATCCTATACAGCCTGCTTAAAAACACCACCTACGATAATTATTTGCTCGTTTACCCCTCTCTGTACCTACAAACATACCCGAAACCCCTACTTACCTACCCCATAACCCTCACCCCATCCCAAACCCTTGCCTATCACCTTTTATTTTCATCTCTACCCACTTACCTTCTCTCATCCTATTCATAAAACATGCAAGAATTAAATTACAACCAAAAATTTTACCTCTTGGGATGTAGCAGCTTGAGGTGGAACCTGTCTTCCCTCTCGTCTCTGCCGTTGGATGATTCACCTTGTTCAGCCATGTTCACTACCCTCTTCAATATAACTTGCCTTTCTACCTTCTTAATCTCAGCCCACAATCACTTTACCTGTCTTTTTCCTCCTTATCACTCAATTCTCCCATGCAATTACCTGTATCAGTCGTCAAACAACGTCACATTCTTGTATTTAACTTGTTGCATGACTCTAAAAATAAGAACTTAAGTTACCTCCCAAGCTTTTCTATTTTTAGCAAAGCTCATTTTAAGCGTAACCGATATCGGTCACATGTCTCCTTTTGCTTAAACCTAGGCCTTTTCTTTAGTTTTTGCAAATTTTTGGTGGCACCCGCCTCTTTTCCCTACATAACGACATCATTATCAATATTTGTCATCAGAATCCCATCAACGCATATACATATCATCAAAATTTCATCAACATCATCTATATACATTAAATTTCAAAAACCATCGACAAAACACATGAGACATTTTAATATATACATCAAACCAATCATTATACACACCATGTGGATCCAACTCATCATCTATATACATTAAATTTCAAAACCATTAACAAAACATATGAGACATTTTCATATACACATCAACCCAATAATTATACACACCATGTGGATCAAAATCATCATCTATATATATCAATGTCAAAATATACAACTTGCCTGCGCATGGGGCCTCGTGATCTAAAAATACAAAGCCGGCACGCAGGCCGCTATCTCTGTCAAAATCTTGACTCGGCTCGCAGCCGGTCTCTCATGTAAAAATATACTTGGCTCGCAGGCTGGTATCAGCTATACAAAATGTTCTCGGCTCATGGTAGCCAGTATATACAACAAAAATGAATAAATAAATCCTATGTGGCCATGAGCCTCTATATACATACTCGGTCCATAGGCCTGTCTATGCATATCCAATAACAAAAATCCATCTCCGCTCCCGGGATGTCTCGGCTCTCTCCACCACCTCGGCCCTGTCCCCCACTGGTCTCTGTCTTTGGCTCTCGCCTCCTCCTCCTGTAACCAACCCATGGCTGCTATGGCTCACCCCTTGTGATCTCGACTCAGGACGTCTCGGCCTGTGCACCACATATGGTTGATAGTTAGCCCGGTACCATCAAGTACATCCCGATAATACCGGGCCTCGCTCTCACCTCCATATAGCGGGCTCGTGCCACCATGGCTACTAGGGCTGGTCCCCGACTCTTAATAGCGGTGGCCCTTGCCCTTCCGGTACACCCCGTACTGTACTGTACCTATGCTCATACTTGCAGCGGTACCTATGCCTTTGGCGGTGCATGTGTTTGTGCAGTGCTTGCGGCGGTTCTGTGCACGTGGCGGTGTGCGTAGGCTGTGTCCGGTGTCATGCCTCGTGCTGGGCTAATTTCCCTCAGCACCCCAATCTATGCTCGTGCCGATGGTGACCTGTAATAGCTGCACCTGGCCCAAGAGATGGTCCCTCTCTGCTATCACAGCCGCCAAATCTGGCTGTGCGGGCTGTGCTCTCATAGCTGCTCTCTGACCTGCCCACCACACCAAAAATGCCCCTGTCACTCCGGCATCATCCACTGTATCATCAGCCGGTCTCTCTGCTACCCAGTCTGGGTCAACTGGCTGCGGTGCAGGCAGTGGTGCCTCTACATCATCCCTCCAGTACTATGGGAAGGGAGGTGGCTCATCCTGTCGTAAGCCCAACTGCCGTCGTACCCTCTCTAGGGGTATCCGCTCATACTCCCTAAGCCTCCGTCCAGCTATCCAGAAACTATACTGGATCTCACACAGCTGTGCTCGGGCTCCTCCTCGGGGCTGATGGCCTCTGTAGGGCCTCCATATAATATTGAGCGCAGTCAAGCCCTCTAACATGTGACGATAGTAGGCCACATCTTGTCCTGCGAGCACCGCTCGTGGCTGGCCCATGACCCCCAACCACCTCTGAAATCCATATCTGTATACTATCTGTGGCCCTAGTTGCTGGGGCAACCCTACTGGTTGTATACAGATGATATGCTCGTAAGCCCAGTAGTGTAACAAAAATGTCGAGCATATACCAAATCACCTCATACGGTGATAACCCCAGAGCTCTCTGTATAGCTGCACCAGATACACTGGTGCCCAGGCATAACATGTATGCTCCTCTACCATCTCATGCAAAACTCCCATCAAAGCCCATGGGAAGCAGCCTCCCTCTGAGTCAGGGAGGGTGAAGCAGGTGATACCAATCATCATCAACACGGCAAGCCGTGTCTCCTGTCTATGCACGCGATACATGTCACCGTAGGCAATGCTCGCGCTGTGATAGGTAAGCAATGGGGCTGCATCCCCGAATACATGCAGGATGCTATCCATCACTATCTCTGCATCCACCTGGAACACTGCCTCACCTACGATTGCAGTCTCAGGATGCGATACACATCCTCCAATGTAATCGTCATCTCTCCAGTAGGGAGATGGAAGACATTGGTTGCCGGATCCCATCTCTTGAGGAGGGCAACCATCAAGCTGTGGTCCCTATCCACAGCCCTATACCACTGGAATCCATCGAGTCCAACCTCTCGCATGATGGCCCACTGCGCTGTGGTCACATGTGGCTGCATCCGCCTCAATAAAGGGGGCATCCGATCCCACATCGTGAGCTGCTGGCATGCCTGCAAAAACAATCCACTTCATCAGGCCTACCCTTTACAAAAACAACTACCTTAACCCTCTATACCCACTTACCCACCCAACCACAACCCGACTCTATCACACACATCTACACCCACCTATCTTACCCTATACATCTACGATTTCCCCTTTACTTATCTCCCACCCTACCAATCACCTCAATCTACTCTAGCCATCTAACTCTACCCCCACCAATTTAACACCTCCTACTTCATACACAACACATAATCTATCCTACCCGAACCAGCCCCCAACAACCCCATTCCCCCAACCCAATCACCTTTCCTATCAACCCTACCTCCTCTCCCTTCACCCCCAATGAAAAAAAAAACAAAACTCTAACAACAAACAACCACCACAAAGTTCACAAACCTAACTTCTACCCATGCTGACCGGGACCGGTCACCCTCGACCGCCATCAGTCCCCCAAGCCCATTTTCTGTACCGACGCCGGTCAACATATGACCGACACCAGTCTATCCACCAAGCAATTTCTAGAAACCTTCGGTGACCGATGCCGGTTGCCTAGTGACCGACATCGGTCACTTTCCCATTCCAAATCTTTGAACCTAAAACGGCTGCTGCAAAACCTATTTTTTCATATTTCTACCCATTTACCCACCAAAAATACCTAGAAACTTACCCACCCTGCTGTTTTGGCCTAACTAACCTACCTACCCACTCCATTTTACAAATTACTTCCATTTATTCATTATTTTATTAAATTTGGGATTCCTACCCAAAACCCACATCTAAGTTAAAATCATTAAATGCACATAAGTAGGGGTTCAGAGCCTACCGGTACGACTACACGTTGTCATGGTCGGATAGGTGGTGGTGGTCCAGCTCCTCCAGCACCTCCTGCTCCTCCTGGCTGTGCCATGGCTCCAAATCTCCTTAGCTAGGTCCTCAACCAATCAAACTCTGCCTCCTGCTCGCTGGGGTCTACCAATCACTCACTCATCCACTCAATTACTGCCAACTCAGCCCACAAACTCAACAAAATCAATTTAAAACCCAGACAAGCTATATTGGTTATCAAATTGACAATGTGACAATGACACGCCGTATTTTTCTTTTTATAGGTTTTTGACCTATAACCGATATCAGTTAGTGCGTGCCCTAAAACACCGATATCGGTCTTCTAACCGATACCGGTCATAACTAACCGATATTGGTTACATGCCTACTTTACCAAAATTTCTGCCCTTATCCACCAATCTTCCTGTCTCACCACGTCGCCTCCCCCGGCTTTGCTAAATAGCATTATTTTGACTTCATTGGCCCAAATCACGGCCGCAACAAACCAACCAATTGGCCCGACCCAAGGCCGCACCCAACCAATCAGGCCCGACCCAAGGCCGCAACCAACCAATCGGCCCGACCCAAGGCCACACCCAATCAATCAGGCCCGACCCAAGGCGTAACCAACTAATCGAGGCCCGACCCAAGGCTGTAACCAACTAATCGAGGCGGACGAGGCCGCACCCAACCAATCAGGCCCGACCCAAGGCCGCAACCAACCAATCCGGCCCGACCCAAGGCCGCACCCAATCAATCAGGCCTAACCCAAGGCGCAACCAACCAATCCGGCCCAACCCAAGGCCGCACCCAATCAATCAGGCCCGACCCAAGGCCGCAACCAACCAATCTGGCCCGACCCACGGCCACACCTAATCAATCGGCCCCACCCAAGGCCACACCCAACCAATCAGGCCCGACCCAAGGCCCTCCCTAATCAATCGGCCTGACCCAAGGCCACACCAATTAAGTACCTCACCCAAGACCCACAAATTACGATTTTATCCACCCATCATGTAGCTTTTTGTTCAATCGAGCTCACCTGTTCGTGTTCTAGCATGATTAGGATACTTGAATTGATCAGCCAACCAACTTTGCCTAGACCAAGACCGTGACGTTTATCTCAACCAAACCAACCATTTGGTACTGCCGAACATGCCTAAACGTTCCTGTACCTTACCCGTTATATCCCCTGGAGCTACTTCCTATGCCTTGGATACCAGGATTATATCACCCTTGTTTGGATAAACTATCGACCTTTGCCTATGAATTGCTTGTTTGCTCTTCAAATCATGTACCCTGGTCGCACTAGTACATTTCAACATGCGTCGGCTTCCTTGAACTTACCCCACCATCTTACCATCATCCCAACACCATTTATCCTTTATCAACCCTATCCTTGATTTCACGTCACCTCAATCTGTGATAGATTTGAGAGGGATCACCTATACCCTTAACTGGGGCAATCAATTCTTATTAATTGTCAGTGCAGCTTTACAAGACAAGCTACACGACAACAAGGGGCTAATGTAGACACCAAATTTGTGTCTTACGACACCCTGTGCCCCGCATCTCATTTCACAACCTAACCTCACCACTTAAACCTTACACAATTATTTATTAATTACCTTATAATTAATAAATCCACATCTCCAAACCTGCCACCTCATTTCGCCACCTCATCATGATCTAGCTCTAACCCTAAACTAACCTAATTAAGACCTATAACTTGGTCTACATCCACACCCATGACTAATTACTTTTCACCCGCACCAAAACCAACCCGATCATGACTGACCAAGCCCACAACTAATCCCTTGGGAGAAAAGGAGGGAAAGTTGGCTATTTTACTAAAAATAGCCCACTTTGACTTAACTAATATCGGTTCCTACTCGACCAACATTGGTTCCGTAACCGCATTATTGGTTCCCTATAAATGACCTCCCAACCAAAAACAAAGGATCGAATTCATTTGAAAGATCCGGAATTCACTTGGCGAGAGACAAGTGAAGAAAAAGAAGAGTTTGCGAGAGAAGGACATCGAGCCCAAGGCTCGCAATCGAGGAACTAGAGCACGACACTCATCCAAGCATTGGGAGTGAAGATAGCTCATTTTGATTGTCGAGATCATCCCACTGAGCCCCTGCCTTTGTCATCACAAAGGTGCTTGGACTTGTATCTTTATCGGGAACTAGTAGTCCTTCCTTGACAAAAAGGAGTTCTTCGCAATCGATATGATCTCTCTCTACGATGCGCGCACCCTCCCAAGCTGTTTCACAGAATGTTTCAATTCTTAGAATAGAGTTTCTTCTATCCTTTCATTCTCTTGAGAAACAGATAAGGGTTAGGGCTAGGAGGAATACCTATTGAATGTTGGGAGGGTGTGCGTGTACCGTAGAAAGAGAGAGATCGAATGTGAAGAACTCCTTTTTGTCTAGGAAGGACTACTGCAAGTAAGAATACAAGACCACAAGATTGTAGTTAGACAATAAATGAGAGAAATACCTTGGGCCGGGAAATATTAGACTTCCTTTCGAAGGTGGTCAGTTCCCCTCTTAATACTAATTAACACAAATTCTAACAAAGAAGTTATTGCAAAATTACGATTTAATTACCTCGTTAAAAGCAATAGAGGAAAGGCTAGTTTTGGTTTGAGTCACAGTGACCGATGCCGTTCTTGTACAATGACTACTGGTTAGACACCGTGCAGTCGGTTCTTGATAATCGATATCGGTAGGGGTAGTGATTTAGGGGCTTTTAATGAAGGTTGGTTATGAGGTGGCTATGGTGTTTATAAGGCTGGTAAATGATTAGGGATAAGATATGGGGTGATGGAGAAGACTCAGAGAGTATGGAGGCTATTCATGGAGCAATGTAAGGGTAGAGGAATGATAGTTAGATGTAGGGTGTTACCGGGTAGTAGATCTAGGAGTAGACTTATAATTACTGTGATTCAGAAGTTCAAGAAATGTTATTAAAAGAATGTACAAGACACTACTTACTAGTTTCTGATGAAGATACAGGTCCAAGGACTGTGATGGTGAAGGCAGGGCTCAGGTGGGATGATCTGGCAATCAAAGATGAGCTATCTTCTCTCCCAATGCTTGGATGAGTGTCGCTGTGCTCTAGTTACTCAGTTGCGGTCTTGGGCTTGATGTCCTTCTCTGCAAACTCTTCTCTTTTCTTCACTTGTCTCTGCTCTGCCAAGTGAATTCCCGATCTTTCCAATGAATTCCAGATCCTTTGTTTTTGGTTGGGGGAAGTCATTTACAGGGAACCGATGGTGGTTACATAACCGATGGCGGTCGAGTAGGAACCGATGTCGGTTAAGTCAAAGTGGGCTATTTTTAGTAAAATAGCCAACTTTCCCTCCTTTTCTCCCGAGAGATTAGTTGTGGGCTTGGTCAAGTCATTATTAGGTTGGTTTTGGTGCGGGTGAGGGGTAATTAGTCATGGGTGTGGATGTAGACCAAGTTATAGGTCTTAATTAGGTTAGTTTAGGGTTAGGGCT
This sequence comes from Taxus wallichiana var. yunnanensis, assembly GCA_018340775.1. Taxonomy (NCBI): domain Eukaryota; kingdom Viridiplantae; phylum Streptophyta; class Pinopsida; order Cupressales; family Taxaceae; genus Taxus; species Taxus wallichiana. The sequence continues at coordinate 64,252,622 of CM031242.1, read as the reverse complement.
AGGTCATGATGAGGTGGTGAAATGAGGTGGCAGGTTTGAAAATGTGGATTTATTAATTATAAGGTAAGTAATAAATAATTGTGCAAGGTTTAGGTGGTGAGGTTAGGTTGCAAAATGAGATACGGGGCATAAGGTGTCGTAAGACTCAAATTTGGAGTCTACATTAGCCCCTTGTTGTCATGTAGCTTGTCTTGTAAAAGCACCGACAATTAATAAGAAGTGATTGCCCGATTAAGGGTATAGGTAATCCCCTTCAAATCTATCATAGATTGAGGTGACGTGAAATCGGGGATAGGTTGATAAAGGGTAAATGATGATGAGATGATGGTAAGATGAATGGTGTAATTTTAAGGAAGCAGATGCACGTTGAAATGCAGTAGTGTTATCAGGGTACACGATTTGAAGAGCAAACAAGCAATACATAGGCAAAGGTTGATAATTTATCCAAACAAGGTTGATATAATCCCGGTATCCAAGGCAATGGAAGTAGCACTAGGGGATATAATGGGTAAGGTACGGGAACATTTAGGCATGTTGGCAAAGTGCAAATGGTTGGTTTGGTTGAGATAAACATCACGGTCTCGGTCTAGGAAAAGTTGGTCGTTGATCATGTCAAGTATCCTAATCATGCTAAAACATGAACAGGTGAGCCTAATTGAACAAAAAGTTACATGATGGGTGGATAAAATCGTAATTTAGGTCTTGGTCAAGGTACTGAATTGGTGTGATCTTGGGTCGGGCCGATTGATTAGTGAGGGCCATGGGTCAGGCCTGATTGGTTGAGGGCGGCCTTGGGTCGGGCCTGATTGGTTGGGTGTGGCCTTGGGTCGGGCTGATTGGTTGAGGGCGGCCTTGGGTCGGGCCTGATTGGGTGGTTGCGGCCTTGGGTTGGGCCGGATTGGTTGGGAGCGGCCTTGGGTCGGGCCTGATTGGTTGGGGTGCGCTTGGGTCGGGCCTAATTGGTTGGGTGTGGCCTTAGGTCGGGCCTGATTGGTTGGGTGTGGCCTTAGGTCGGGCTTGATTGGTTAGGTGTGGCCTTAGGTCGGGCTGATTGGTTGGGTACGGCCTTGGGTCGGGCCTGATTGGTTGGGAGTGGCCTTGGGTCGGGCCTGATTGGTTGGTTGCGGCCTTAGGTCGGGCCTGATTGGTTGGGTGCGGCCTTAGGTCAAGCCTGATTGGTTGGGTGTGGCCTTAGGTCAGGCCTGATTGGTTGGGTGCGGCCTTAGGTCAGGCCTGATTGAGGTCAAAATAAGGCTAGTCAGCAAAGCCAGGGGTAGGTGATGGGGAAAAAGTGGAGATTGGTGGATAAGGGTGGGAGTTAGGTGAAGGAAGTAAATAACCGATATCGGTTATGTGTGACCGATATCGGTTAGAAGACCGATACCGGTATTCTAGGGTGCAAAATAACCGGTATCGGTTATAGGTCAAAACCTATAAAAAGAAAAATACGGCCTGTCATTGTCACTTTGTGAATTTGAGCACCCAAATTTAGTTGTCTGAGGTGGGAAGTGATTTTGTTGAGTTTGTGGGCTGAGGTGGCATTATTTGAGTGGAGGAGTGAGTGGTTGGTAGACCCCAGCGATCAGGAGGCAGAGTTTGATTGGTGGAGAACCCAGCTGAGGAGATTTGGGGCCATGGCACAGCCAGGAGGAGCAGGAGGTGCTGGACCAGCTGGACCACCGCCACCTATCCCACCACGATGACGTGTAGTCATACCGGTAGGCTCTGAGCTCTTACCTATGTGAATTTAATGAGTTTAACTTAGATGTGGGTTTTGGGTAGGAATCCTAATTTTAATAAAATAAGGAATGAATGGAGGTAATGTGTAAAATGGAGTGGGTAGGTAGGCTAGTTAGGCCAAAACGGAAGGGTGGGTAGGTTTTTAGGGTTTTCTTGTGGGTAAAAGGGGAGAAATAGAAAAAAATAGTTTTTGCGGGCCGTTTTGGGTTCGGCCCCGGAATGGGACAGTGACCGATGTCGGTCACTAGGCGACCGGCATCGGTCACTGAATGTGTGTAGAAATTACTTTGTGGGTAGACCGGCGTCGGTCATATGTCGACCGGTGTCGGTACGTAAAATGCGCTTGGGGGGGCGATGGCGGTCAAGGGTGACCGGTACCGGTCTGCATGGGCAGGATTTGTTTGTTGTTAGAGTTTCGTCTTGTTGTTTTGTGTTTTTGTTTGGGGGTGAAGGGGGAGGGGTAGAGGTGATAGGAAGGGTGATTGGGGTGGGGGAAATGGGGTTGATGGGGGTTGGTTCGGGTAGGATAGATTAGGTGTTGGGTATGAAGTAGGAGGTGTTAAATTGGCGGGGGTATAGTTAGATAACTAGAGTAGATCGGGGTGGTTGGTAGGGTGTGAGATAATTAAAGGGGATATCAGAGATGTATCTCGGGGATGCAGCCCCATTGTTGACCTATCACAGTGGGTTGTTTTGCAGCACGCCAGCCAGCGAGCATTACCTACGGCGACATGTATTGTGCACACTGGCAGGAGACATGACTTGCCGTGTGTTGATGATGATAGGTATCACCGCTTCGCCCTCCCGGACTCGAGAGGAGGACGCTTCCCACGGGCCTTGATGGGAGTTTTGCACAAGATGGTAGAGGAGCATACATGTTATTCCTGGGTACCGGTGTATCACAAGTGTGTATCTATGACGACATGTGTAGCTATACAGAGAGTTGTGGGGTTATCGCCATATGAGGTGATTCGGTATTTACTCGACATTTTTGTTACACTGCTGGGCATACGAGAACATCATCTGTATATGACCAGTAGGGCTGCCCCAGTAGCCAGGGCCACAAATTGTATATAGATATGGATTTCAGAGGTGGTTGGGGGTCATGGGCCAGCCACGAGCGGTGCTCGCAGGACGGGATGTGGCCTACTACCATCATATGTTAGAGGGCTTGACCACACTGGACATTATATGGAGGCCCTATAGAGGCCATCAGCCCCGAGGAGGAGCCCGAGCATAGATGCGCTGGATCCAGTATAGTTTCTGGATAGCTGGACGGAGGCCCGGGGAGTATGAGCGGATACCCCTAGAGAGGGTACGACGGCAGTTGGGCTTGCGACAGGATGAGCCACCTCCCTTCCCACAGTACCGGAGGGATGATGTAGAGGCCCCACCTTGCTGCGCAGTGATTGATTGACGTCGGCCCAGGTAGTAGAGACCGATTGATGATACAGTGGATGATACCGGAGTGACAGGGGCCTTTTTGGTTTAGTGGGCGGGGGAGAGAGCAGCAGAGAGAGCACTGGCCCGCATGGCTTGATTTGGTGGCTGTTATAACGGAGAGGGACCGCTCTTAGGGACAGTGAAGTTATTATAGGGGGCAGCTTGCTGCGCACGAGCACATATTGGGGTGTTACGAGGCGGATTAGCGAGCACGGCCATAAGCTGGTATAGCCACGAGCCTTGCCACGAGCACGGACACAATCTGAGTACCTCCACGAGCATAGGGTGTACCGGCAGGATAGGGGCCACTACTATTAGGAGTCGGGGGACTAGCCCCAATAGCCATGGTGGAATGGGCCCGCTATATGGAGGTGAGAGTGGAGGCCCGGTATTATCAGGACATCCTCGATGGTACCGGGGCTGACTATCAGCCATATGCGGCACAAAGAGCCGAGACATCCCAGAGCCAGAGATCCCAGGGAGGCGCAGCCACAGCCGGTGGGTGCATTACGGGGAGGAGCGAAGAGCCAGACAGGGATCAGCGAGGAGACAGCAGGCCGAGGTGGTGGAGAGAGCTGAGACATCCTGGGAGCGGTGATGGGTTTTTGATATTGGATATAGACACTAGTCTGCGAACTGGATATGTATATAGAGGCCTGCGTGCCCACATATGATTTATTTATTTATTCATTTTTGTTGTATATACCGACTGTGAGCCGAGTACATGTTGTATAGTTGATACTGCTACTGCGAGTGAGTATATTTTTGACATGAGAGACCGGCCTGTGAGCCGAGTCGAGATTTTGAGCGAGGGATAGTAGCTGTGCGCCAACTTTGTATTTTTTAGATCACAGAGGCCCCATGCAGGCAAGTTGTAGATTTTGACATTGATTATATATATATATATATATATATAGATGATGATTTTGATCCACATGGTGTGTAAAAAAATGTCTTATGTGTTTTGTCGATGGTTTTTGAAATTTAATGTATATAGATGATGAGTTTGATCCACATGGTGTGTATAATGATGGGTTTGATGTATATATTAAAATGTCGCATGTATTTTGTCGATGGTTTTTGAAATTTAATGTAGATAGATGATGTTGATGAAATTGTGATGATATGTATATGTGTTGATGGGATTTTGATGACAAATATTGATAATGATGTCGTTATGCAGGAAAAAGAGGCGGGCGCCACCAAAAATTTACAAAAAATGAAGAAAAGGCCTAGGTTTAAGCAAAGGGAGACATATGACTGATATCGGTTAGCTAACCGATGTCGGTAGATATATGACCGATACCGGTTAGGTAACTGATATCGGTTATGCTAAAACAAGCTTTTCTAAAAATAGAAAAGCTTGGGAGACAACTTGAGTTCTTATTTTTAGAGGCATGCAATAAGTTAAATATGAGAATGCGACGTTGTTTGATGACTGATACAGGTAATTGCATGGGAGAATTGAGTGATAAGGAAGAAAGAGATAGGTAAAGTGATTGTGGGCTGAGATTAAGAAGGCAGAAAGGAAAGTTATATTGAAGAGGGTGGTGAACATGGCTGAACAAGGAGAAGCATCTAGCGTGGCTAGAGACGAGAGGGAAGACAGGTTCCACCTCAAGCTGCTGCGTCCCAAGAGGTAAACTGTTTGGTTGTAATTTAATTCTTGCATGTTTTATGAATAGGATGAGAGAAGGTAAGTGGATAGAGACGAGAAAGAAAAGGTGATAGGTAAGGGTTTGGGATGGGGTGAGTGTTATGGGGTAGGTAAGCAGGGGTTTTGCGTATGTTTGTAGGTGCGAGAGAGGAGTAAACGAGAAAAATAATTATTGTAGGGGATGTTTTTAAGCAGGCTGTATATGTTTGACAGTGACCGGTATCGTTTAGAGATAACCGGTATCGGTTAGGCAACTGGTATCGGTTATCTATAACCGATATCGGTTACTGTATGAAATTCCAGAATGTGAGAAAAAACACTTGGGGATTTGATTTATTGAATGGTTTGTTTGTTGATTTGATGTATGCAGGCAGAGGCAGGGTTGAGGATGAATGATAGTGTGCCAGCTTTGTTGTCACGAGTCCGAGCGGATGTAACACCAGCTGAATGGGCATTGATAAACCATGTGGGGTTAAGTGGAATCTGCTATTATTCACGAATCACACGCAATCATGCTATGTTGCAGGCATTGATTGAGAGGTGGAATCCGGAAAAGAATACCTTCTATCCCAATAGGGGAGATGACAGTGACGTTGGAAGATGTGTTTAGAATTTTGAGGCTCCTAATTACAGGAAGACCAGTGTATCAAAGCGGGGCCTACGCGTGCGGGAGCGATAACGATAACAAGTATTTGGTTCATTACACGAGATTTGACACAACGAGGTTTGACATTCACTTATAGTACAATGTATGCAACACACACGAGGAAACAAGGTTGGCGGTGGTATTAATGATAGCGGTGGGGTATTATGCATTATCGAGGCGGATGGGGAAGATTTCCAAAAGCATTGATGTGTATTATTTGGGAAATGATAGAAAGGAGCGTGACTTTCACATGGGCACCCGCATATCTCGGCGGAGCTATACGAGGGTTTATGGGCTGCGGTGAAATCACGAGGATGATACTAGATTGTGCATACTTATTACATTGTTGGGCCTATGAGCACATTGTGTGTGTGTGACCAATAGGCCGACCAATCCAGGAAAGAGAGATAGGAGTGCAGAGGTTGGGATTCAGACGATGGGTCCAAACAGAACAAGAGGCGAGATCCCAGGCCGTGATAGATGACATCGAGTATTATAGGCAGGTATGGGAGATGGTGACGATTGCGGATATCCGTTGGAGGCCTTATGGGAACTATATGGTGATAGAGAACATAGCAGAGGATTTGAGGGGTGTAGAGTGATTAAGGTGGATCACGGGGCATAGGCCAGGTGAGTACGAGAGGATTCCTCTAGATCGCGTGTGGCGATAATTTGGATTTGTTCAGGATATACCCATGGCTTATAGACCATACATGAGGATCAATGCCGAGGCAGCATTCTCACCTCCCCGGCCGACACCTCCCAGAAGGACCAGAAGAGACAGCAGCCGATCGTAGGGTAATGGATGCGGGAGTGATAGAGGCTTATAGATTATGGTGGGTAGCAGAGCTGCGAGGTGTACGTGAGAGGGCCGATCATCCTGACATAGCTGTGATTATAGCGGAGAGAGACCACTATAGGATTTGGTTCACCAGCTTCAAACATAGGTGAATGAGACAACGAGATTGTTAGAGGTTTCGCAGTTACAAGTGGAGAGACTAGAGGCAATATTCCTCCACGCGAGAGGGTGTATTCGTATGTTATAGGAGATGTTGGTGGATCAGTGGGAGGAACCAATAGCAGTGGCACCTTTGAGGATGGAGAGGCCAGGTGAGTGGCATCGACGATCGCGATCACCACCTGATTCGGGAGGAGGCGCAAGGGTCTAAGTGAATTTCATAGGGGTATAAGAATAAATAAGGATGCCGACCTACATGTCGATGATAGAGAAGATGTATTTGTTTAACATCTAAATAAAATTGAATATGTATGTTGATTTGAGTTATGATAATAATAAGAATGGTTGTGTTTTGAATGTTTTGTTTTTAAAAAAGGATAAAGATGAATGTGATCAAATAGAAATACACAAAAAGATTTATATTTACCACACATGATAGGTTATGGTAGGGGATGGTCGAGCTAACCTTGGGAGACCCTCATGTCTCCTAAGTGCTACCTACATAGCCCATTGCACAAAGCAAGGAGGGGCCTCAGACCGATGTAGTTCTCCCTTAGGACCAGGGAGAGGTGAATTCAGGTAATTTGGTTGTGGTTAGACAATTTGTTGGTTGGTAAAAATATTGATATTGGTAGGGTAATGTTGTTGGTGTTGGTAAGGAATTGGCGATGTTGGTGTAGGTATAGGTGAAGCGAAAGTTAGCTTACCCAAGTAGTAGGGAACCGTGTCCTGATTAAGGTCAACACATAATCCTAAATTTGAGTAAAAGAGGCAAAAGTGTCCCGTAGTTGAGAAGAGCTAAACAAACCACATATTAACATAGGATGAGCTTGAATCCCTAGGTGCCTTGCATAGGCGAGAAGTCGATAGGTGAAAAGAGTTGTATAATCACAATATATCGGATATACGTCACGTCCCTTGAGTTTTGTTGCTTTGATGAATGGTGAGGTGAGGTGGTTGATATAGTTGGGGTGCAGAGAACTTGTTATAAGGTGATTATTCTGACGAAAGAGAACCAAACCTAAATAGACAAGTCCATGACTCAAAAGTGCTTTGGAATACTATTTTTACTTTTCTGGATATAGACTGATCGATGCGGGAAGTCTACATGGGATATGTATTTTTTTGTTTTTGAGGTCTTCACGAAGCTGATCAATGCGAGAAGCTTCTGATAAAGGCTGACTTTGTATAGCTGTCCTTCAAGGGAGCAGTCTATTTATAGTAGCAGATGCGGTTTTTGTGTATAGCTGTCCTTCGGGGGAGCAGTCTATTTATAATAGTAGAAGTGGTTTTGCACATAGCTGTCCTTTGAGGGAGCAGTCTATGTATAACTTAGAGGTCTAGATGTCCATTTGGCATGAAGCATCTAGTTTTGTAGAAAGTTTGACTCAAGAATATCCCATAAGCGTATAATTGAGAACATGTTATTTTGATACTTTTAAGTCATGGACCAGACTAAAAAGGGGAAGGCATCTTTAAGAGGAGGTGATGACCAAACCATGTGTGCTTGATTCTATTTTGAGCTGCATGAAACAAAGTGTATGAGGTGGTAAACGAGCTCAAGGGATGAGCGCAAGGTAGATAAGAAGTGATATAACACTAAATTCAATAGTAGAATGGTCAAAGATGCAAGGCATTAAGGGGTTCAGGCTCAGGTTTACCATTAAGTGAAGCTAAATGATAAGTGCCTGATCCATAAGTGTGAGTGATAATGTAAGGCCCAATCCAATTTGGAGCAAATTTTCCGCGTTTTCTCTTTTCGAGTTTGGTTACATGTTGATTCTCTTTGAGGACAAGATCACCAACCTTAAAGGTACACTCATGAAGTCGCTTATCATAAGCACGCTTGATGCACTTTTGATAGATTTGAAGGTGGTCAAGAGCTATAAGACGACGCTCATCAAGAAGCTCCAATTGGGCTAACCGCTCTTGGTAGAAATCATCATTGGTGAGAATATCTTGAAGAGATATTCTTAGGGAGGGTATTTGTATTTCGAGAGGCAAGACAACCTCGGTACCATATACCAAAGAAAATGGGGTGGCATTAGTGGAGGTATGAATGCTGGTACGATAAGCCCAAAGGGCAAAGGGGATGTGATCAGGCCAATTTTTTCCAGAATCATTAACGACTTTCATGAGAATTTTGGTCAGGGTTTTGTTAGAAGATTCGGCTGACCATTTTCTTGTGGATAGTAAGGTGATGAGAAGCTAAGTTTGATACCAAAGTTGTCACAAAGGTCTTGTAGCAACTTATTTTTGAAAGATTTTCCATTATCTGTTATCAGGCGATGAGGAACACCAAAACGACAGATAATGTGATGGTTGATGAACTCTACAATTTTTTCTTTTTTGGTTGAAATGAGTGGAATGGCCTCCACCCATTTAGTGTAATATTCGGTCGCTGTGATTATCCAACGGTGCGCGTTGTGAAGAGGGCGGGTGAATCTCACCAATAAGGTCTAAACCCCATTGTGAGAAAGGCCAAAGATCTCGTGCGACCTGTAGTGGATGGCTAGGAGTATGTTGAAGGTTGGCATGTTGTTGACACATAACACAACGCTTAACATATTCATAGTAGTTGTTATTAAGAGTAGGCCAATAATAGCCTAGGCGAAGGATCCGTTTGGCCATGGCAAGGCCACTAAAATGTCCACCACAAATACCGTCATGGACTTGTTGGATGGTATAGGTAACCTCCGCGCCGGTTAGACATCGAAGGAGGATGCCATCAAAGCCACGTTTAAAGAGGAGTCCCCCCATGATGACATAACGAGAAACACTTTTAAGAAAAGCACGTTTGCCATTACTAGTAAGGTCAGGTGGGAGAACAGAGGTTGTAAGGTAGTCGTGAAGTTGGTGATACCAGGTATCCTGCGAATTGGCAGACACATGATTTATCATACAAACATCCGGGGCTGAGTAAGATGGGGCAAAGAGTTGTTGGACCAAGACAAATATGTCAGAGTCAGTTGGTGAGGCAGGAATTTGTGAGGCCAAGCAAGCCATAGTATCCAAAATTTGTTAGTTGAGCGGGGAATGGTTTGGATAGAATAATGAGTAAATAAGGTCAAAAGTGAATCCATGTAATGTTTGTACTTTTGAAGTTCCTCATTTTTACATTGGTAGATGCCCATAACTTGATTGACTACCAATTGAGAGTCGCTAAAAATGTTAATAGATTTTACACCTAAGTGTAACGCAACCTGGAGACCCAAAACAAGGGCCTCGTATTCCGTTGTATTATTAGTGCAGGGGAAATCGAGCTGGAATGAAAGAGGCATAGGTTCAACGTCCAGAGGAATGAGAAAAACGCCGGCCCTCCACCATGCACGGCATTTGGATCCATCGAAGAAGAGGGTCATTGAATACGACTCCTCACTGAGTGAAAGAGTGGCAATGAGTTCGTCAGGGAAAGTAAAATTAGTAAACTGCTCCCAGGTAAAGGGGCTTCCGTGAGTTGGTCTGTGATAGTTTGTCCTTTGATTGATTTCTGGTGTACAAATTCAAGGTCGAGGTCGGCAAGGAGCATAAGCCATCGGGCGATGTGTTGGTTTAGATGAGGTTTGGTGTACATATAATGGATGGGGTCCGCGTTGGTGATGACAAAAGTTTTGTGATTCAGGAGGTAATGTCGGAGTTTGGTGGCCATGAATGATAGGGCTAGGCACAAATTTTCTACATGTGTATACCTAGTCTCGTAATCCACAAGAGTATAACTTATGTAATAAACGGCTTGTTCTCGATGCTCGGAGTCATGATGTGTGAGCATGGCTCCTACAAGCATGGTCGGTGGCAGAAAGGTAAAGGTAGAAAGGGCGATCGTCTTGAGGTGGGATAAGCACGGGTGGCTGCAAGAGATAGGCTTTAAGAGCCTCAAAGGCCTGGTGGCACTCTTCGCTCCATTGAAAGACAATGTCCTTTTTAAGGAGATGATGGAAAGGTTGACATCGATCCGAGAGTTGTGAGATGAAACGCCGGATAGATTGGAGTTTTCCCTACAAACTACGTAATTGTTTGAGGTTAGTAGGTGGGGGCATTTCTAGGATAGCTTTGACTTTAGCTGGATCGACCTCGATGCCACGCAAAGAGACAATAAAACCAAGGATTTTTCCGAAAGGACACCAAAGACACATTTCTTTGGTTGAAGACGAACACAATATTGTAACAGGCGATCGAAAATAATGGTTAAAACATCGAGATGTTCACTGCGATGTTTAGATTTGCCAAGAAGATCATCGACATAATCCTCAAGGATAGTGTGCATAATGTCATGAAAAATGTAAGTCATAGCCCGCTGATAGGTCGCACCAGCATTCTTAAGGCTGAACGAATGGCATGACACGATAGCAGAAGGTTCCCCAAGGAGTTATGAAGGTGGTTTTATGTTGATCGGCCGGGGCTACCAAAATTTGATTGTATCCGAGAAGCCATCCATGAGAGAAAGCATCTCATGGCCCACAGTGAGATCAACAAGTTGATCAATACTTGGTAGGGGAAGTCATCCTTTGGGAAAGCAAGGTTAAGGTCCCAGAAATTTGTACATATCTAAAGTCCCCCCATTGCTTTAGTAACAAGTACGATGTTAGAAATCCATTGAGGATAGTTAATAGGTAAGATGAAGGAAACATAAATGAGTCGTTGAAGCTCTTCTTTGACCAAGAGGGCAATGCATGGATGTATTTTTCTCAGTTTTTGTTTAACTGGTTTGGAATCGGGTTTCAGGGTAATGTTATGGACCACAATGTCAGGATCAATTCCTGGCATGTCAGCGTAGGACCAAGTGAAAGCTTGGTTGCGGGCACGTAGGAAGGTAGTGAAGGCCATTTGTTCTGATGCATTAAGAGATTGTCCGATCTTCACAATGTGAGGATCGTCCTCTGTGTGGATGTTGATTTCTATAGTCGACTCATTCAACATGGTTTGAGTTTCAGATGGTAAGGCGTTGAATATAAGAGTCATCCGCACCCAGGTAAGTGAGGATGGAGTCGTCATCTTGGCACTCAACAACATTAATTGAAGGTGAGTCCTCTTCGATCATGTCTAGATACAGAAGGGGAAGAGAAGATGGGTCTTCATTATCACGTTGATAAGTGAGAGGACCTAGGAAGATAGCGTTTATGAAAAAAAAAAGTTAGGAGGGATGGATTTAGGGTCTATCGATTCTGGGTGACGATGGCAAAATGGGTGATGATGGTTTGGAAGGGGTGACTTCATCGTCTTCCTGGATACAACGGATATGTGGTGTCTTCGGTGTAGGTGGTTCAAAGAATCCAAGACCACGATGATCTTTGTGTTTGCGTGTAGTTACAGGAATGATCGTATGTCGGCCTTGTTCATAAAGACCGAAACCGAAGCCCTTCCAAGCACAACGCGTCAAGAAGGTGAGGGTGAAGTGACGATTAGTTAGATATTGAAAATCAGATTGGAAGGGAACCACACCAAGGGGAGGTTCAGGGGTGATAGAGGATGTATCGACACCCCCATACGTTAGGTTGGTACGGCAATTAGGTGGTCCGTAGGAGATTACTTCCCCCACACGACGGTCGTAGGTAGGATGCGCATGTAACTATCCAGTACTCCTGTGGGGTATGGAAAGTGCTAACGTTATATAGGTGATACTCCCCCAGCGTAAGGCATTGAAAAACATATACTAAGGGATCTGAGGTGGGGATGTTGTCATGGGAAAGGAAGTGGTATTTGCGGTGGTTTCATTGGTTGAAGGTGTAGGTGCGATTGAGATGGATGGTTGAGGTGTGGTCGAAGTAGATGGTTGGGTTGGATGAATGGGTGTCTTGACTAGTACAAGCACATCATTAGGGTGATATAACATATTATAGGTTTTGAAGGGGGGAGCGTCAGCTTTAACGGTGTAGGATTTCCCTCATACTCAAATTTTATGCATCTATGTAAGGTGGAGGGAACGCATCCCATAACCTGGATCAAGGGCGACCTAACAACATGTTGTATTGGAATTCTCCCTCAAGGACATAGAAGAGTTCAGGTAAAGTACGTGGCCCTACACGAATGTTAAGGATCACAGTGCCTAAGTTAGAAGTAATAACATCATTGAATGAATGCAACATAGTGGGGTTGGCACACATGCAACTAGAAGGGATATTCATTTGTTGGAAGGCTTTGGAAGAGATGATGTTTAGGCTAGCGCCTCATCAATCATAACATGACGTACCGGATGTCCCGGATGTAAGCTGAGATGAAAAGAGCGGGGTCAGGATCTTCTACACCAAAGTCAACAATTTCGTCTTCGGAGAAACTGACAGCAGCGGTTTCTTTGTACAGGGATGGAAGTGGTAGATTGTTTGGTGAGAGAAGCAACGTGGTTGGGTGTTAAGATGGTGGTAATGGGAAAGGTTTCGTTAGGTAAGACCTCTATCCCTTGAAGGATTTCAACGAGAGCTTGGCGATGAGATTCAGAGGTTTGAATGAGATCATACAGTGTCATTTTTACAGGTGATTGGTGAAGTTGTTTGATCATGGTTCGGTGGGCAACTCCATCAGAGATGGGGTAGGCAGGTCCACGAATAACCACTTTAGGTGGTGGTGCGATCGGGATGGTGGACGGAGAAAGAGAGGCTGCAGGTGTGCTTTCTTTAGCTTTCCCATTGTTTTTCTGCCCTTGAGTAGCAACACTAATCATGTTGATCTCGTGAACATGAGAGGAGGAAGACGGTAGGGATAAGTCATTGTCTTCGAGAGGTGGGGTTGTAATAATGATAGATCTTGGTGAGGAGGGGACAGGTGGTATTGGAGAGGGGATTGAAGCTAAAGGCCTCTCCCTTCGTAAGTTGTCTTTCTTAACCTTTCTATCCGAGAGAGGTGACTGACAAAGTATGGCTCTCAACGCTTTGCATCCCTCTACATCATGTCCTGGTGTGCGGTGGTAAGTGCAGATTTTAGACTCATCATAACCTATAGGTCGAGGTGTAGATGGATCATAGGGTCTAAGTGGGGGTAGGGAAATGGTCGCATTCTCCACCAACATATCAAGGATCTTGGTGTAAGATCCTTTGAGTGGGTCAAAGTCAGAGGAAGATGAGGCTATTGATTGGGTGGGTTTTGGTAATGTTTGGGTATGGTTGGTTCGTACGGGTGGTGGTTTAGACAAGGGGTTTTGATAATTGGATTTAACTAAACGTGGCTTCTTCGGTGTAGAAGTTATGTTTAGTTGGTTAGATGATGAGGCCACAGATGACGTGATGGCGGGAAACAACCACGGAGAAAGAGGAGTGACAGCAAACAAATCCTTTGATGATGGAGTTTGTTTAGGGTTGATAGGTGGATAGGATACTTGGGGTGACGGTGTTGATACACCCATGGATCTCTGTATGGGTGTAGAAGATGTAGGTCATTTTAAAGAAAATGCAGGAGGTATGATGTATTGAGGCAAGGTGGAGGGGTGAGGTCCTAATATAGAAGGTAGGTGTGACGGTGAGGGTTTTAGTTGTGACAGAGGCATAGATTGGACTTGGGTTTTAGGGGATTGGGTTTGTCTCTTAGGTGGATGGACGGCTTTATTTTTGGATAAATCTAACCATTTAGGTGGGTGTGTTAGGCTGGGTATTGGTGAAGTCCCAAGCGTAGGGGAAGATTTGGTTAGGTTAATAGAGGTGGATGAGGTATTTAGTAGGGATGAGGGAGGTGAAGATGAGGACATAGGCATTTTGAGCTTTTGTAAACACCTCGGGTATATGGTAGAGGTGTCTGGATCGGTCATCTGCATTTGAGTAGAGCATGGTGTACTCAAACGCTCCCATAGGACTCGTCTATCTTCTGAGGGATGAAAATCTTCACGTGTGAATAGGAACTTTGATATGGAAGAGAGGTGGGTTGTGATTCCGGTCCACTGTGGGTGTGATACAGGGGGTAAATGAGTCGTTGTATCAATGGGTGTTAAGAGGTCAACCGGTCACTAAAAAGATTTAGGCGATGAAGAACTAATAGGTAGGAGGGCATGTTTGAGGGGATCCGTCATGATTAACGAATTTGGTGATGTTGATTCGAGAGGTTTCTCTTCTAAAGATGATAGAAATAGTGGCGAGCCTTCCTCTTGTACAACAAGAGTGGTAGAAGGAGATGTTTGGGAAATAGATAAGTTAGATAACATCCGCTCACAGTCTTGTAGGGATGTGGTGTAAGAAGGCTCATCTATGAGAAGAGAACTCTAGGCGGTTAATTCCTTTATGGGTAAAGGAATGGCAAGGATTTCATCTTGTCTTGATGGTGGTGAAGGGGGTTGGGTCCCTGCGTTAGTGAAGAGGCTTGATTCAGAATTTCCTCGATAGAAGCTTTTGGTTGGGAGTCGAAAACTGCATGGATTTCATGAACACTCTCCTCGGCTAAGATATCTTGGTTTATGTTACTGTTAGATGAGTGGTTCGGGAATGGTTTGTTAAAGATTTTCAAATTCGGTTAGCAGGGGCATTAGGATTATCGAGGGTTATATCCCCTGCATCAACCATTTCCTGCACTATATTTTTCAACATCTTGTAGTTTTCGTGACTGTGTCCCTTCACGTGGTGGAAGTTACAGAAGTCATTTTCTTTGTACCAGGAAGGTATAACACGGGTGGAATCAAACCCGGAGTGAGGTTTAACAAGAGGTAAGGTGATAGCTCCGCTTTGAGAAATTTTTCCAAGATGACACCATAAGTTTCTCCCAAGGGAGTGTAATTGATGGGTTTGGCTTTATACTTATAGGTGGTTTTTGGTAGGGTATTAGACCGTGCTTGGGATTTGACCATCACCGCGTGTACAGCTCCTTTTGATTTCGAAGCAATCGATGCATGAGAATTGGTGGTGTTGGGTTTGTTGGTGGAGTCTTGGGTTCAGAAATTAGGGTTTTTGTTACGCAACCGCAATTTCTCTTCCTCTAAGGCTCAAATTTCTAGTTTCAAGCCATAGTAAAGGCCTCATCAAAGGTGCGGAAAGTTTGAATTTGGAGGGTAGGAGAAATGTGCTTAGCGCAGGCCTGCGTAAAGAGTTCGATAAGTTTAGCCTGAGGTAAGGCATAAGTAAGTTGGTTGATGAGGCCCCACCATCGTCCAACGAAATCTGCGATAGATTCGTCTTCAAATTGTTGGATGGCATAGAGGTCGGTGATAGATACTTTCTTAGCAATATTAATGGAGAAATGATCCAAGAAAGATTGGGCTAATTGGTTAAAAGAGAAGATTGAGTCTTTGGGTTAAAGCACCTTTGTACCACTCAAGGTGGGTCTGATAAGGACATGGGAAAGTCTTGCGGAGTAGTAAGGCATCGTCATGAGCAATCGTGAGTAGTAGGCATGTCTAAATGATCGCAAGTGTTGTTGAGGATCTTCCTTACTATTAAAACGAGTAAATTTTGGTAATTCCCATTGAGGAGGATATGAATGAAGGGGACGAGAAGGATGAATAGGCTCTCGACAAACTTGCTCATATGTCGGGGTGCTACAACTTCTAAAAGCGAAGCCTCAGATTTTTCATCTTGTCCATCATTTGTTTGATGAAATCAATGGTTGGATGAGATGATGGTGCGGTTGTTGTAAAAGGAGGAGGATTGGGCCAAGAGCCACCACTAGAAAATGGTGGGGTTAAATGTTGATAAGGTATTGAGGATGAATATGTTGAGGCGACTGAATAGGGATGTCCTATATAAGATGTTGAAGTCACCGGATATGTGTGTGGAAATGAAAAGGTGGGCGGAGCTTGAGAAGGAAAGCTTGTGTGGATAGGTGGTAGAGAGCAAGTTATGAAAGGAGCAGTCTGTGAGAGAGACGAGGTAGGAGCAGTTGGTGGTAATGATATGTGGGGCCCCAGGTTAACCAAAGGAAAGCCAATCTATGCCGTATGAACCCCTGAAGCCACTGAGTTGGGAGACGGGGCTAAGGATGAAGAAGGCAAGGTGGAGTTATCAGGTGGGGAAGGAGCTAAGTGAGCAGCTATACTAATAGGCATACCAACAAGGAGTTGACCGTCGGGTGTACGGTCAGGGGCATGAGACAAATAGTACTATACAAAGCACTAGGATTAGCGTCCAAAAATTTCACAAATTCCTTATCTCCTACAGGGATTTTGGGAACCTCACTGGTGTCCGTAGGATTCCCCACAGGATGTGAAGGGGGTGATTCAGGAAAAGGCACGGAGCAGGCATGTGAAACCATGGCTGTGGCTTGTTTTTGAGTGATAACAACCATGGACAAGAGTACACAATAGGGTTTCAATCTATCAGGATCAGAAACAACCACAAAAGGTTGGAATTGGTAGGTTGCTGGTTTGTCGGGAACTGTGAAAGACAGTAACCGATATCGGTCAGGTAACCGATGTCGGTCAGAATATAGCCGGCGTCGGTAAGTTAACCGATGTTGGTAGAATAGGACAGTGTAAGAAGCTGTAAGAAGTTGCTGATTTGGGGTTAACAATGCTTAGTATGCCTACCAAACTGTTCTGAAGTGATCACTGAAATAGTGTATGACAGAGAAACAGAACTAAAAACAAGCAAGATGCACAAGAAAATCAAGAGACTAACCCTAGGATTAGTTTTAATTATTGTGGGCTTATGCCTTAGACGCAAGATGATGTCAATCCTAAACAAAATACCTAAGGGAGATGTCAAGTTTGTTTTGGCTTATAAGGTTACCTCAATCAATTGGGCGGAGGAATACCGCGGAAAAGGGGGGATGTTTGAGCTGTTGTGTTGATTATGATGTGATTTGGTATGTGTTGTGCAGTGAAAGTAAGATTAATTTCTTGTCAATACCGTGGATATCACCCCCACGTGTATGACCTGTTACTTAATCTACGTTCACTAGAATTGAAAACAACAAGCAAGAATATGATGCACGTGTTTTAAAACCCAAATCGAAAATGATATTCAATGAAGCAAAGGAGATGACTTTCACTAATGCAAAGATGTGAAAGCAAGACAAACTCTTTTACCAAAATGACAAAATATTTTGTGAATATTTAGTAGAAACAAACAACAAGTATGCTCCCTATATGAAAGCAAGCAAGAAAGAAAGAAACCCGAAATGGGTCCCACCAGAGCGTGCCAAAATGTTTTGCATAGAATGTTTGATTCTTAGAATAGAGTTGCTTCTATCCTTTCATTCTCTTGAGAAACAGATAAGGGTTAGGGCTAGGAGGAATACCTATTGAATGTTGGGAGGGTGTGCGCATACCATAGAAAGAGATCAGATCGATTGCGAAGAACTCCTTTTTGTCTAGGAAGGACTACCTGCAAGTAAGAATACAAGACCACCAGATTGTAGTTAGACAATAAATGAGGGAACTACCTTGGGCCCAGGAAATATTAGACTTCCTTTCGAAGGTGGTCAATTCCCCTCTTAATATGAATTAACACAAATTCTAACAAAGAAGTTATTACAAAATTACAATTTAATTACCTCGTTAAAAGCAATAGAGGAAAGGCTGGTTTTGGTTTGAGTCACAGTGACCGATGCCGGTCACTGTACAACCGACTACGGTTAGACACCGGTACCGGTTGCTGATAACCGATATCGGTAGGGGCAGTGATTTAGGGGCTTTTAATGAAGGTTGGCTATGAGGTGGCTATGGTGTTTATAAGGCTGGTAAATGATTAGGGATAAGCCATGGGGTGATGGAGAAGACTCAGAGAGTATGGAGGTTGTTCTTGGGGAAATGTAAGGGTAGAGGAATGATAGTTAGATGTAGGGTGTTACCGGGTAGTAGATCTAGGAGTAGACTTATAATTACTGTGATTCAGAAGTTCAAGAAATGTTATTAAAAGAACGTACAAGACACTACTTACTAGTTTCTGATGAAGATACAGGTCCAAGGACTGTGATGGTGAAGGCAGGGCTCAGGTGGGATGATCTAGAAATCAAAGATGAGTTATCTCCTCTCCCAATGCTTTGATGAGTGTCGCTGTGCTCTAGTTACTCAGTTGCGGTCTTGGGCTTGATGTCCTTCTCTGCAAACTCTTATCTTTTCTTCACTTGTCTCTACTCTACCAAGTGAATTACCAATCTTTCCAATGAATTCCAGATCCTTTGTTTTTGGTTGGGGGAAGTCATTTACAGGGAACCGATGGTGGTTACGTAACCGACGGCAGTCGAGTAGGAACCGATGTCGGTTAAGTCAAAGTGGGCTATTTTTAGTAAAATAGCCAACTTTCCCTCCTTTTCTCTCGAGAGATTAGTTGTGGGCTTGGTCAAGTCATTATTAGGTTGGTTTTGGTGCGGGTGAGGGGTAATTAGTCATGGGTGTGGATGTAGACCAAGTTATAGGTCTTAATTAGGTTAGTTTAGGGTTAGGGCTAGGTCATGATGAGGTGGTGAAATGAGGTGGTAGGTTTGAAAATGTGGATTTATTAATTATAAGGTAAGTAATAAATAATTGTGCAAGGTTTAGGTGGTGAGGTTAGGTTGTGAAATGAGATGCGGGGCACAGGGTGTCATAAGACACAAATTTGGTGTTAATCCCGCTTTTTGGGTTTCATGTCCTTGCCTTATTACCTTGGATTTTCTTGGATCATGACACTCTAGAGTTTGTGTCCTTGCCTTATTGCTTTGGTTATTGTTCTTGGATCGTGGCACACCTATATGCAGCAGTTGATCGAATTATGTTTTGTGTTTTTTTGCACTTTAGACATCACTCCATTAACTTGTCTCCTTGTATGGAGTTATTCAGTGAAACCTATTGTTAGTTGTTTTTGAGTTTTTGATTGAGCAGTGGATTTAGACTAAAGTGCACACCAAAATTCTTTAGCATTATACGATTTTTTTGAGCCGAGCTTCTTGGGATGCCTTGGAGCAGGTCTTTACTCTCTTTACTTTGTTGTTATTGGTTTTGGGTACCTTGTGGTGTCTTTTTTTCCCAGTTATTGTACATGAGTACCTCATCAGGCCTAGTTACCGGGACTCATACTGTGGACATGCCACTTCTATTTTGGCCCCTAGCTTCACTTGAGGGGGTGTTAGAGTAGGTATTTACCTTAGCTCATGTTCACCTAGGTACTTTATTTACCTTTATTGTATTTATCCTCACCCACTTATGTGTGTGGATATTTCTTTTATCTTATTTAGATATTAGGAGATATTATCTAGTTGTTAGGTATAGTTCTTTCCTTGATATATGGTATTGACTAGATCCTTGATGTTTAGTTCTCTCCTAAATCTATGGTCTTGACTAGTCATTTGATGAATAGTTATTTCCTTGATTTATGGCTTGATCTATGACCTTGAGTGGTTCTTAGATTGTTATTCCTTGCCTATTTAAGCAAGGCCCATTTTCAATGTATTGCATTGATTTCCATAATAATATAGGATATTGCTGCTCATTTGTTTGCAAAGGCTTTATGTAAATCTATTATTGTGAATTGCTTTCATCTTATTGATCGTGGTTTTTTATTAGCATCTGTGTTCTTGGCTTGGTACGATATGGTTATCGTTCCTTTCATGGTATGGAGTTCTACACAACTGATTTAGGTAGTAGTTGCACTTCCCTCCTCCTATATGTACATCTTTCTTATTGAATAATTCAAGTCATTCTATTGTAATGTATTGAGCATTATGGATTATGATGGAGTTCCATAATAATATATGATATTCTGCTCATTTTTTTACAAAGGTTTTATGTAAATCTATTTTGGCGAATTGCTTTCATCTTATTGATCATGGTGTTTGATTAGCATCTTTGTTCTTGGCTTGGTATGATCTGGTTATCATTCCTTTCACAAATTTTATGTAAATCACCCCCTACAAAAGTAAAATCAAACCCAAGACCCAAATAAGTATCAAAACCTCGACCAAGGGTAAATGGACCATGGTTATAATAATCAATTCCAAAACTATAATCGAGGTTATAATAAACAACAATAAGAAACTTATCAAAGGATAGGAGATTACAATCCCAAAATGTACTGTGGTTTCCATAAGGTTTGAGGTCACGATGATAGAACTTCTTGTGATTGCAAAAATTTATATTAAGATTTCGAAAACCAAAGACAACTCTTTGTAGACATGTTCCTAGCAAAACCAAAAACAAATTCACAGTCTAACTAGACATGACCCATAGCTCCTCAAAATGCTGATGTGAGTATCTTTTAAGATACACTCCCTACGCATCCTGAAAATGTTAAGGTGAGACCTTAGAGCACAGACAAGGGCATTCCTATAGGGAATAACAACCATGAGGCCTCAACTTCCAATGACTCTCAAGTTCCCCCCAACCCCGGTTTGAACGACAATACAAAGATGATGGAATTAATTGAGATAGAATTTGAACTAGAAATTAATGCAACAACTCGGGAAAAGGAATAATTTCCTCAAACCTTGCCCACTCTTTCCTACTCACAAGATGACATTTCTATAATCACAAAACTAGTAGGAGCCTATGATTTAATATCAGATTTGAACAAGACTTTTTATCACATCTCATTCCTAGATTTTCTACAGAATTCTCATGCGCATTGTTCTATGTTGCTCGATGCTCTAGATCTAGGTAATCTAATCCATGTTATGCCTCCTGCTTAGTGTTCAAATAAATCATATTGATTTTTGCATACATCCTCTAGGATAGAGCGATATGGATACTAGGTTTATTTTTGATATAGACAAGATGTCATATGATGCTAAAATTTCTGAAGAGGTGATCCTTCCTTATATTTATAGGTTTAGGTTTACAACAATTGCATTAAGAGAGCCATGATTGATGACGGGGTTGTTGTAAACATAGTTCCCTTCTCTTTCTTGCAGAAGTTAGGATATGAAGAAACTAATTGATCCTCCACAAGAAACATGTTGCGAGGGTATGAAAGTCTTAAGGCGACCTTGATTGGAACTATAGTTCTTCCAGTCATGCTCGGTCTAAAAACCATCTTGACAGAATTTTACATCATCGATAGGAAATAAATTACAATATGATCCTCGGGAGACCTCGGATTAATCGAATGAAGGTTATTCCTTCTACCTTTTCCCCAAGATATTAGATTCCTCCATTTGGGAAAATTCTTCATCGCTATACGGGATCCTAAGCCCTTTGATATATAATTACGTAACCTCAAGAAGAATAAAGGAGTCCATTTAAAGTATGAACTTATTGCGAATCAATTAAACAAACCACATCCATCAAAAGAGTTAGTCCCAATCACCCCGAGGGTTTGAAGGCTAAACGTTTTGACCCAAAGACGTTCAAGGTAGTAAAAATGATAAGGGTAAATCAATATCTGTGGAAACAAAATCCATTAAAACCATAATAGAGATCATGAAACTCCTAGAGAGTGATGATCCAATATTCCTCCCATTTGAACTACAAGGAATGGGAAACCTTCTTGGTATGACCTCTCTTCCTACCGATGACCTAGGTATAGGTATAAATATGATAGGATTAACAAAGGAGGAAGAACATGTTAAATTTAGAACTATTCCCGTCAAGTATAGGGTTTTTTTTTTTATCTTAAACCCCAATTTTGATACAAACATATCGGAAACCCACTTTTTCACACCCATGGGGCATAACACCACATTACAACAAAAGTCATAAGTAAACACAACTCTCTACATAGGAAACAAGGCTGAGAAAATAGTCATTCTCACCCACACACCATGTGTCAAGAACATGACAAAGAGGTTCACAAACTCCCCTTTCAAAAAAATGAGTTTAATTATTGGACATATACATTGCTTAGAAAGGGTTGTAAGTTTAAACCCAACATAGTAGGCCCTTGTGAAGAGAAACAAAACTTAAAATATCGTGTGCTTCTTTGTGTACTTTTGGAGGTGAATAGTTTGACATCCATCAGCTATCTTCACCTTATAAATTCTATGCATGGTCCACCTGCATCTCCATATGTATACTATTGAATTCACATTTGCATTTCCATCTATTAGTTCATTTAGTGAAACTTATAATCAAGAACTTATCTTTCAAGAAAATTTTAGCAACTTCTAGAATATTTACAAAACCCTCTATTAAACTTCTTCAAATATCCGTAATATTATCATCAAACATTTCTTAATCATTTCATCTATTTAGCAAGTAAGACATAGTTTTGAAAATTATCTTACCAAGGCCTGCATACTTGGTTATGCTTGTAGTTTACTTTCATCTTAGGTGGATTTTTCCCATAATTTTATTCTAGAGGCTTCTTGGTGTCACATATTTCCCAAAAATACCTTTTTGGTAGAAAAAACTTCTAAACATTTTACCTAGATTCTTATTCGCCTATCTCATCATGCGGCATTGAGACTCATACTAGTTGTGTGGATTTGTGGCTAGGGGCAAGTTCTCCCTCCCAAAAGAAAAACTTAAAGTAAAAAAAGTATATATTTCAAGTCAAAATCAATTACAAAATTTTCATTTATAGACTTCCTTGCCCTAAAAATATTTGGTGTTGAGCCCGCGCTTCTTACGATGATGCGAGGTTGGGAAAAGAAGGAAGTGCCAGTACTCAACTATACCTTGTCCTTGGTAATGATCCCATGCTTCCTTTGGTAGCATGGGGAAAGGTGTAGGGGTCTTTGCAAATAAATTAATAAGTTAAAAGCAATTCATTCAATAAAAGTTCTTTGAAATCATAAATCCCAACAAAGTGAATTAGATGTCTATGTTCCAAGAGAGTTATAAATCTTAAACCATATTTTTTTCATGTAAGTGTCCATCTATGGATCTAAGTCTAGATAAACCTGGAAAACAAATTGCATTCTAGATTGTGTGGTAAACTATATGTGGAATTACTTTGTAGGTTCCCAATTGGATTTCTGTCAAAACATTATATTTCTCTCATCGCATTTATTCAAAAATTCATATAAATCACATCTCTTATGGCTCTTGGTGTTGAGCCCTCACATTTTATTGGTTTCTTGGAGTTATAAGTGGAGTGGGTTACGTGACGCTTGCAAAACAACCCACTTGAGACCCATGAACAACCTAGGTTTAGTTACAAAATTATGGAGTAATTTTTTTAAAAGTGTTAACAACCAAATTCTAAAGGACAATTAAATTCAACTCGATAAATTTTCCCATTATAATAATTACTAATTCCACATTACGAAGCAACAAGTGTAATAAGTCCACACTTAGCTCAAATCTCCTTAGGGATTAATTTAATCATTGATTACATTGACATTTTAGCTAAATATTCTCTCGATTAAAATTTTAGGGTTAAGGGACCAAAACAATTAAATACCAGGTATTTAATTCCATAAGATCTAAGACAAGAGTAGGGTTTAATTACGGTGGGGAAAGGAATGCATATTTAAAATCATCAGAGTAAAGTCTTACTTACCCACTCCCAAAACTTGGTTAAGAGTGTCTACAACCAAGTTGTAAGACAAAAGTTGTCACTAACTTGAGTTCCAGAACAATTCTAAACCACTAGAATATACTTTTCTTTTATTAACATTATTATAGGTCACAAGGTCCAAAATTTAGGGCTAGAAGTTTTAGTTAGGTTTTGGGGGTAAATTATCACCATACCCACTCTCTAATAGGCTCAGAGTTTAAACTTGATTTATCTCATACTTAATACAATCAAAATTTACCTAAATCATTTCCATTAGATAGGAAATTTTATCACCTTTCCGATGATATAAATAATTCCTCCTAACTCCTTGTAAAACTCCAGTTATGGGCTGATGGACCTTAGGGGTCAAATTTTCCCAAAAGGGACACGTGTCGAGTGGGGACGAAAAGCAATTTTTTGGGTTGACGGGTCACGATGTGGTGTTTTGAAATTTTCCCTGCGTGGGTGCAAAATCGACATTTATCCCATGCATCTGCTACGCCAACAGGGACACATGACGCGCTCAACAAACTAACGCGGGGGAGAAAGAGAGGGACGGGCGGGGTGGCGGAGGTAGTTGGTGAAATTTTCCAAAGGAGAGGGGAAAAGGGATAGTTTGATGCGTGCCTCCACATGTCCGCGAAGGAGATTTCCCAAAGTAGGAGTGGGAGTGTGGGGTCGCGAGGGAAAACACAAAATTTTTCCAAAACAAAAATTTCAAAAGATAAATTCGCGTGGGTTTCCTCCCCCCGCTTTCACCCCATGCTTTGCCATATGAAAGCCTCTAGTTGGCTGCAGGGGAAATTTTAAAAAATTTCCCCAAAAAATTTTCCAATAAAATTTTCTAAGTTTTCAAAAGAAAATTTCAAGCTACGGGCTTGCGAGGGAAAATTTTCCCAAATTTTCCCGCCAAGGAAGGAAACTTCAGAGGGCCATAACTTTTGCTGGAAAGCTCAGTTTTGGGTAAACAAGGACTTTATAGAAAGATATCGATGCCCTATTTACACAGGGATCATAAATTCGACAAATTTTAAGGGATCAATTTTAAGAAAACGTTCTGCAGGATTTTTAAAAGCAAACTGGTAAATTTTAACTTATCAATTTTTTTAATTTGATCTTCTCCTTCACTCAACATGCCAAATAGACATGTATGATTGTTCAAGGAAGGATTTAAGATGTTTTTGGAAGGTGATTTTTCTTGATTGATTCCAATTTGAATTTTTCCAACAATTGATAGAAACAAAGTACTACAAAATGATTGTGAAAGGTTTGGGCCCGATTTTGCAATGTTTTAAATGTTTCCTTAAGTTTTTATGTTTTCAATTTGAGTTCATTGATATCAAGCATGCTAAATTTTAATGTTTCAAATTCGATTATTGTTTCATGGTCCGAAGCTGTGCATTTTAAATAACTTATTTTCCAGTTTTAAATTTACAATAACATGAATCAAATTTATAAAGGGGGTTTATCTAACTTTTTCATCATTCAAGTATGGAATTTCATTTCTAATCTAGTCTAATACATTAATTTATTTTAATCAAACTATTCAAGATCAAAATGTAATCATGAATTCAATTTTTATACATTTCCAAAAGATAAAAAAATCTTTGTATTATTCCCACATACATTTCTTGCTTTCAAACCAAAGATTAGAAACATTGATACAATCGATTTAACTTAACAATACACTTTGGAAATAACATTTCATTCATTAATAGATTTCCAAACACCACCTCGTGACAAAAATCCCACACCCCAAAGGATAGAATTACTAAAATGTAAGAAGGGTGCAATCAAAACATGCAACATGATACATAAAAAGCATTAAAAGGGTCTAAAATCAACCTCCAACCATAGGTTTGGTTGGTAAATTAAATTAATAGGTATGGGACAAGTTTTACTTATCCCACAAGCCTCAAGGACAAATTTTAATTTCCAAGGAGGTGGATTGTTTCATACTCCAAAATATGACTTACACAACTCTTACACATACTTACACATTCCCTTGCATATTTAATACAAAGAGCCAACAACTTCCATTATTACTTCTCATATCCCAATTTGATTGATTTATTTATTTTAACAATATGATTACTCTCATTAATTCTCCACAATTAAAAGAATTAAAGAAAGGGACACATCACTAATAAAATACATACAAACAATAATTGAAAGGAACCACATTAACAAATACATAAAACCCATGGTCACATCTAAAGGTGATCCCCCCCATGGGAATCCCTAACAAAATAAAACACACCCACACAAAACTTGTTGCCATGACAACCTTGTTGAATTCATCTAGAATTCCAATGTGGTTTGTCTCAATCCCTCGATGTTTGTTGTGATTTTTTTTTAACCTACAAAACACAAATACTTCCTTCGGCCTTGTGGCCATATCAGAACATCAAACATGATATAAATAAAATCACAAAATCATCTATGCATATGAATCACAACAACATCAAGGCAATCAACAATATAAACTTACAATTTATATCCACAACTATATCCTCATCATATAATGTCCATTTTATAGGTCTACTCACAATATCAAAATCACATGTCCAAACAACATTCAAAATATAACCATGTCAAATAGTATACCAACATCAATGTATAAGGTGCCTCTAATAATCATCATGCATCATATATAATCAAATTCAACAATAATCCATGGTCTAACATCTAACATCGTACTAAATCGAAACTATAATAATGTCCGTCATATAGTCTACAGTGTCATGATGAGTATCAAAATATTTCAAAGCAAAGTGGGCACTACATCCCCCTCCCCTTAGACTCGACTTCCTCCTGGAAGTCACAGAGAAAGAGGTAGGAAACAATGCAACAGAAAAAGGATCACACCCTTTATTTAATTGTTTTTCTTCAAACAATCAGCGTGGGTCTGAGAACCTAAGTTTGGTCAATGTAATTCAACAAGAAGAAGGAGATTAGAAGGATGAGTTCTAAAATTTCGCATGCAAGGCTACAACATTTAAATCTAGAGAGTAACTTTATGTTGTCAACCAAGATACAACACATAGCAATATAACATGAATAGATCACAAGATTCTCAAGAGTAACCACCAAGTAGAGGAATAATAGGGATGATTCCACGAGTTTCAAGAATGAGCACAATTTTCCCAAGGAATACAACATACTCCATTAGTAAAATTTAAGGTTTCTACCCATTTAAACTGTGATTTCCTAGGTTTGTTGTTTAGAAAAAGCTAACAAAAATCAACTATGACCAAATTTGAACGATGAATAAGTCTACTCAAGGTCCTACAATTTGAGGATCACATAGGATGAGGTGGATCAACAAGGACACCTAAATAAAAAAACATTAAATATTAGGGAACTAATCCAAGAAAGCACTTCTATAAACCTGAGAGGGTACAATTAACTTTTCATGGTAATAAAAATCAAGTCAAGATCCCAAGTTTTCCTATAGTTTGATTTTTGATTTTTGATTTTTACACTTTTGTTTTAAGAATCAAACACACCATACCAACCAAATCTAACGAAGTCCACCATTTAGCAAAAGAAATATATATATATATATATATATATATATAGATATATAGATATATATATATATCTCCCTTAGCAACTAACATATCAATACAAGCACCATACATTATAAAGCACAATGGGATTTATTTATCTTATTTACTACTCAAGCTCGAATAAACCATAAAAAGAGAGCACAAGAAACACCAAGAACAACTCAAGGTTGCTAGGGATAAGAACAAGTAACACGGGGTCTAATTACAATCCAAGGGTGCATCGTATCAAGAGAGAATAACATCATCTTGCACTTTCCATCCTTGTGGAAAAGGAGCAGAAACAACAAGGTGACCCAAGAAAATATGAAGAAAAGAAGACTTCCACAGTTATTTTATATCCTTAACATATGTTGCCTTAAAATTACAATAACATAGGTCTCCAAAGACAAGACAACACGTAAGGAGGTTGCTTCTCAATCAACAGATAAGTCTCAATCCAAAAGGACCAAAACTCACATTCATCGAGCTATGGGATGATAAGGGTATGATGACCCAAAACTCCCACAAGAAAGGCACATACATCTATGAACAAGAAGTACTAAGCAACTAGAACACATTACTATCCACCGGGTGTTTCACAATTTCAAGTAGGTGACAGAACTACAGGTTCAACTATACATTGTACTCAATACACATAAATTTTACCCATTTTATAAATCAACTCATTAAGTCAAAATTTATATCTTTGCTTGTTAAGAACATTCCTTTCATGTTTCCTTAGTTACAAACTTCCTTCTATTATGACATCACCAGTTTACGTTATAAAGAGCACCACTAAGGTGGGCATGATGTCTCACCATTCTATATAGGCAGAGAGCATTTATTTTACTCGTAAGGAAGGTGGATGGACAAGGTTTCCTTTCTATTCTTCTACATGGTTTTTATTTCTTCTATTAATCTACCAAGGGTATAACAAGGATCACTTCCCTTTTTCTATGCTCCAGTTTATTTGTTAAGTTCCAAGGTCAAATCTCCTTAATTATAGTTTTATGGAATTTTGGTTGAGTCATCTTATCAATCAAATTTTAATGAGAAGGAAGGTTCAAACATATCACATAATTACTTTTATGGGAAGGAGATATAAATCAACACACCACATTTTTAATTCTAAAGGAACAAGAGACATTCATCAAAGAAATCACATCATTAATTTTTGTAAGAACTAGGAACAATGAACCAACACGAATCACACCAAGATTTCAAAGATTTACTAAATAATTTCAAGCATCAATAAACATTCTTATTGGGTCTCCACAAGTTTCACAAGAAATTTTCAAGGAAGGCTCATTAAAGAGGTATAATCTTACTTTTACGAATCTATTAAGGTTTAACAATTTTTGTTGTTTAGGATGGTAACATTTCACTCCCTTAATAACCAAAGAAGGTTTTCCAATCAATTCTCATGTCCCCACAAGGTACCACCAGCCAAGCAACCAGATGACAATGCAACTTTACTCCAAGGACACCACCTCCACACTAGAAGGCATCAAATGCAATAGGGAAACCAACTACTTTACCAAAACATGGACTTTACAACCAAGAGTTAAAGTTCTTAAAAGAGGAAGTACAATATAAGCACCACCAAGATTAACTATTAAGATCTACCAAAATAACATTTTGAAGAGAAAGGTCCAAAAGACCTAAAGCATCCATAAGTGTTTTCCAAGTAACCCAAAGATTAATAGGTCATAGAATGTTATTCATAGTAAGGAAATTTAAGGTAAGAGTAGACTTATTTATAAGTCAAGAGAGTAAAACAAGTACACTTAAATAAACACACTTCCTAAAAGAGCTTAAATCTATCCATAATTACGAAGATGCATATATTCCATGAGTTAAAACTTTCCATGATGCAACCAGGAACCCATGATACAATATAACATGCCATTGATGAAAATTCACTATCAAACAAACACTTTTCCCCTAACATTTACAAAGTCAACCCAATCCTAAAAAAATATAAAATCCCATAATTAAACAATTTACTCCGACGAGCTCTTACCAGATTGTAAGAGAATTCACTACCACCGCTAACAGACTGCCAACTAGAACACACAACACAACAAACTCTCTAACTAGCAAGGTCGAGCAACAAAAATTCACTCTAAGACCCTAGACACCCTCAAGGTTCCATGCATCCATAACCAAGGCATAACTTTAAGCACCTACGAGGACGTTCAAGACACCTAAGGTGTACCCCCATATGACAAATGTCACCATACAAGAAGCATAGAACCAGCTCAACAACATGCAAGAAGGAAACCACGTAACGTTTAGCTAAGTAGCCAACAACATAATGAGCTCGAGTCATCAATCAAAATAAATTCCAAGAAATATCGGTAATCAAGAAAAGTGGCTAAGTAGCCGCATTGCAAAGTTTGAAAATTCTCACAAAAATTATAAATAAATAAAAGATCCTCAAAGCTTCTCAATCCAATCATAAAATAAGATGTTGGTCCTTGATAAAATAACACAAGATTATGAATGTAAAACACAAAAGTTAACACCACATTCACTCCATAGCCTTTCATGGCCACCAATAGGGGTACTCTGCCTCAAGGTTAGCTCTAAGAACATATACACAGGATTGGGTCCTAAACGACACCCAGACTTAGTGTCCACTCTCTCAACAAGTAACAAACTAGAAAACTGACAACCAGACAC
Source organism: Taxus wallichiana var. yunnanensis (assembly GCA_018340775.1). Taxonomy (NCBI): domain Eukaryota; kingdom Viridiplantae; phylum Streptophyta; class Pinopsida; order Cupressales; family Taxaceae; genus Taxus; species Taxus wallichiana. The sequence goes on along the minus strand of CM031242.1, from coordinate 64,222,681 downwards.
TCTCTTTCATAACCACGTAAGGAAGGAAGCTCTAAACAACTTTTAATTAACTCTTCCCGACCCAGAAAACAACCACTATTATCCAAACTATTGTCCACTATCTCATACGGGTAACAAATTGGGAAACTGACAGCCAGACCCTCTTTCCTAACCACATAAGGAAGGAAGATCTAAACAGCTTCTAATTAACAATTCCTGACCTAGAACACAACCACTATTGTCCAACTACAAGGATCACACCATATAACTTATCATTCCAACAACATCAATAAATAAGGGTCTCAAAATGGGCTTAACACATCATACCATTAGATCAAGATTTAGAACTTGTAACCACAACACATTTTTAAAAGGGGAACCAAGTTTCCAATACACTAATCATCAATTTAATTTGACATTCTTAGTTACCTGGGTCTAGAAAAAATGCCACTAGGCAAGCACAAAAACTCAAACAACTTGTTATTTTTTTAATTTATTTTAATTCTGGCAGTTCAAGTGAACTGAGTAATGTAATATTTCTTCATTCGCATTTCTCTTTCAATTTTCAAACAAGGTTGCTTTCTAGTTTTAAAAGTGTGCTAGGTCTACAGTTCATGTCTCAAATTTTCTAGTGCGCCCAAGGGTCCAAGCTTTTGAACTAATTCTCTAATACCAAGTGTGACACCCGCAAAATAACCCACTTGAGATCCATGAACAACCTAGGTTTAGTTACAAAATTATGGAGATTTTTTTTTTTAAAGTGTTAATAACCAAAGTCTAAAGGACAATTAAATTCAATTGATAACTTTTCCCATTATAATAATTACTAATTCCACATTACAAATCAACAAGTGTAATAAGTCCACACTTAGCTTAAATCTCCTTAGGGATTAATTTAATCACCTGATTACATTAACATTTTAGCTAAATATTCTCTCGATTAAAATTTTAGGGTTAAGGGACCAAAAAATTAAATACCCCATAAGATCTAAGACAAGAGTAGGGTTTAATTATAGTGGGGAAAGGAATGCATATTTATAATCATTAGAGTAAAGTCTTACTTACCCACTCCCAGAACTCGGTTAAGAGTGTCTACAACCAAGTTGTAAGAAAATAGTTGTAACTAACGGGTTCGAGAACAATTCTAAACCACTAGAATATAATTTTATTTTATTAACAATTATTATAGGTCACAAGGTCCAAAATTTAGGGTTAGAAGTTTTAGTTAGGTTTGGGGGTAAATTATCACCATACCCACTCTCTAACAGGATCAGAGTTTCAACTTGATTTTTCTCACACTTAACACAATCAAAATTTCCCTAAATCATTCCCATTGGATAGGAATTTTTCTCACCTTTCCGATGATATAAATAAGTCCTCCTAACTCCTTGTAAAACTCCAGTTATGGGCCGGCGGACCTTAGGGGTCAAATTTTCCCAAAAGGGACACGTGTCGAGCGGGGTGAAAAGCACTTTTTAGGTTTGTGGGTAGTGGGGCGGTGTTTTTAAATTTCCCTGCATGGGTGCAAAATCCACATTTCTTCGTGCCTCTACTACGCCGCGCCGGTGACACGTGGCGCTCAACAAAATAACGGGGAGAAAGAGAAGGACGGCCGGGGTGGCGGAGGTAGTTGGTGAAATTTTCCAAAGGGGAGGGGAAAAGGGATAGTTTGATGTGTAGGTCTGCACGTCCACAAAGGAGATTTCCCAAAGCAAGAGTGGGAGTGTGGGGCCGCGAGGGAAAATGCAAAATTTTTCCAAAACAAAAATTTCAAAAGATAAAGTCGCGTGGGTTTCCCTCCCCCCAACTGTCACCCCATGCTGCCACGTGGTAGCCTTTAGTTATCTCATGGGGGAAAAATTTGGGCCTCGGGACTTGCAGGAAAATTTTCCCAAATTTTTCCGCCAAGGAAGGAAAATTTTAGAGGGCCATAACTTTTGTTAGAAATATCAGTTTTGGGAAAATGAGGACTTTATGGAAAGCTCTCGACGCCCTCTTTGCATAAGAATCATAAATTTTACATTTTGATAAATTTTAAGGGGTCAATTTTATGAAAATGTTCTACAGGATTTTTAAAAGCAAACTGGTAAATTTTAACTTATAAATTTTGTTCAATTTGATCTTCTCCTTCACTCAACATGCCAAACAGACATGGAGGATTATTCTAAGAAGGATTTAGGATGTTTTTGGAAGGTGATTTTGCTTGATTGATTCCAATTTGAATTTTTCCAATAATTGACAAAAACAAAGGACTACAAAATGACTGTGAAAGGTTTGTGCCCGATTTTGCAATGTGTTAAATGTTTCCTTAAGTGTTTATTTTTTCAATTTGAGTTCATTGATATCAAGCATGCTAAATTTTAATATTTCAAATTTGATTATTGTTTGTGGGTCCAAAGCTGTGCATTTTAAATCACTTATTTGCCAGTTTTAAATTTACAATAACATGGATCAAATTTAAAAGGGGGTCCATCTAAATTTTTATCATTCAAGTATGGAATTTCATTTCTAATCTAGTCTAATACATCCAGTTGTTTTAATCAAACTAATCAAGATCAAAATGCAATACTGAATTCAATTTTTATATATTTCCAAAAGATACAAAATATTGTATTATTCCCACATACATTTCTTCCTTTCAAACTAGAGATTCCGAAACATTGATACAATCAGATTTAACTTAACAATACAGTTTAGAAAGAACATTTCATTCATTAATAGATTTCCAAAGACAATTTTTACAACTCCTTTCTTTATTTCCTTCCAAAATCATTTATTGATTACACAGAGAGTGTTGCATTTTCTTTCACATTCTTTCAAGCAAAACAGAGTCTATAAACTTGTCACATTTCAAATTTACAACTTTCATGTCTTTCTTCCAAAATTCATAAACAAAGCATGTCTCTTTCACAATTCAAATTACAACTTTCATATTCAAATTACAACTTTCATATCCAAATACAAACATCTTTCCTTCACAAAAATATTACAATTTCATCCACTTCAAAGTGGGAAAGGTTACAATAAAATATATTTCACAAGGGACTGGCAAAACTGTCTTCTTCTGCTCCAGAACAACAACATGCAATTTTCTTTTTTCTTCCGATTTTATCACAACAAAAATGGGGGAAAGGAAACACTCTCCACCCAACCAAGTCATCCAATGAAAGGAGAAGCCATCCTTCATCATTTACCCCCGATCCCCAACCACAATGCAATAGAAGGTGTGATCCAACTCATGGCAAAAACAGCTTCCACAAAACATACACACAACATTCTTTCAACATGCACATCTCAATTTAGAAACATAGTTCAACACAAGACAACAGTTTACAACTGCATTTGAAAACATTGAAACAAAACTCAGGCTTTATCATGCAATCCAAAGGAGAAAGGACAATGGGGGAAGCTTCTTATGCCTCCCAATGGGAATTGGGCATCCACTTGTAACAAACTACCAAAATAATTCATCACACATATCCTTATGCCCCCACAATCCCTCCTTATGCCCCCCAAGATTTTCCTTATGCCCCCACAAAGTAAGAAATGCAAGCTATTTATTTTCCATGGTGGATCCCAAACCCAAACTCCCTCCACAATAATTATGATTCCAATGGAATTCCCTTATGCCCCCACATGGATTCCCCATAGCCTTCTCCTACGCCATTCCTATGGCAGTCTACCCAAAAATCCAACAAATACACAACAACATTCCATCACACAAACACAAAAAGAAATAACAACATAAGAGAAGAGTTAAGCTCCTACCTCTCCATGGTAGCTTTTGTTTCCAAACAACAAGCTTCAATGCTAAAACACTGTCCCAAAATAGCAACCAACAAACATGCAAAGTTTTTCATTCTTCTTCTAAAAGTAAGAGCTTCAAGCACATGAAAATTCGCCCCAAGGAAGCATGCAAAATGATTCAACAACCCCAAAACAAAGAAAAGAGTTTGAATTTTATAGAAGAGGGAAGAGAAGAGGATGATGTTGATCCATGTAGAATTCCACATCACACATCCTCAACTCCAACACTAAAGTCAAATTCCATTCTCCAAAGCACAATAAAGAGGTGGGTGAAAGTATGACAATTTACTTGCACACTCCAAAAATCCCACACCCCAAAGGACAAAATTAATAAAATATAAGAAGGGTGCAATCAAAAAATGCAACATGATTAATACAAATGCATTAAAAGGGTCTAAAATCAGCGCTCCAACCATAGGTATGGTTGGTAAAATAAATTAAGAGGTATGGGACAAGTTTTACTTGTCCCACAAGCCTCAAAAAGAAACCTCCAAGGATAAATTTGAATTCCCAAGGAGGTGGATTGTTTCATACTCCAAAATATGACTTACACAACTCTTACAGATACTTACACATCCCCTTACATATTTAATACAAAGAGCCAACAAATTCCATTATTACTTTCTCATATCCCAATTTGATTAATTGATTGATTTATTTATTTTAACAATATGATTACTCTCATTAAATCAACACAATTAAAGAATAAAAGAAAGGGACACATCACTAATAAAATAAATACAAACAATAATAGAAAGGAACCACATTAACAAATACAAAAACCCATGGTCACATCTAAAGGTGATCCCCTCCATGGGAATATCTAACAAAATACAACACACCCACACAACACATGTTGCCATGGTGACCTTGTTGAATTCATTTAGAATTCCAATGTGGTTGGTCTGTAATCCCCGATGTTTGTTGTGATATTTTTAACCTGTAAAACAAAAATACCTCCTTCGGCCTCATGGCCATATCAGAACATCCAACATGATATAAATAAAATCACAAAATCATCTATCCATATGAATCACAACAACATCAAGGCAATCAACAATATCACTTACAATTTATATCCACAACTATATCCTCATCATATAATGTCTATTTTCTAGGTCTACTCACAATATCCAAACTCACATGTCCAAACAACATTCAAAATATCTCCATGTCAAATAGTATACCAACATCAATGTATAAGGTGTCTCTAATAATCATCATGCATCATATATAATCAAAGTCAGCAATAATCCATGGTCTCACATCTAACATCATACTAAATCAAAACTATAAAAATGTCCATCATATAGTCTACAGTGTCATGATCAGTATCAAAAGATCTCAAAGGGAAGTTGGCACTACATGTTCATCTTATAATTAAATCATTCATCAAAATTTTCCAAACAAATAAGAAGTAACAAATATTTTCGGAGAGGTTAAAGTTCGAAATTACATCGTGTTTACATCAGCATCATATAAAGCAAAAACAACAAGAACACATCATTTTGTTTAGCATACCATCATCCATTGCATGCATTATGAAAAACATAGAAAGTCGAAATCCTAAACATCTAGTGTACACACGTGAAATAAACCATGAAATAAGTTGACTATAAGTACAATGAATAACCGAGCCAAAAAGAAGTGTCTATATATATCATAATAAGTCGAGTTCGAGTACAATGCCATCACATGCTAGGTGTGGTCAAAATTCTCAGTCATGAGCCCAAAATACAAAAAAATAAAAAAATACACAAAAACAAGACTAAGTAATAAAGGTATTATGCCCATCTATCTCTTTGAGGCCCTTACAAGCTTCCATTTATGAATTTCCTAGAAGCTCCTCTCAAATGCATTCAAAGAAAAGGCCAAAGCCTAACGCAAAAGACCAAGTCTCTCACATCTAAACCCTTTCTGAGCCTCTTTCACTTTCATAGGGTCTGATGCCATCATTTCTAAATCCTTTCCAATTCAATTATACTCACAAATGAAACATTCGCAGGTAATCCAGAGCTCCAAAATCACCAATCGAATATGTGCAAGTGAATTGAAAAATTAGTTTGTTTTAATATAAATATGTTTTTAAACCTCATTTTGAGTGTATGTGTCCACATGGCTGGAGTGTTGGCACAAGTATATTCCTATCCCTACACAAATGTTAAGTTCTCTTGTCATTTTAATTTAGAATTTATCTTTTGATATCATATCTATCTACACTTGAGTCTTGTTTTCATTTCACAGGTAGTGGGAGCTTAGATGATGACATTTCAACACATGGACATGTTAGGTATAGCTTCTAACTCCCCATTTTAGGAATGCCATACTCAAACTCTATGTTTTACGCCTCTTCATGGCTAAAATGATTCTCCGAGGGGGAAATATGTATGCACCCAAATTTGCACATGCTACATTGATGGAAGACTGTTATAAAGTCCATGATGATGATTCATGTCTTTTTGAAGGTGTTTGAGTTCCTAAACCTCATTGCAACTTATATTTATAGCCTAGTATACTTTACTTAGCCTTTCCTTGATTTTCGTAGCTTCCCACTCTATTTTCCTTATGTTTTGGCCAATAGTTATAAAACTTCTGTCCCTACAAGCGGGGTGACGGTCCTATAGTTGTTACTCTACAAATGGTCGTGGTCCTGTGCAAATTTTCTAGAAATTTCACTCACATTTTAACATGAGATTCTCTCACTTAACTCCCATTTTAGAACATGTTTCTTTCCCATTTTAGATGATTCCAAAGCCCAACTTCCTTGTGGCATGCTCTTCTTTACTTCTAATTTGTGATTGATGGTTATTAATAGTTTGAACTCCCCCTTCATTGTTGTTATGTCACCCTTTGGCTACTAAGTGGCTTCCACCATTGCCTAGCCAACTTCCAATTAATACAATGCTTTTATTCAAGAAAATTTCCTAAGAATTTTTTTGTCTCTTGTATAGTATTGCTGCAAAAATTATACTAAAAATTGTATAGCCAAGCTTAGATCTCTTGTGTTATCTCTCTTCTACTTGCATTATAACCAGACTGCCTTCAAGCTGCCATTTCTCAAGCACTTTCTCCTACTGCTACCTCTGCATTCCCAAATTCCTTAGACTCACATGGCCACATAGAGAATGAAAGGATAAATTGAGGGGAAAAATTACTACACATATGGATTTACCTCTATTATGTGAATTTGAGGTTAGAGTTGTTGTTTGATTTCTTTCATCGTCACAATTTATTATTGTTACATCATATCAAATAGAGTAGAAATTAAATTTCTTTCATTTGCAAATAATTAGTTAATTTCTAAGAGGGTTTCAATATTTCATAGCAGCCCCTAGTGATGGATCTTATTCTTCCTATCCCCTGTGGATTTTAAGGAGAGAATATATATATAAAAGGTTGTCTACATATCATAGAATAATTGGAGCAGTTCTTGTTGTATGTTAGCATTAATTATATTACACTCAACTTAGGTGAATAACCACACCAGGTTATCTTTCTTGTTTAGTTTTAGTGTAGAAATATTTTACTTATTTAGAATAGAAGTAATTTGTTGTCTATGATTATAATATTTCAGTTTTGTGATTTGTTTAGATTAGTTTTCTTTTCAATATTAGATTAGATTGTTAATTTCATATTTGTTTAAATGGACGCTTCAAACTATTTTAGCTCTTAGATTCAATCAAGTAGATCAAGCCATAGGGAATTTATGCCACCGTTCATAGCCACTAAATATTCCCTTTGCTAACCCAACTACTAGGAATTCACACTACAGGTCTTAGTCACTGAATCTCCTATAGTTACCGCTTACATTTCCACATCAGCTACCCCGACATGACCTCGGGGGGTCGAGTGCAGATTGAAGGTCACGTGTTTATTTTCATCCATACAGCTGACTATTCCTCCCATTTATTGTGATGATTGTTATCTTATCTCCAATGGTACAAGAACTTACTAGATTTATTTTTCTAAATTCAAACCCTTTCCCACTAGTACACATTGAAATTACCCATATTGATATATTTATATGATAACTCTTTCTTTTCTCTTGTTGGTTCTACAAACATCTATTTCAAATTATAGTCAATTTACTCTATCGGTGGTCACTTAATAGTCACTAGAGATGAATCCCTTCTCAAATACATGGGGCATATGATGATATCCATTCATTCTTTCTTAACAATATATTTCCTCACACTATACATGCTCACACATTATTTGGTGAAGGTAATACTTCAAATATTTTTCCTAATTCTTTTGATATTATCTATATTTATGACATGTTATATTTAACCAATGTGATCACAATGAGTTTCATGAATAAATAAAAATCATTATCAATCAAATATGATCTCATGAAACATAATTATCAATCACAATTTTTACACACATACTACATATATTGGTTCTATCCTCCTCATCCTCCGACTAGGTCCTCTATTGCACATTTTATTCATATTGGGTATTTTCTACTCTACGAATAATCTAACACGCGCAATAAATCCTAAAAAATTATACATGATCATCCTTATTCTCTTTTGATACTTCTAAGGCCCGGGAATACTTCACCTTGTGGTTATGTCCCACCTCTTGACGAGGCTAACATCGGGAGCACTTATGCTACCCATCTCTCCTCTACTTAGTTTGATATCAAACAATACAAAAACATTTATCTATTTGCAAAAGTAAAAAAGTATGATATGTTCATAGCTTTATTTGGCTATATTTTCATTTTACATATAATGTTTTTATATTCGTTTGATAGATAACATATTTAATCTATATAATTTTTTACATGTGTTCATAAGAAATATCGAACTTGATGCAAAGACACACACAGATTGATACATGTTGATAGGTGTCGATTCATCCCTTCCCAATGGCACTAATATTTATGGGTATCTAATACACTATACATGTGTGTTTTACTAAATTTAATTTACATCTCCTCATTACACTTGATTTCATATATTTTTTATATGTTATTGTTTGAGCTAATAGGAATAACACAAGTTTATTGTGTAGTTATAACCTATCTTGTAGTATTTAATTTTTCATTACTACTATTTTATGTTCTTTCTTGTTACATTGTTAAATATTACTTGTTTATGGTGACTACTTGATAGCTTATTATATGTGTCCTAAGTTCCTTGTTTGTTTTGAGACACCATGGGTGTCCCATATTTGTAGATCTATTTTTATCTTAAGTGTATACACTTTCTTATTTGTATGTGGCTTGAGTTCCCTTTATGTGATTATCTTGTGACAACATGGGTGTCGCATTTTTCAGCTCCATGCCTTGTTGTGACTCTTTTAGATTGTATTACTTATGTTATATTGATTAATTATTTCTTCATTGTTGTGATTACTTTATTCTATACAAATGTACTTAATAATAATACTCTTTTTTTTTCTTGTTACATGTTGCTTTCTTTGTGTGCCATGGTATTCACCATGCACAACCCATTTTGTAGAAAAATGTTCCTGATGGGGGCCACCATTACAATATTTAATATGATCCAACACATATTATCATACTTATATGACATGGGTACACATATTTTCTTTTGATTTGTGCACTCAAATGTTTTATCATACACACCTTAAAAGAAAGGGGATTAATTGAAATGCATTGTATCTATAAAACCAACATAAGTAGATTATAGGACACATGAAAAAGTTTTAATTAGGTAAAAATACTTATAAATAGGTAAAAATATTAAAATGTGGTAGAAATCAACACTGGTTAAAACTACACACTTTAAGGAAAGACACCATACCCTACTTGGTGTTCCCAATGTGGGGAAGTATTCTCAAAATTTTCCAATAGTTTCAAATCTTAGACATAAAAATATGAATTTATTAGTATTATGTTAAGCCTATAATATGTTTTTATATGCATGATTCCTAAGTGAAAAGATTAGACATTAGTGACACCTCTCTTATTACTTCTATTACTTTTGACTAGTTTTGATTGTGACATTGTCTTATATTTTCAATATTTGTCTACTTTTTGGGTGAGTCACAAGGATCCTTATTCCCATTGTATGCATGTGATTGAATTAATCTAAGATAATGAAAGGAAACTAACACCAAATATATTCCTAACTTAGTTAATCAACAACATAAACATCATGATAAAGCTAAAAAGGAAAAGCTTAAACTAGTGCATAAAACATTAAGAACATTAAATGTAAAACCAATCCTTTGATATTTGGATGTGATTTGTAATTGTAGGTACTCCTTTAGTGATTTGAATTTTTACGTGTGATCAAAGAAAATTATCCATGGAAGAGGAAGAGATCTCACCAATATGGCTTAATTTCCATGTTTGGTTCTTCTCTTACTACTCTTTGCCAAGTAGAAGATGGAAAAGGTTGCTTGATCAATAAGCCTTCCAAGATTGAAATGATATTATCATATGCATATGTATTACAAGGACATGGTGTAAATTTTGACAAGGTGTACTAGGTTCTTTATATAGATTTCCAATTTTGGAGAAGCTTGCAACCTAGTGAATGTGGGATAAAGGTAAAGTAGAATTAGAAAGAGATAAGTATGATTAGAAGAGATTAATTAAGGATTAAAAATCATGGGAGTTAGAGGTGATTTAATTAATCAACTAGGATTAATTAACAAGCTAAGATGAGATTAAGAATCTATTTGGAGATTTTTTTATTAGATTAGGTAATAAGCGAGGATTGGCTCCCGGAGGCCATACAAAGAGAGATACATCATGAAAGCACCCAAGAAAATAAAAAAGAGGAACATGACCAAAAAAAAATTTAAACATGCTTAACTCAAGATAAATTGGGTCCACATAACCAACATAAAGAACAAACAAAAACCAACAGTCTGCAACACAGGAAGACATAGTTCACCAATAGTCAACAAAAAGACCTTAAACAACCAACAAGAAAATAATTTTTCTTGAGATAATTGGAGGGGATCCCATGAGTATTGGTGGAGTATTTCTATGGATGATCCTGGGCAAGGTCCTTCTAAAGCTCCTTCCCTCCATCTTCCTCATCCAAAATGCTCAAATGAAAATTTAACTTCCTCCTCTTCTACCTCAATTCCATTGTATCTTGTCTTCTTTGCAACTCTTTAACAATATTCTCTAAATTTTTCATCTCCCCTCTCATCATACACTGAGAAATACAAATATTTTTAGAAGATTCAATGCAGTTAATCATACTATCCCTCATAACAGAGCCAGTTTCCTCCATGGTTTCCACAATCATTTCCAGTAGCTGAATTTTCGGTAGAGGATTTCATTGTTCTACTCCCCTTCATCCTAGATTTTTCCCTTCCCCTTGGAGAGGCCATCCTTGCTACAATCCTCTTGAACCCTTGTCTTTAAACCCTCATCCTCCCCACCCTAGTTTTTGGGGTCCTTACTAGTACATATTTTAGCTAAAGACTCTACAAGAGTAATGTCATCTTCAAGTTCATTCCTAGATGAACCAAAATCCATTTAGAGATGATTTAGAGGAAATAAATCTAATTTGAAGGGTTTGAAAGGGGAATTTAACCAATAAGAAGGTTTATTGATTAAATACAAGATTAAAAGGATTAATTAATTAATAATGGTTAATTAATTAATTAAAAGAGGATTATAACTAATGAAGTGTCGTTAATTGACTAAAATGAAGGGGAATGTTAGCTAATTAGTGGGAAATCACTAATTATAATGAAATGATGGGAAAAAGGATAATTAATGTAGTTTTAGTATTAAAACTATGTAGTTAAATTTAGGTGTCTACCCCCATCCTTGGTCATGTTTATGTCTCGTGTCCTTGGGATAATACCACTCGATAAAGACACTAGTGCTCAAGCATTAGTGTCCCATTTGAGAAATTTTATCTATCTTGGCTTATTTTCTAATTCTTAATTCATGATTTTAGTGTGCCTTTTCTATCACTTAGTGTTAAAATTCAAACAAAGGATTCATATATATATATATAGACACACACACACACACACACACACACACACACACACACACACACACACAACCTACTACTTACTCTAAGGGGTTGCAAAATTTAGGATATTATGTCCTATCTACTGCTTGGACAAAGAAAAACATTCAAGGACTGCATTTCGGTTACATCATTCACTACAGAGGAAGGAAAATTCTAAATTCCATCTCACATATTGATCTTGGGGAAACATATTTATATTATTATATCTTGGTGTGAATGACACAAGGGAAACCTACATTCAAGGGACATAATTATATATCACACACACATACTAGAACTACATTAAGCCTAAAATGTAATGCAACACTCAATGAAAATAACATTAGGGTGACTATCAAGGTAATTACGACTCAAGAATATCTATATTTTATTCCATATAATGTATGTTTTATCCTTGTGTAGGAACCTATGATTTTTTTACAAGTAAGGTGTGACGGTGAAACCCTACAATGTAGTCGAGTGATAAAGAGAGAACTGAAGTTGAGATCATCAAACCCCAAAAATATCAAATATGGATTCACTACTAGGAAACTATCACCGGGAACTAGCACATAGGTGATCATGTCCCCTTCGGGAACTACTTTCTAGAAGACTTGTAGATATCCTATATGAAGTATATATAACCCCAATCCAACTTGTTCTAACCTAGATTCATCCTAAATAGTCGAGTCACAAGCTAAGTCACTCTCATCCTCTTGTTACTTGTGCTTATTTACCATTGCATGTTAGATTTTATATGTTTTTGATATTTTTTGATTGATCTCAGTCCTTTGATTAAGATTTAATTTTCTTAAATAATTTGGTGAACCCCACTCTTGATCAAACCCTAGTTGTCCATAAGATCCCTTACTATGTTTTCTTAATGTGTTCTTAATGGCTTATAAAAAGATGTTATGTAATCATCTTTCTAAACTCCCGCCACCCAAGTATGATCCCTTTCCTATGAATGATCTTCAACCTTATTTTTAAAATTCCTTAGAAGAAGTTGAATTTTACCATAAGGAACATACTAGCCCTACATGTGGCTTTCCTCGATAATCACAAAACTTATAAACCCCCATCCCGATGTTTCACTCCCCTATTAACACAACTAGTTCTTGTGATAGTGATAGTGAAATTTCTTCTCTTACTAAAAATGATACATGTGTTGATGATATGGTTAATTTTTTAGCTGAAGAAAGTATTATTAATGATATTTGTGATACTCATACTTGTAATAATGTTTTAGATGATATCATAAATGGTAATCTGTTATCAAAATTTCACCCCCCCTGGGTAAATTTCGATAACATGCATTAGATTCTCAGGTCCCAGGAAAATTGATTGATTCAGAGCAAAAATCAGGCTTGCAGGGTCCCTTCAGGTAATTTTCTAACTCCCCTGGCCGAGGAAAAAAGGAACAAGCTCTGAGAAAGTGCGGAGAAGGTTGCAGAAAGCAAGTAGTTCGGGCCAGGAAAATTTGTGAAAATCGGCTAAGTCCCAGTCCAGCACAAGTTGGGACAAATGGGACAAAAGTACGTGAACCACCCGAACCGGCCGAAATGAGTCCAGTCGGCCCACATAGCATTTGGGACAAGTGGGACGAAAGTACGCGGCGGGCGCGAAATGCCGATTCAGCCGAGAGAGAAAATCGACTAACTGCTGAGAGGGGCAGTTCGGGACGAGTGGGACAAATGGACGCGAAATGCCCGAACCGGCCGGTTCACGCGAAATCAGCACAAGGAGCCCAAAAGCAATTGGGACGCGCGGGACAAAAGGACCCGAACCGGCCGAACCGGCCGAAAGGAGTCAAGTCAGTCCGAAAAAAGTGGAACAAGCGGGCCAGAAATACCCGAACCGGCCGAATCGGCCGAAATTGTCCCAAGAGGTCCAAAATCAAAAGGGACGTCCGGGACGGATGGACGCGAAGTACGCGGAAGACCCGGCAGGCCCGAGAACCATTGAGAAATTGCCACGTGTCCTCATAGGAGTAAAGGTCAGAAAAGTCAAAGGGTGAATTTTCGAGCACCGAGCCGAACAAATAGGATCGTGCCACGTGTCCCATTTAAGAACCCACGAGGAAAATTCAAAGGAAAGCCCGCCGAAAAGTAGAGGAGAGAGAATTATTCAGCGAATCAGAGCGTGCCACGTGTCATCCAGGTGGCAATGCGCGGGAAAATATTTTAAAAATCTGTTTTCGCCTGTTCCGTGCCCTAAATCCTCAAATCGTCATATCTTTTGATCCAGAGCTCGGATTTGCATGTTCCTTATATCAACGGAAAGCTAGTGAAATCCTCTACATGATTCTGGGGCTAATCTCGAGTTTTGGTGTAGTCTAGAGAGAGAAAATCGAGAAACGGCTCTGACGCGTGGTAATGACAGAAGTGACATTTCAGCGACCAGTTTTAATGCAGCAGACAGCCCGCCGTTTTGCCAGGATCCGTCGCTTCTACCATGATGAAATGATTTAAAATACGACCTGGAGGTGGTTGGAGGAGATCTGACTTTCCTCTTTCTTCCTTCTCTCATTCTTCCTATATATTGTAAGGAGTGGCAAAATATAAAAAAAGAGTTGTTCATTCTTTCTGCTCGGCCCTCCCTTCTTTTCTTCTCTAGGGTTGAAAATGGAGTTCGAACCTCCTCCCTGCTCTGTAATGGCGTTTTTGCCTTTTACTAATGGAATGATGTTCTGTGCAAACTTCTGAAGCAACAAAACATGTTTTGTGATGCATTTGTCCATCCTCTCTCGTTTTTGCTTGTCTTCTTCTTGCCTCTCTTCATTGCAGGTGTCTGTGCATGTTTGAATGTTCATTGCAGGTCTGGAGCTGTGTTCATGGAGTTTTGGGACATTTTCTGTGTGAAATCTATCCTTGGGGTTGTGATGCTTCTGTCCATCCTTCCCAATGGCTCACCTCTCTTTGTCCCATGGCAGTTTTGATAGATGTTCAACATTCTCCTTCTCTGGTGTATCACCGTTTTAGTGTAGGCTTTTGCTGTTCTTCCCCCCTCTCTCTCTCTCTGTCTCCTTGGCATGGTTAGATTAGGATTAGATTAGCTTGCCTGCACCGGAATAACTTATGGCGGAGTAGTTTAGGAGCAGGAACCAGCCTTCTCTGGAGATTCCTCTCTCGGTTTTACAAGTCCCACGCTTGGAGAGAGGTTTCCATGTTGTGCAATCACACTGGATGCCTGAACATCAACCTAGAAGCCTGATGTGCGTCCAGGGGTGCTGTGATTTTGCACTAACAGGTACTACCCTTACTTTTTCTTTTATGTTATCCACTTACTTATGTAAAAGGAATTAAGGATGGTCCTTCTTTTACCACCCTTCCCATGATTTCACCCATGATTGATAATGATGTTAATGTTCCCTCTTTCTTCTCAACAAGGTTCTTACAAATTGAATATTTTTCCAAAAAATACATATATTTCATCCTCGACTAATTGTGTGTAACATAATGATGCTAGTACTCATATTTCTTCTCATGATGTGCTTAATGATGCACATTTTTCTACTCTTGATACTATAAAATATAATGTTCATAATGATGACCATAAAGATAGTGTGCATGTTGATTGTATTCATACTTTTACTAAGATTATTGATAAAAATGTGCCGACTTCTATTTCTCTAGATTCTTGTTATATTGTGTATACCCATAGTTATCCATTTTCTGATCCCAAGATTACCTTCCAACGAAATAGTGTACACGATGTCACTTTGAAATGCACCCTTTGGATAATGGTGTGATAAATCTCCTTTCAATTGAAAAAATGGAAACACTCTTAGGATGTGGGTGACCTATATGTTGGAGTGAATCTCCAGAGAGGGTTGGTTCCCCTAGTGCAACACCTAAACTAATTCTACCTCCTAAAATTGACCGGGAAAAGGGAGAAGGAAAGGAAAGAAAAAGAACTAAAAAGGGAGGTGATACACCATAATGTTTTGAGAACTTTAGACTTATTTGGATCACACAAATGAAGAAAAGAAGCCACACACACCATACACAAACTACAAGTAATTGAGTCAAATTGAAGGTGATTCACAAAAGGGTTTGGAATGAATTGTCACAAGATAAGAAGGGGAAATAGATGGCTCCACAAAAAAATCCTACAAATAACCTATCAAACACAATATATGACCTGCAAATTAACACAAGACTAAAAAAGGCATGAGATATTTAATTGATAAGACAAGGATAGACAAGTATCACAAAATAAAATTAGTCAAAATAGAGTATGCACTAAATACATATTGTAGAAGGTAAAACACAACTCCTTTATTTCTCCAAGAGGTGGAATAAGCATAGATAGTCACTCATGACCCTTGATTTCTCACTCAAAATACTGAATTGCTCTAATAAATATGAATGAATAAGAAGAGATATATTTTACAATGTATTTTTGAAGCTTTTATAGAAGTTTGAGAGAGAAAGAAGGATCCAAAAAGCCTAGACATGCAAGTCTGAATTTAAAATAGAATAAAAGTAGTTTATTTGATTTCTTACCCCGAAAGAAACTCCTTGTGTGAAATCATGTGTTTATTTTAATATTTTTCTAAAAGATAAGTTCTACATGGCTCAAAATAGATTTTCATTTGCTTTGCATGCTTTTATCTACTTTATTTAGCTTATAGATGACAAAACAAGCTTTTCTGCATGTCTGGTCTATTTTAAACCTCTCTACAACTTTTTACTTTATGTTACATGTACCTTCATCTAAAGTTAAAAATTCTTGAAATAAATGATGCCAAATTTTAAATTTTGGCAGAGATTTTCAATGAGACCAATTTTTCTAAATTTGGATCTATAGATCAAAAGTTATGGCCTTCTAAGATTTTGTTTGCGGTGATGCACATGAAAATGAAAAGTTTCATATTTTAATTAGCTTGGGGATAAGTTTTCTCATGTGTCTAGGACCTTGACTGAATTCCAAGTGTCCTTATTTGATTTTATCACAAAATTAGGCTTTGCTTTACCTTGAAACGTGACCCAATAAAAACATGCCACATATGTTCAATGTCGGGCTTAATAAAGCTTAAGTGTGAAGAAAAAACCATTCACAACACTCCACGTACCTCTTTGATGTCATTATTTCTACTAGTTTGACTATATTCTTTGACTTTTGGCTTAAACTGACTTCTACAAAATCTTGATCAATAAAACAACTCTACATATCATGTGTTAGCTTTGACTTGGTATTTCAAAATGTGAGCTAAGAAAATATCACCACATATCCTTCGTCTTTTACTTAATCGACCATTGTGAACTGTGAATGAATCGAGAAAGATCCACAAATTTACTAATTAGCTTAGACGAGTTTTGTGAAATACAAACAAATAGGAAAACACTACATCTTTTGTAAACTAGATCTTTAACTTTCAACTACAAAGCTCCAACCAATAAAATATCTCCATGCCCTTCACAAATAATTTCCTTGACTAAAACTTCCCAAATGCAAACAAATAGGAAAGCTCCATGAAACATCAATGTCAGTTTGTCCTTTGATTGTTGGCTCTATAAGATGTTGACTCATAGCTTTGACATCACCTTTGTCCTAAAACATACCGAAAACTTAATTAACTTTATCTTATTCAATGACCTTGATGTCTTCCATAGTTCATCACCTCAAGCTTCACGAATGATGACATGTTTCCCTATCTACCCTTTGATCTTCACCGTGTGTTGGCCTTTGACCTTATCACCTATCCTTTTGACCATGTTGATTGCCCTACCTTTTCTTACGGACTCAAAAGATGTAAAAATATTATTTATTCCATGGGTTTATGTCCACCAGAGCTAAAAAAATTAGGAGCATAAAATAATGCCACAAAGCTTTGGTGAGCCATTGATCCATCGACATGTAGTCCATGTCTTGCTTATTGAAATTGACAGAATTTGAAGGTCACATGGTTTTAATAAAACATGTCAATGATTTAAACTTAATCCACATGGATTTTTTGAATTCTAATTTCCGGTTCTCTTAAGGAGTGTAAATTTATGGCTATTTGGACGTATTTTACTCTTAAACATGGTTAAGTCCATTTTAAAATTCTGATCTATACTCTATAATTCTGATGATTATGCACTTGATGTTTACAAATGAACCTTTACAATTATAGTCCTCATCTTGTGAAAAGAATTCATAAGCCATTCCGGGAACTCGTTATTTCATTCTTTCTTTGCAATTCTTTCCAAAAATCTCTGTTAATATGAGAAATAAAGTTTTGGGTTTCCTTCTTGTATATGTGCAAGAAATGGTAACAATACCTATAACTACTCATAATGGGAAAAATATAGTCCCTTTAATGAACCTCTAAATGTTTATGACATTCCCACAATTTCATTCTATTATGCATATTGTAGGTGATTTACAATATAATATTTATACTCTTAGCCTTGAGAGTAGAGCTTATTATGCTAGTACTAATAAAAACTCTCTTTATGGAAATCATATTCCTAGTAATTCTACAACTCACCTTTTCCTAATGGTTTTACTATACCTAATTTTACACTCTTTGATTGAATGGGTAATTGTTACACACATATTTAGGAGTTTAGGTTAGATATGGCTTCAAATTATAATGATAAATTTCTTCTAAAATTATTTCCTAATAGTCTCTTGATATTGCTTGATTGTTTTCATCACTTTCCTATTGGATCTATTACCACTTATCTTGCTATGGAAGAATAATTTCCTATACATTTTGTTTCTAGTAATGGTCCTAAAGATATGTTTGAGTGTTTAAATTCTTTACATAAAGGAAAGAATGAAGCTATTACTGATTATATCTTACATTTCAAATCTTGCATGTATCATTTAATCTATTAGTCTATTGATTTACAAAAATGTAATTTTTATTTTGTCATGGCTTGATTTTCCTTCTAAAAGAAAAGTTATTTTATGCCACATGTGAATCT